>OV049866.1:18553401-18873401 GCA_920104075.1 Melanargia galathea | reverse complement strand
TAAATAAATACTAAATTAATAACTAAATCAATAAATAAATAACTCAATAAATAATGTAAAGCTATTTAGTTATTAAATAATTATCTAAATGTGAAAGTGCGGATATTTGGATGTTTAGATGTTTGGATGTTTGGATGTTTGTTACTCTATAACGTCGCAACTACTGAACAGATTTGGCTGAAATTTTGAATGGAGATAATGCCCTGACTTAAAACATAGGCAACTTTTTATCCTAAAAAAATCCACAGTTCCCACGGGATTTTGAAAAAACCCAAATCTACAGCTATAGGTAGATCAACATAGCAAACTACCTTGAAAGTAAGTATAAAGTTTGGAAAAGGGAGCGGGAACAGGAACCAGAAATCCACGATTCCCTCAGGATTTGTGAAAAACCGAAATTCACGCGGGCGAAGCCGCGGGCAACAGCTAGTAATATTAATATTACACAGTAATATTTAGTTTTAGACTTGAAATAACTAAAATGTAGTAGGTACATATTCTTCGTATGGACAGAAAATTTTCTATGAAACTCTAGATAACTCAGCCATAATTTGATAGGGTTTGTCTGCTATTAATTTTAATATTAGGTGAGTAGATAAAAATATTCTAGCGGATATGAACTTCGGAACACTCTTCTATTAAAATGAAACGTCGTTTAATTTCAAGTTAATCCACTACTTTTCGAGTTTTGCCGACATAAACCTGTGGACATAAACACACGGAAGCTGAATTTTTATACGTTATAAGATAATCTCCTCTTTAAAAATAACATTAAGTAAGTTGAGAAGGCAGCACTTAATGAAATATCAAAATGATGTATTGAAATAGTCTTAACCATACTAAGTAATATTATAAATGTGAAAGTAACTCTGTCTGTGTGTCTGTTACGCTTGCACGTCTAAACCGCTGCACCGATTTTAACGTTTGGCACAGATATAGATTAAACCGTGAAGAAGCACATAGGCTATACTATCCTGGAGTAGATATCATAAGAATTTTTAAGAAACATAGGTATGTCCACGCGGATGAAAACGCGGGCAGCAGCTAGTCCTTACTTATACTTATTACTTATTTACTTATATACTTTATCTGAATAAAAAATATGTCTTAGACTTGCCTTTACACAAGTTTAAGAACTTTATTAAAAGTATGCTCATAAAAAAAGCTTATTATACAATTGAAGATTATATAAACGATAAAAAAGATTGGATTTAACTCGTTCCAGCAATGCGCGAGACGGCATTTCAATCATGTACATTAATAATAATAATTGTTATAATGTTATTTTTAAAAAAGAGCAACCGCCGAGTCTCTTGCAGGTTCTTCTCGGCTGGAACTGCATTCCGAACCTGTGGTAGACTCAATCGACGATTCAAAAGCACTTGTAAAAGTTTATTTGAATAAAAAACTTTTCTATTCTATTCTATTCTATACTTATTACTTATTTACTTAATTACTTATAATATTATAAATGCGAAAGTAACTCTGTCTGTCTGTCTGTCACGCTTTCACGCCAAAACTACTGAACCGATTTAAATGAAATTTGGTACACAGATACTTTAGAACCTGAAAAAGGACATAGGCTACTTTTTATCCCGGGAAAGCAAATAGTTCCCATAGGATTTTAAGAAACCTAAATCCACGCGGACGAAGTCGCGGGCGTCATCTAGTTGTTTATAAATCACCTGACTGATAAAAATGAGACACTCTAGAAAGTCGTCCCGCTATGACTTCGTCTCCATTAAATTGAAAACGCAAGCTCAAATATCCGACCGAGCTCGTAAAGCTTGATGCGTTAGTTACGGCCCGCTGTCAAAGAGTTCTTTTGCTTTTTGCTCGTATAAAACCTATATAATCCGGGACATGGGGAAGGTTTATAGGGCAATAGTAAATTGTGTCGGGGTGATTTATACGTGAAAGTTGTTTGTTTTATTCGGAGATTCTTTGATAATAACACCTGCATACATACCTACTTACGTACGTAAGTATCTATATAGTAATTTTAAGAAAGAAGATAGTGACTTACTGGCATATGAATATACACCAACCATTTGATCTAGAAATTTTAAATTTCGCATGTGGGTTTTCTATACAAACGTAGACCCTCTACGTCCGCGATATAAAGAGAAGATTTTCAGAAATTCCATCCGAGTAAAGCGGGGATGGGCCAGCTGTTAATGGTTATAGTAAGAAAATTAAAGCTTTTGTTGTTTTCTTAAACAAACAGCAGCAACTATTGCAACGAAGTCCGCCAGTTTTACTTTTAACTATTTATTCTATAAAAAAAATGGGTAGCAATAAATAATTGTAATAACAGGCTTTTCGGCCATTGCTCACTGACCGCTATTAAAACAAGCTGGCTGTAGGCTGTGCTATACAAATTGAGAGCTCTGTTTTGTGTCAATCCAGAGTGCCCCACCGAGCGTCTCCGGAAGTTAAATTTGACATTTGCCAGTACAATTTCACACAATTTTATTCTGCGCGCGCGATACCACACAAATTCTATAAGAAATATGTATCCCATATCTGTAATATGGGATACATATTTCCATAAATCATATTTTGTTTCGGCAAAAACAAAATATGATTTATGGCGGCTTTAAGAAAAACAAATGTAGGTACGTAGATATTATAATAAAGAGTAATGAAAACATAGTGAATTTTAATACAAAGTTTTAAGTTTTTATGAAATTAAGTAGTTATAAAGAACTTGTCCCGGCGATTATAGAACTTAAGGTATCTCTGCTACTTACAAAGTTATATCTTAAGAGATATCGGAAAATAAGTTTTTATAAAGTTGCGATGTCGAATATTAACGTAGCTTAGGCAGCCATAACTTTCTTCTGATTTTAATCATGATTGTTATTTTTAATATTTTTTTATCTGACACCCAGCTTGATGGTGCTGCTTAACCATGTTATAGACGAAATGTTCTAAAGTTTTCCTCTGAAGTGTTTCATACTGTTTGCAAATTTATTTTATGGTAATAGATTTAAATTTTGGGGTGTAAGTGGCCCAAATTCCACCTATGTGGCCAAAGTCAACCTCACCTGCGCGCGGTGCACCCTGCCAATATGCTAACGAGGCCCTGACGCTCTCAGTCTCCTCTACGGGTCGTTGTGCCTGATACCACACAACGTAATCTGGATGGTATTACCGCTTTGTGGTAGGATCCTACCCCGAATCCGCCTGGCTAGCAACCACACTTCAGCCGTAATCTGCTGCAAAGCATCCGTGTGTTCCGGCAGCGAGCTGAAGAGCCAGTCTCCTTCCTCAAAAGCCGGCAACGCATTAGTGGTTCCCCAGGTACTGCTAATGATCATGGGCGGCGGTAATCACTCAACATCAGGTGACCCGCTTGCTCAGTTGCCCGCTATTCATATTAAAAAAAAAATAGATTTTGCTGATGACTTTGTTCGCGTAAATTGATGCGCGATTGAATGCCCTTTCTGTTGCTCCATTATGTTATCCTGATATGATATCTAGCAGTGGGTGATAAGTGCGTGCCTGTGAGTGACCCTACTCTATAGAATCCATTGCTGGATTTAGGTTTCTTACAAGAATTGTGACAGTTTGTGCCCTTGTGTCCACCAAATGAGGGATCTTCCAACACTGCGGCGCGAGGTCCCCTTTCGAACACTTTGGGACCCCAACGTCTATGGATTATTCGAGCGAATGTGTCCCACAAATTGCTACTTCAGCTTAGCGATTTGATGCTCAAAATAAAATTCTTTGTAACTATTAGTATAATATATTTACTACAGCGTTCATCACTGATCTTAGAAGGTTATCAAGAATCTACAATGGATTAAAATAATTGCTAAAAAACAATAGCGGCATTTGAATAAACCAGAAACTATGGACGTTTCTCGTCGTAGCAATTGGCGGGTTTCGCTCGTAAAATTGCGATAGGAATCAACTACAAACGTGATCGATACGAAGCTTATTCGGCTTTTCCGCTTCCGGCCATTTCAGCAATCAACTCTTTCACAGGTTCCAACTTTTCTGAAATTTGCAACGTTGCTTGAAAATCTTATATCACATCAGCTGAAGTACTGCCACAACTACAAATTAGCCCTTGACTGCAATCTCACCTGATAGTAAGTGATGATGCAGTCTAAGATGGAAGCAGGTTAACTTTGAAGAGGTACGGTTATATAGAGGTAAGTACTGATCGGTTTCTACACGGCATCGTACAGGGACGCTAAATCGCTTAGCGGCACGGTTTTGCCGGTAGGGTGGTAACCAGCCACGGCTGAAGCCTCCCACCAGACAAAAGAATCACTTTACTGTAACGTTGTTTCTTTCAATAAAGATTAATCCTTACCTATCCCCTCCAACTAAGCGTAAAACTTGTTCTAGAAAATGTTTTGAGTAAACATTCTGACTTTACACTATTGAAGCTTATTGGATTAAGATTGCGTTGCTTTTCGTAATGTCGTTAGTTTAAAAAAACTTGTGAGGTGTCAAGGGACACGTTATTGTATATTGTATTTATTATTTATTATGTACAAAAAACCTGTATACACTCAACAAAAATAAATCGTCGTAATTATTGTAATATTTTGTTATAGTTACGCCGAACTGGATTCGCTAGTAATTAAAAAAAAAAACAAATTCGAAAAAGAAAAGTACAACGAAAACGCGAGTGAGG
The DNA here is from genome assembly GCA_920104075.1 of Melanargia galathea. Classification (NCBI taxonomy): domain Eukaryota; kingdom Metazoa; phylum Arthropoda; class Insecta; order Lepidoptera; family Nymphalidae; genus Melanargia; species Melanargia galathea. Next base: position 18,868,747 of record OV049866.1, on the reverse strand, counting down.
TTTGAACCTGCAACGCCGTACTTTACACGGTGTGTTAGTTCGCCCGTTGTGCCGCTCACATACACTGGCGATGTACCAAAATGTTGACCCAATCCTATCTCACGGCTTACAACTATAGCAAAAAGTGTCGTTACAACTTTTTCTCTTGATTTTTTCCGTATAGCCCCCTTTCGCAACGCGCGATAAGGAACTTCGTTCCAAAAACGAATACGATGTCGATGCAGTCAGAGCGGTCCCTATGTGATGCTATTGTAAGAAACCAAAGCTTTACTTGCTTGCGGTTGTAGTAAAAGCTTCTTTGTTTAGCTGTAGCAAAGGACACAAGAACTCTCTTGCATGATAGATGCAATAGGTTTATACTTAACAATGAAAGCAAAACGATGAAAATAGTATTTAGTCATGGGGCTTAGTAGCCGCTATTTGGTCTGAGACCAATTTTTATTCGACAATGGCTTGAATCGATAAAAACCTGGCCACCTAAGCGGAGACGAGCGGAATGATGCGGAGCTAAGAATGTAAGAACTAATAGAATTAGGTACTCAAAATTCACGTCTCCGCAGCGCTCAGATTCGTGAATATGGCTTCAACGGAGAGGAGTTTAATCTCATACATTTTGTGCGATTAATTTATGCAGAACTGCGTAGTGGAGCTTTTGAATTAAGAAAAAAAATTGAAGGTCAAATACAATCTAACCTAAGCATAGCCATTTAGTTATCGTTTAAAAAATTAAGGTGAGAATAACAGTATTTTATTCCTTATTATTCCCACAGTGACCCTTCTACTCTGATATTGAATCTTGGAGGGGCGTTTCAGTAAAGCCTCCAATATTTGGGGAACATTGAACAAAAGATACGAGGGTAGTCGTGTAAGGGCGCGGTGTGACATTGTAGAGAAATTTATGTGAATACCACAGAATAATGAATAAGAGGGAGAAGTGCCCTTTACATCAAATTGTATGGAAACCTGCTGTCGTTAGTTTGTCCCCACCACTTGCTACAAAATGCTATATTACATACTGATAGGTCAGTGCAAGCAGCACCAGCAAATATAGACTTTATCGTTTAGTACACAGCGTTCAATTTCAATCACCGTACATCACACGTTATCGATGTTGAGCGAAGGCGCCCGTTCCATGAAAAGTCTACGTTTTAGTGAAGGAATATATTTATATAGTACAAGTACCATTGCGTCCTAAGACCGACCGATTCAATGTTTGATTTCTACTAAGCAAGTAATGGTTTTTGTTCATAATGAGATACAGACTTCTCAATTTAACACTTTTTGAGCATAATGTAAATATACAAAGTAATGTTTTCTTGTTTTTTATGGAAAATAACAACAATAACTTGTACTTAAGTGTGAAATGAGATGCCATCTTTCGTGTGATTTACTTTTTTGCTTGATTTTTTTCAAACAACCACTGAACAACACGGCATTTTGTTAAAAATCGAGAGCGGTGAAGCGATCGTTGGACGACATTCGACTAAAGACAAAAACGGTTCTCAGGTGTATTTAACGCCAGAAGAGTTCTCAGGAACCACGCCCCCTTGCCATATCTCTCTTATTCATTTATCTATGGTGAATACATAAGCACCGAAATGATCAGAGGAAAATCTCTGAGTGTACTTTTATTTTATTTGTTTTTCGCACAAAATCGTTACAGGTGCTTCAAACGCTCTAAATGATGTATGGAACAGTTTTGGCTTTGGTGAAAAGATTTATGACTAAACTGCCGATGTTTGCAATTGCGTTTTTGTCGATCACAATTTTTTACCTACAACCTTACTCTTTTACTAAGGTCTTATACTTAGTTAAGAATGTATTTGAAATGCAAACACACTAAAGATGAACTTGGTTAGTCGGCTATATTATTGTTTGCTCGCTACATACATAAGTGTAAATTAAAAATTGAAAAACCCCCGACATTCGCCATTTTGTTGCGGCAGCCATCTTGTATTTGCATAGTGCTATTCTACTAGTCAAGCCCTTTCATTTGATACCCATATTAAGGGAGTTGTGATAAAATATGTAATCTGCCATTTTGTAGCGGCCGCCATCTTGGATCGATTTTCATCAAACGTAGCTAACAACACTTTCGACTAATTCACCTTTCAAACAAAAAAAACCGCATTCAAATCGATCCACACGTTTGAGCGCTACAGGGGAACAGACAGACAGACACACACACACACACACACATACACACACGCACACATACACACACCCCGTCGTTTTTGCGTCGGGGGTTAAAAATACCAGCGTACCGGGTAGGCATACCTTGTCTTGCCACAGATCTCGCTAGCTAAATCTTTTATTTAGATGAATTCAACTATTTAGTTAAGATGCATTCAGGTGATCAGCACGGTTCCCTTGGGAGAAAGGATGTAATTTAAAATGTGTACTTAGCTGTAATTCACTAACGTGTAGTCCGATACCATTCATTCTTTTTTTGTTAGAAAGTTAATATACTATAAATATTTTAAAGTCATCGGTTTTGTAGTTCATTAATTAGGTACAGCCATCATAACCATATATATATTTCATTTATATATATATATATATATATATTTCATTATAATGTATATATTTCATTATAACTTGGAACCCGGATTGTACAGGAATCTTTGAACGTATGGATTATCATCTTAAGCTTGCGTACGTTGTGTTTGTCTATTTGTCTATTTGGTCTGGCTAATCTCAAAAAAGGTTGGATCGATTTTTACGGGACATATTTTATTGACAGATATTCAAATTTTGATGCGCCACTTTTAACATTTCCCACGGGATTTTTAAAAACCAATATTCACGCGAACGAAGTCGCTGGCATCCGCTTGTTTTACATATAAAAATATAATTTTTTTAAGTAAAATTTTAGAAAGTTTGTTTTAAGCAAGTTTGTAGCAAGTTTTAGGTACTTACCAGTACAACTTATACCTACATGTTACCTGGCCGGGATTTGGATTCAGTAGCATCCTTTGTAACAGTAACTGGGCCACCACGACTTTGCAGTTTTCTACATGACGTGAACACAAAAGTTTATTTACAAAGCAACTTGTCACATGTTGTACGGATACATTTCAAAATGTTGAGAAGCGATGTGGCGGTTGGCAGCCGTCCAAGTGTATAACTGGCACATTTGAGCTGAGAAACTTTAAATCTTGCGCAAAATGCTCTGTCACTGTCAAAGACTTTTCTCTTCTTAGGTACTTACATACTTGCTAAATATTACCTACTAGCGGTCCGCCCCGGCTTCGCCCGTGGTACATATATATAGTCTATAGCACTCAAGGATCACGTACATACATTTCCAACGATGAAAGAATTTTTAAAATCGGTCCAGTAGTTCCTGAGATTAGCGCGTTCAAACAAACAAACTCTTCCGCTTTATTATATTAAGTATAGAGTATGTAATATATGTAAATCAGTCGGTCGTTACCTATAACACAGGCATTAAGTTGCCTACTTTAGGAACAGACGACCGTGTGTGTATGTGTAAGTATTATGATAATCACCATCACCTGACGTCCATAATTTCCATTCAAAAGTTTTACCTACTTTGATATAAATGATTTTGGCCTTGACCTATATGATATGGGTAATAAACTAGCTTTATTATTTTAAAATAAATAACTGACCTGGCCTTGATGTACACATTCATAATCATATGAGAATTTTAAAATACCTACTCACAATAAGAAACTCAGGAATCCTACGCAATTATAGTAAAAGCTGAAATAAGTATGCTGGCCCGTTCCTCAGTGATGTTTCAAACATCTCGAGATTAGTACCAATTAATAGACTGTAATAATTAAATATACACACTGGCATGCATCAAGGCCGGAACTTGCCGGACGCACTGCCGTGCGTCTAGATAATATTATTTTCCATAGAAAGTATTACAATTGGAAGACAGAATATATACCTTTTTAGTATTTGAATACAGTACCTGCTTTCTAGGTTTTCTAAACGTGCACATGCGGTCCTTTTCACATTCGTCAGCGTCGACGACTATATTATGACTGGCCCGTTGGCGCGGTTGGCAGTGATCCTGCCTACCTCTCCCGGGTCGCGGGTTCGATTCCCGTCCCGAATCTGGGTGTATTTATGTAAGTATATAAGTATGTATTATGTATTTATATATTTATTAAATACTAGCTGACCCCCGCGACTTCGTTCGCGTGTTTATAGGTTGTATATAGGATGGGAACGGATCCCATAATTCTTTGATGTACTTAAACTAAATGTGGCCTAAGTTACTCCTAATAACATCACCTATCTGCCATTGAAAGTTCTGTCAAAATCGATCCAGCCGTTTCTGAGATTAGTTGAAACAAATAGACAGATCGACAAACATAAATTTAAACGTACGCCAGTTTAAAATAAGCCGTACGTACAAAGATCTGGGTCCCAAGTTATTTGAACCCAATAAATGTCTGTCATTTCTGAATTAAAAATTCTATGACCTTGAAATATTTACGGGACAATATATAAAGCACTACCTTTCTAACAAAAAAAAAAATGAGTGAAATCGAACAACGCGTTAATGAATTACAGCTAAATACACGTTTTAACTTTCATCCCCTCTCCCTAAGGAACCGTGCTGAATTTCGGGATAAAAAGTATCCTATGTCCTACCTCGGAGTATAAACTCAAATCGTACCAAGTTTCATTCGAATCCATTCAGTAGTTTCGGCGTGATGCGCGGCCAAGATACAGACAGACAGACAGACAGACAGACAGACAGAGAGACAGACAGACAGACAGACAAAAATGAAAAAAATTGCAGTTTTGGCTTCAGTATCGATTATAGATTGCCCTCCAATAAAAAATTTCAAAATATCTTCAATGTACAGAATTGGATCTGTTACAGTTTTATTATATTATAGATTTATATGTGTAATATATGTAAATATGTATATCAGTCGGTTGTTACCTATAACACAGGCATTAAGTTGCCTACTTTAGGAACAGCCGACCGTGTGTGTATGTGTGTATATTTATATTTATATATGCACATCAACAATGTCTAGGGATATTTTGTATAAAGTTCTGAAACTCGAAAAATATTAATCGGTTTTAAATTATTTTAATGAAAGCTTATTTTGTAGACCATATTAAATGATTCTAAATTTGAATTTGAAAAAATAAATTGAAAACAAATGATTTGTGCGGCATAATTGTAGCGAAGTTCGAAAGTTTCAATTGACCTAACCCAGTTTTTGGTATATTTTTGTATCAAATGAAAGTTTCAATGAAAATTATTGGTTAATTTCTAATTTATGCAACTGTATGCATCATGCAGAGGCGCCATTTAACAAGAGACGAAATGTTAAGGGCAGTAGGTACGCTCCAAACTGGGGCTCCTCAACGAAGTATTGCCGAGGCGATTGAAACAAGAAAAAACGTGATATCAAGGTTGTGGTCACGTTATTGCACCACTGGTGAAGTGGCTGAACGGCACCCAGGCGAGAAGCGCATAACCGCCCGAAGACAGGACCGATTTTCGCAATGACCGCGAGAAGATAACCAAATGCTACAGCCATGCAGTTGGTTTAAAGGCTCCAGTCAGACCACCATTTGCTTGTCAGTGACGAAACTGTGAGGAGAAGACTGCACGAGGCTAACCTTCATGCTCGCAGGCCGCTTCGTACTCCAGCACTACGCAGAGGAAATCGTGGACGAAGATTACAGTGGGCTCGCGAACATTTGCTCTAGAAAGATAACTAGTGGTCTGTAGTGCTGTTTACCGATGAGTCCCGATTCGGATTTCATCCTGATTTACGAAGAGTACGTGTATGGCGAGCTCCTGGTCGTGACAACCGTCTGCGACACCGTCAGGAAGTCCAGCCATACCACGGCAAAACAATTATGGTTTGGGCGGGAATTCGTATCGATGGAAGAACAGATCTCGTTTGGATCAGAAACACCATGACTTCTGAAAAATACCGTAATCAGGTGCTAGCACCAATAATCTATCCCCATCGACTGCAAATGGACCAAGTTTTCACGCTCATGCACGACAAAGCCCGTTCGCACACTGCGCGAGTGGTGACCAGCTGGCTACAAGAGCACGATGTGTCGATCTTAGACTGGCCTGCTGAATCACCAGACCTAAACCCCATAGAGCACGCATGGGACATGCTCCAAAGAAGGGCTTTGAGGAGTTTTCCTCCGAACATTGCGACTGCAAAGCAACTTTTTTTGCATCTTAGCAGGACCTGGGACAATATCCCACAACAAGACTTTGATAACTTGATTCAAAGCATGAAAAGCCGTTGTAGGACCGTGGTTAACGTCCATGGGCGGTTTACTGACTACTAATTTTAAATAATTTTTCACGTAACTGCAAAAAACCTGATAATTTTCCTAAAATTATATTTTTTCTTAAAAAGACATCTATCCTTAAGTTTACCATCATTTCACTTTTTGTCTTTATTTCAATAAAAAATTATTTACACAAAAAAACTAATTCTGTTTTATTCTAAAAGATAGTCTGATAAATAGGCTTTACAAAAATATATACATATTGTATGTTAGTTATAACCAATTTTGAATAAATTGAGAAAATCAGAATATCCCTAGACAGTGTTGATGTGTGTATATTATTATGTGAGTTTTATAAAATAAAGGAATGGAACACCATTTGTGAAACACACTAGTAATTTTCACAGATACCCCTTGAGAGTTGGGAAAAGGCATGAAAAGTTTTATTGGGAAGGTATTCCCTTGGATACAGTAAATTTTTGTGAATGCACTCTGCCGTATTCGTATACCTACTTGTTTTTTTACCCGACTACTGCAAAGCTAAATGGAAGGGACTTTTAGAAGCACTATATATTTAGACTTTTGGAAGTACTTATGGTTAGAAAATCAGCGCTGTGCTCTTATGTTTGCATAATAGTATTGTTCGTATTAACGTATGTTTCACCAATACGCCTAAACTACTCTGCCGATTTTGATGAATGACATGTCTAGGCTTCATTTTATACGAACAAAACGATATTACGGATGTTATATATCCAAAGAAGTGGGATTTCTGAATTTTTTTGCTATTATATGACATATTTTTTGCATTCGCGGCGCCGTGGACAGGCCCCAAATTTGGATCGAGGTAACTAATAATCTAGATCTAGACGTAATCTAGGTCTTCCGGTGGACGGACTATCTCGAGACGTTGGCAGCTGCTGGACTTATGGGCACAAGATCGTGTTCTGTGGCGATGCTAGCAAGAGACAGCTCCGGTTAGAGTTGGATCTGCGTTCCAGTAAAATGTCGTATAGAGTTGGATTTAGCGTTCCAGTAAAATGTCGTATAGAGTTGGATTTAGCGTTCCAGTAAAATGTTGTATAGAGTTGGATTTAGCGTTCCAGTAAAATGTCGTATAGAGTTGGATTTAGCGTTCCAGTAAAATGTCGTATAGAGTTGGATTTAGCGTTCCAGTAAAATGTCGTATAGAGTTGGATTTAGCGTTCCAGTAAAATGTCGTATAGAGTTGGATTTAGCGTTCCAGTAAAATGTCGTATAGAGTTGGATTTAGCGTTCCAGCAAAATGTCGTATAGACACCGATTAGGAGTATGAGTTTAATAAAACTGGAATACAGATCTCAGAATCTTCTAGCGTTCTTGTTTAGTAATAACTCAAAATATTGTTTTCTACACTAGCTGTTAAAGTATAGCCCATCCACACTACTCGCGGAGTTACTCGCAGAGTATCCCGACGAAGTGTTCTTCGAAGTCGAGTGAGGCGCCCGCCTGGAGTGAAGCTGGAGCGAAGCTGGATATAACGGAGCAAATCGAACTGCCTGTCTACAATCTATTTTTCCTTAGTTGTCCTAAAAGGTAAACGAATCGCAAAAATCTTCTCGGAGAAACGCTTAAGTGACGCTCTTTCCGGGCGCTTTAGACGTTCTTGTACTTGAATTTTCACTTAAATCATGACTTCATTGTTATGCGCGCTGCAAAACGTGTCTGCGAGAGTGTACTTGTTTACCTTTCAACTAAGGAAAACAGACTGTACACTCTTCTCCTCGTGCAACTCCGATCGACTCCGCGCGGAGTGTGGATAGGCTATTAGGATTGTTTTGGTATAAAGCAAACAAGACTAGGCAACATTCAATAATATCGTTTATTGGGTTTAATACATCGGACTGTGAACTGTGTTCTTTCTTCGAAATTATTTTCAAATGTCACTTAAGTAAGTAACCCTATCTAATGGCAAACAGGCGAGAAACTATCGTCAGTATTTTTCACGTTTTATCTATGGTATTTTTAGAGATTTTCCACATTGTGGCCAATTCTGTTGTACACATTCTCTAAATCTAAACTAAAATGACAGGTCGAAATCGATTGCTATCTCTTTCACAATGCTCCCTGCAGAAAAGGATAGCACTATTTTTAAACCTGTCAATTTAGTTTAAGTTTAGAGATTGTGTACAACAGAATTAGCCACACTGTACGTTCAGAATAATATACCTAACGCTAATTTCCTATCATCTATGCGAACCGATATCAGTTGTTACTTACGTATGTGTATAGGTGGGAATTAAAAATTTTGGCCAGATTCAAACCCAGTATCTTTCTGGCTGTCGCGGTCGGAGTGTCTGGACGTGGCTCGGACCATATTACTATACTTACCGGTACTGACGGATTCAGAAACTGTGGGTCTACCGTCAACTATAATCGCGACTCAATTAAAGACCTAAACTGAACTGAATCGCTAATTCGTACCATGAACTCTTTTATCCGACCAATAGGGACCGTTCAGATAGACCGGCGCGGAGAGCGTCGGAGAGCATTTTTTTTTTCACACAGACCGGCCGTTCAAATTTGCTCTGCTCTCCGCGCCGGTCTGTGTGAACGGACACGCGGATGCGTTCGGAGCCGAGCGTACGCTCTTGGGCCGGACGGCGAGCAATTCGGCCTACGGTCGGTTGCGCGAGCATGAAAGAGCACGCGAACGGAGCCGGTCGGATGCTCGAGCGCGAAAGAGCACGAGCATGGAACAGCCGACCGGCCCGACGAGCAGCCGAGCGGCTGCTCTTAATATTTCACACCGAGCGTATTGGGAGCATCCTCGAGCATCCTCTTATCATAAAAGAGATAAAATGTAAAAATAAAGCTTATTTCAATGTCTTAAGATTCTATTTTAAATGCGATTAAAATTTGCTCTGCTCTCCGCGTCGGTCTATCTGAAAGGTCCCATAGACGTCATGACGTCATGAACGAAACAAAAACCTAGTATAAAAATATAGAAACAAAAAGATACTTCATGGTACGAATTCAATGCGATTTATTTTAAACGCCGATATTGAATAGCATCGGAATTGGATCGTTAGATTAAAGATTGTAGTAGGCCTCCTGTACGCTGTTCGTTAGCATCAAGATTGATTAGATAGACTGTAAAACTTGCAAACTCGTAAGAACATGAGACACTGATGAGTCAGAGAATTCTAACCACGGAGATGTAGATTCGAGTCCCGCCATTCCGAACATTTTTGATATGTATTTAATATTGTATATTTATTTTGAAAATTCAATGAAATGTGTGTAAAATGTACCTACACTATAATAAAAAGTTTAAATGTATTAAAATAATAAAATCGTGCTATCACCATTTTTGTAGTTATGGCAACGATATTGGATACCCTTTTCATAACTTTACACTTATCTGATTGGATCGGATCAGATAGGCTTCGTCATATAACGATAGGTATAATATCGGGAAATGTGGAAACACCCTTATAATTTCTAATTTATATACAGAAAATCTTCGAAGTTACCTGCTATTTACATTTTGTTTAAACAAGCTTTTTAATAAACAACTGCGTAACTACTATATCTCACTTTGCGTGCTCTATATTTGTTTATACACTGAAATGTTATATAATATAGTATTGTTCTTTAATTATTTTCTGTTTGATATTATTTACATTTCACATTTTACAATCCCATTACTTTATACACTTTATATTTTTGTACAATAAACATCTAGTAACATCAATGACAATAAAATGTTGGAAACTATAGTGATCAATGTATTAATAAGGCATTCACATTACGTTTTTTTTTACCCGACTGGGTTATGTGTTTCACCTGTGTGTATGTATGTCCATTCCTATGTCCGCGTGTAACTAATCAACGGCTCAACGGATTTTGATAAATGATACGTCATTAGATTTGTCTCAATGACGCGAGTGTTATAGGGTACCTAAATTTAAAAAAAAATCAAAATGGCGGACTTTATGCGCTTTAATGTGCGAGCTGAAAAAAAATTTTTTCTTCAAGACCCTCGAGTGGGGTATCAAAATAAAGGGATTCAAAAGGCAAATACGAAAATGTATAAATTTATATATTTGGAAACAATTTGGAGTGATAAATCGTAGAAAATGACCGTTTCCTATGTCAGTTCGTAACTACTTAACGGCTCAACCTATTTTGATAAATTATACGTCATTAGATTTGTCTTGACGGCGCAAATGTTACTGGGTACATAAAATTCATAAAAAATCAAAATGGCGAATGTTATGCACTTTAATGTGCGGGCTGAAAAAAATTTTTTTCTTCAAGACCCTCGAGTGGGGTATCAAAATAAAGGGCTTTAAAAGGCGAGTACGAAAATGTATACAATCTATATGTTTTAAATCAATTTGGAGTGACAAATCATGAAAAACAAAATAAATAACAACTACACTAAGTGGTACGGTGGTAGTTTATTAATTTTTTAGTTCGTTTTTTAGCATGGCAGTCGGGTTTTTTTAATTTTTAAATTATAGCTTGTTTAATGCATTAATTAAGTTCTGTTTTTTCAAATATCTTGCTGCAAATATATTCGTATAAAAGCGAATAGCGCTTTTAATAGTTTGGAACCTCGAATGCATGGCGATTTGGAAGACACTTTGTATGATTTGTTACAGCAATGCTCGAGTGTGCCGTATAGACGCAAACTCATGCTAATATTCTATGTTAACACAAATATGAGATAGGGACTCTATTATGCTAATCTAAACATAAGATTGAAATTCTGGTATTATATCTTATATACATAGATTAAATAAAGTTATATTTGCAACGAGATGAGTATCTTATATACATTATTTCTATTCATGTTTAAATTTTTAGAGGTGTAATATATACAGTCGCCTGCACCTTCGCCTGCGTTGATGTTACGTACTTTTCTATGTATCTTTTTATCGGTGAAATTATCCTCTAGAGTTGAATTCCAGTAACTCCTACATTTATTCTGTTTCAAAATCACATTGAAAGTATATAAGAAGCAATGGCTGGATCATGCGTCATGCTCGTGAACGGGTGCCGCCGTCGGAAATGGGGCTACTTTTGTCTGCCCTTCTTAACGTGTAGAATTGTAAGCACCATTCTGAACCAGTGGTAGATTCATTTGTCGATTCAAAAGCACTTGTAAAAGTTTATCCGAATAAAAAATATGTCTTAGACTTGCCTTTACACAAGTTTAAGAACTTTCTTAAAAGTATGCTCATAAAAAAAGCTTATTATACAACTGAAGATTATATAAACGATAAAAAAGCTTGGATTTAACTCGTTCCAGCAATGCGCGAGACGGCATTTCAATCATGTACATTAATAATAATAATTGTTATAATGTTATTTTTAAAAAGAGCAACCGCCGAGTTTCTTACAGGTTCTTCTCGGCTGGAACTGCATTCCGAACCTGTGGTAGACTCAATCGACGATTCAAAAGCACTTGTAAAAGTTTATTTGAATAAAAAACTTTTCTATTCTATTCTATTCTATTCTATTCTATAATACAATCGCAATAGAAACTTAATAAGTGATTTAAATTTATTCGCAAATCATTTGAAAAAAATAAATATTTTTAGTGTAGTTAGTACCTATGACAAGTTTCAAGTTATCCCATTATATAGCTTTTAATATCCTTATTGCTATACACTGTTTGTGTTACAATAGTACTCCACCTAAAATAAGTATTTAATTTTATGCATTTCAATTAAATTTGAACAAATTGAAATGGTAAAATGATAAAAATGGTAAAAAGGTGAGAACCGAGGTTTTATAGCGATTATATACTTTCAATGATATAATTATGACTATATGTATATGTTTGTAAGAATACCTTATTAAATTGATCAAAGATCAACATAAAGTACGACTATGCATAAATACAAAGTTCTTGTGGCTAGTTTTTTATAACCACCGGCACGTAAGTCGAGCGGAGACCTTCAAGTGCGCGCAGCGTCGTACGAGTGAGCGGGACACAATACGATCGGAGACCCAATCAGTGCTTACGAACGATCCCCACGCCCTCCCCGCGACCCCCTCACACCCCGAGATACCTCATTTTCGACTTCTGCGCATTGAAGGTCAACGCTAGACTTATTTGCCGTGACTTGTACAAGCGGAACATTTGTCATAGCGAATGTAGACTGGCGTCAGTGTCGCTCTCAGCGCCGCCCAGCAACAGGCTGGTCTCGCACGGCGGGCGGCGCGTCGGCGAGTCGGGTCGCGCGTCCGGCGGCATTAGTCACAGCTCGATCGCCGCGGACCCCTTCCACGTGATGCCGGCGCGCAGCAGGTGGTACAGCCGCAACACGCACCATATGCACAGACACTGCAACGGACAAGGCGTCGTACGATCAATACGATCGATTTCGTCGCATGATCGAATCAAGCCTTAATAGCGCAACGGTCGTCGGGCGCGGATCAGAAACCGCAAGGTCGATGGTTCAAACCCCACCCGTTACACTATTGCCGTATCCACTCCTATAGCACAACTTTTCATTTAATTGGAGAAGAAAAGGGTATGTTAGCCATGATAACCATGACTAGAATTATTAGAATTTTTTTTTTTTTAGAAAAAAAAACCCTAGTACCTTGTAGTACTAATTTTCATCGTGCGAAGAAATCGATCGTACGATCGTTAGTCATTTGACGACGGGTAACGCAGAACGCTTCGTTTATACCCACATAGACTCAGATAGGTACCTAAATGTGAAGATGCTCGGGTGAAAAAAAGTAGTCGCATTACGACAACGTAGTGCGAAATGACCTATTTTTTAAACGTACATAAGTACGGTAAAAATTTGTGCTTTGCGTTGTGGAGATAGAAGTCAATATATGCTATGTAAAATTTTTAGATTGTCATTGCAAATGTGAATCGACCCTAAGTCAAAAAGCTCGAACATTTTAAGCTTTTTAAAGAAAACTCAAAAGTGGAATTATTGGTCCGTTAATTGGTGATAATAATATACAGCGAATTTATTATTAAAGTTTTTGACTTAATAATCTTTTTTTATCCGTATTTGTGCGTAGCGCTATTATCTATCTACTAGCACAATTATATCCCTACTAAGTACTTATATTAATACTAGCGGACCCGGCAGACGTCGTCCTGCCCGCTATTAGCGCCACATACCGGGTCCAATTTTTCTACTTATAAACCTTCCTCTTGAATCACTCTATCTATTAAAAAAAACCGCATCAAAATCCGTTGCGTAGTTTTAAAGATTTAAGCATACATAGGGACATAGGGATATAGGGACAGAGAAAGCGACTTTGTTTTATACTATGTACCTACTTAGTGATTATAAATGCAAAAGTGTCTTTCTTTGTCTTTCGCTTTAATAATGTAGCAATGGAGCAACGGACCGTCTTAATATTTTAATAGAATAGATATACTTAAAGACTCAGAGATTGACAAAGGATATTTTTTATCCGAGGGAAACAACCAGTGGGATTTTCAAAAAATTTAACAGCACTCAAATAATAAAGCAAAAGCTAGTTCCATTCAACACTGCTTTAGATTTTAATATTTTCTTAAGCTTTGTTATCTTAATTGTTAAAAATATTAAAAGGTATGCCAGAAGAAGGTGTTAGAAAAATAACAAGTAAAAGGCTGAAAATTTCAGCGAAAATGAAAGGGATTAAAGAATTATCTCAGTCTCAAGGCACAGTCTAATGGCGTAGGTACTTACATTTAAAAGAACTCTCGGTATTAAAAATAATACCTCTGCTTTGCATATCGCGTCGAATTGCTGAAACAAGGAAAAAGAAGCTTAGTCCGTGCTATTCTTGGATACTGGTATTTCCAAGGCCGGAGTGTTTTACCTTTGACCCTAGATTTTTATGACGTAATGTTATCTTTTCTGACACGTTTAGATAAAATAAAACTATTTAATAATTTTATTTTATTCATCTCTTTCTTTAAAATAATAATGTTAGCTTAGTAATATCTAATGAGAATGTGATGAATAAAATATAATTTATAATTGCTTTATTCTATATGCCTAGATAAAATAATATAAACTAAGCAAGTGACCTATTTCCTTATTTACATTTTGTAAGTTACTTTATTGCGATTTCTAAGTAACGTATCTTTTGTAGTTCTTTTATTTTACTTTTAACAGTTTCCCAACAACCTTTAACCGACTTGGTACACAAACACAAAAAAAATAATTTCTCACCTACCTGCTCTTTGTGTAACTAGCACAAAAGAGCACGTAGGTCACCTGATTGATGTTAGGTAATAGGTACCACCACATTTGAAGTACCGAAGGAAACGCCAATACGTTGCTGGCTTTTTAGGAATTTGTCTATCATTCATACTATTAAGTCGGTTTTTAACCCCCGACGCAAAAACTACGGGGTGTTATAAGTTTGACGTGTCTCTCTCTGTGTGTGTGTGTGTGTGTGCCTGTCTGTTCCCCTGTAGCGCTCAAACGGGTGAACCAATTTGAATGCAGTTTTTTTTGTTTGAAAGGTGAATTAGTCGAGAGTGTTGTTAGCTATGTTTGATGAAAATCGGTCCAAGATGGCCGCCGCTACAAAATGGCGGATTACATATTTTATTACAACGCCCTCAATATGGGTATCAAATGAAAGGGCTTGACTATATAGTAGAATAGCACTATGCAATTCCGAGATGGCCGCCGCCACAAAATGGCGAATGTCGGAGGTTTTTGTTTTGAGATAATATGCAAAACGCTAGCTTACGTCATCTTGCCGCAATTTGTCACTTAGACTTTGACTTAAGTTATTATTACGCAATAGACGCCACATAGCAGACAGTCTTAGCATCTACACAATAATTATTATAAAAATACTTATATATAGAAGTTAATAAAAGTTGGTTCAATTGTATTTCAATCTAACAATACAGAAGTACAAGAATCTCTGGACTGTCTGAAATATGATCAAGTGCTTAGCTGTAAGTACGATTTTGTTTTCTTTATACAGTCAATGTAGGTAACATTGATAAAATTAATCGCACTAAAGTGGAATTCCAATTTAGAGATTTATGGGTTTTGCCTACAGTTTTTCCACTCGGGCGACTAACAGAGCTGAAACTCACAGTTGGTCATCATAATATTATTATGTCAGTTGACAATTTTCAATGCGATTCTAAAGACTGACTGACTGTTGCGGTACATAGCCAAATTATAAAAGTTCTAATTGACTTAAAAGCACGAGTATAATTATATTATATTACATTACATAGATTTACATTACCTACATTACATTACATATTACATTACATTACATATTACATTACATAGATTCCTGTGGTTTTATTCTTTTTTACCACTGATGATTTCTAGATACTTCCAATTTGGAAGTAGTTGAGAGAACGTAGACAAAAGCAAACCTTTTTTTAAAACATTAAAAAAAATTAAACGTGTAGCAATTACATTATAAAAAACAAAACAAAATAAAAGTTAAACGAGATATAAACTTCATGTAGGTAACTATTTATCTATCTATACATATAATAAAATCGTAGAATTGCCGTATCTGTACATTGAAGATTTTTGCAAAATAATAACTGGGGGATGTTAGGGATAAGTAATAGAACGTAAAACAGCTATTTTTGAAATTTTTGTCTGTTTGTCTGTTTGTCTGTTTATCTGTTTGTCTGTTTGTCTGTTTATCTGTTTGTCTGTTTGTCTGTATGTTTGTGCGCGCATCACGTAAAAACTACTGAATGGATTGAAATGAAACTCGGCATGATTTAAGTTAATACTATGGAGTAACATATAGGATACTTTTTATCCCGAAATTCAGCACGGTTCCCTTGGGAGAGGGGATGAAAGGCAAAATGTGTACTTAGCTGTAATTCGTTAACGGGTGGTCCGATTTCATTCATTCTTTTTTTGTTAGAAAGTAGATACTTTAAAGACTACTGGCTAATCTCCGAAAGGCTGGACCGATTTTGATGGGACTTTCACTGGCGGATGTTAACATTTTGATGTACCTAAACATTCGCCAGTGAACTTTTAACAGTTTTTAGCAAGGTTTAAGCTCAAAGGAGCATAGGAAAAACAAAATGATTCCCACGGGATTATTAAAATCAATATCCACGCGAACGAAGTCACGGGTATCCGCTCGTCAAAGAATAAAAACAATCGGTATCATGTCAAAGAACCAATAAAATAATCATCAAAAGTATGCAATAATGTTTAATTAATTTGCTGCTTAATTTTTTTAGCGATCCGTACCCAAAGGGTAAAAACAGAGCCCTATTAATGTCACTCTGCTGTCCGTCTATCTGTCTGTCTGTCTGTCTGTCCGTCCGTCCGCCAGTCACAGGTCTCTAGCTTATAGATGAAATGAGTTACAAGCCTGAAATTTTGGTATTTGGTGTAGAACATTAACCCAATTTCAAATATTTAATTAGAAATCGAATTAAATTATTTTTCAGGGGGCATACATGAAAAAGGTGCCGGAGAAAAAATTCTTTTCTTACCCTAGCTTGTGGGATATTATTGTTTGTTTAGAACTCATTGAGTAAAGTACGAATATATATTTTTTTATTTTTTTTTTCTCAAAAGATAAGGAAATGGGGATCCATATAAAAGTTGTCAGATTTAGACCATTTTTGTGACAGAGGCTAAACAAGTTAGGAATATGAAATTTCGGTATATTAAGTATGTACCATTTACAGTATTTAAACAACAAATACTGAAAACAACTATTCATAAAGTAGTTTGTAAGCTGTGACCAAAACAAACGAACATTTTTTGGGTTTTTCTTTCACGGTTTGTTACGATGTCTAGCTCAGAAATGAAATATTTCTTACACCCAAAATATGATGTTATGTTGTTCATTATTATGTACGGAACCCTAAAAGAGCGAGGCCCGACTCGCACTTCGCTGATTTTTGATATTTTTTGTGGCAAAAAAAGAGTAGAGCTACTGATAGGATCGAGTTTTACGAAATAATTTTTTAACACTATACCAAGCGTAGTGATTCTCGAAGATTAGTTATATTCGTTCCACAGAGATATAATAATAGTTTTGATCAACAATTTCCCCTCCATTGAAACTTAACGTTCCCACATACCTAATTCGACGCTTGAACTTAATTTATTACGCTACTATACCGATTTTCAATTACTAATCCATTACTGAATGACCAACAAACTTTCACTAACGCAATAATGCCCCGGGTGTGACTCGTAGGTACTCTATTTAATTGCTTAATTACTTATTATAGCGGAAACACAGCTGATGTGTTTTTAATTTTAGTACCAGGTGGGACATAATAACGGGCGATAATACCAACCGGTCAAGGTGGTACTCTATTTGAAAATTTCTGCCCAGGCCACGACACACCATTTGATTCCTCTGGGCAAGCAAGCAACCGATGATCCAATGGTGACCAACTTTGAAGGTCTGAATTTGGCCTTTTCATTGTCCGTTTTCTCTTGCCTCAGAGAGCACGCTAAGCCGTCGATTCCAATTAGTGTCAGTAACACCTCATAATGTCACTAACGTTAAACCTAAGAGTTCTAAAATCCCATCATCATCACTACAGCCTTTTTAATGTCCCACTGCTGGGCACAGGCCTCCTTTCTTATAGGATTTAGAGCTTAGACCCGCCACGCTACTCCAATGCGGATTGGCGGGCTTTAACGACTATTGTCACATTATAGTGATAATAACCGGGACCAACTGCTTAACGTGCTCTCCGAGCCTATTTGATAAATATGATATAACTAGCGGTCCGCCCCGGCTTCGCCCGTGGTACATAATATATAGCGTATAGCACTCAGGGATCACGTATATATCCAACGGTGAAACAATTTTTGAAATTGGTCCAGTAGTTCCTGAGATTAGCGAGTTCAAACAAACAAACTCTTCAGCTTTATTATATTAGTATAGATATATGATAAAATATAGAACAATATTATAACTTACTTTATTGACGTGATCTCTGAGTATGTTTGAGTAGACCATAGCCATCGCTTCTAAAGCCATGAAGGTCATGCAACCAACGACCCACGGCACCAGGAATGCGATGTTCTCCTGGAACAAATAAAAGGTATTACAAGCTGAACTTTGTTATTTTATAACGAGTAGGTACACGTTTTAAGAACAGCTAAGCTGATCACAATCACATCGCTGAACGCATTGCACGCAACGCAACTAGCTTTTATACATAACCGCATGCACGAATACATAACATACAAAGTTTTCAAATACTTTCAAATTCAAAAAATCTCGTGCATTCATCGACGTCGGATATCTGAGAGTTATACATAATTTTTCATTAAGAAATAAGATGGGCTTGGACATGTTTCGATAAAGTCAATTTATTCATTAGACGAAGGATAAAGGATAAAGGACAATAAAGGATGGAAATTATGTATATGGTAAAAAAAAAACAGAAAGAACATCAGAAAAATTATTTCAGTGTTGCAAAAATAATAAATAATTTTAGTGGGTCGTTTTTAAGATTTTAAACTTTATTCTGTTCAATAAGTCTAGCTAATAAAATTATTCCATGGCTGTAAAAGTTTTGTAACACCGAATTAACGTACTACATTTATTTTGGTCTGAGACGCGATAAAGCTTACAAAGGCAGTTAAGATAAACTCTTTATAACTGCTATAACACCGCGATAAAGTTATAAAATAAAGTGGAAACCCTCCATAAAACCCTACTTGACACTCGATCCTATTTTGGAACATTTTTATCACACTTTATCATCAAGTACCTATAAGTCCTTTAATCTATATACCTAATACATACCTACATATACATATGCGTAATAAACCGAGTACGGTGTCAAGATGAAACTAGATATTGCCTGTTTAACGAAACATTGGAAATTTCATGTCATATTCTTCACATCGAAATGCATAGACCGCATGCGAAGCGAAATTGGAATATGAAAATACTGACTCTGAGTTATGATTTAAAATGCAAATGATTTTTTTATTCTCATATTCAAGATGAATTTAATTTTTTTATTAAAATAAATTCCAAGCTTTTAGCTTTAATAACGATGCTTCCATATAACATTTCAACCCTATTTTCAACGCCTTACAATCCTTTTTTCGCATTAAAAAGTAACTTATGTCCTTTCTTAGACTCTAGTGTATCTATGTACCAAATTTCACTTAAATCGGTTCAGTAGTTTTGGCGTGAAAGCGTGACAGACAGACAGACAAAGTTACTTTCGCATTTATAATATTAAGTAAGGATTACCTATTTAAAAATAATTATAATTTACACCGTCCAAATGATAGTTTATGTCAGCTCTTGGGTCATGACTTGTACAGATAAATTACCGAATTGAGAAATGCAATAATATACTGTAATTTAAAATATTAAAAGGTAGTTAAAGCACAGAGTACCTACAGAGGGGAAGCTTCTAGTAAGCGGCCCACTGTAGGTACACTCACACATATGCGCATGTTTGTCACCAACTGTACCGGTTAGTGGAACGAGCGCGCGTCCGTGAACCGTTGGTGAGTGTGTTTGTGTGAGTATACCTACAGCGGGCCGCTTGTGGAAGCTTCCCCTCTGTAGATTTACTACTCGTGTGGTTAAAGTAAGTTTT
Organism: Melanargia galathea; assembly: GCA_920104075.1. Classification (NCBI taxonomy): domain Eukaryota; kingdom Metazoa; phylum Arthropoda; class Insecta; order Lepidoptera; family Nymphalidae; genus Melanargia; species Melanargia galathea. The sequence continues at coordinate 18,848,910 of OV049866.1, read as the reverse complement.
GACAAGAATTCTAATAAACAAATTGAACGCTAGCTATAGTACGATGTATAATAAGCTATAATAGACTTATACTTACTTTATAAATCCCGTAAAACAAGAATATGCTGAGGATAATCATAAACATTTGCGTCCCTATGATTGCAAAATATGCTATCTGTACACCTGAAACAATGAGATTGATCAATTTACAGAATATATTATACATTTTATATATTGCAATATATTTTTAACCATTTCATTTTTGCCCAAGGCGATAATTATGTTTGTGTATACCTACTGTATACATTGTGAAAGTCTAGCTGTTACTCATTGAATAGAAGCAGGCGTTACTTTGCGGAAATCCATGATTTATGATGAAAAGTCAAAATAATTTTGACTTTTCATCATATAGCTGTTACTCTTTTAAAATACCATTTAGTGCCATACCCACTGGCGCGACACATCGCGCGCGGCAAGCCGCGGGTTGTCGCACGCGATTTTATTTTCTAAACAAACTCTATGTAAAACTGACGTGCAAAACCCACTGGCGCGGCACGAAATCGCGCCGCGCCAGTGGGTTTTGCGGCAAGCGTTTGCATAGAGTTTGTATAGAAAATAAAAACGCGCGCGACAAACCGCGGCTTGCCGCGCGCGATGTGTCGCGCCAGTGGGTATGGCACTTAGACTAAGTAGTGTAGACAATCGCCTGCGGACTGTTTCTAGTTCAGTGTGCTTAGTCTAAGATCGGAGCACTCGAAAACGAACTCGAAAACTATTGATCGAATCACAAGTAAATTCAGAGCAAAATGAACTCAAATACTCGTATTTTAAAGTCGTAATTCCATAGTTCGAATATGTATTTTACAACATTTCTGCTTGGGGCGCTCGTTGTGTTCGAATGCTGAATGTATTGGCGAACTCAAACCTTAATACAAGCCATTTTAGGTCTATTTTACTCTGAAATCGATCAATAGTTTTCGAGTTCGTTTTCGAGTGCTCCGATCTTAGACTAAGCACTCTGTTCAGTTTCTATTCTGTGTAATTCGTACTCACGTGTGTGGTCTAATAAGTATGTAGGTATAAATAAGTACCTAAGCATCTACTAAGTATACGCTTGCAACTCCACACAAAAGTCATAAACAATTTATTTTGGATATATTAACTAATCAATTTGACCCGGGAATCGAACCCGGGACCTCGTGATCGGCAGTCGAAAATGCAAACCACTAGATAAATATGGCAGTCATTGGTTTTTCTGTCAAGGAATTCTCAGTGCCAGCCTGGAGTTCGTAGTTGGAGGTGGTCCACCCCCGTGCCTCGGAGAGCGCGTTAAGCAGTCGGTCCCGGTTATTATCACTATCATGTGACAATAGTCATTAAATCCCGCCAACCCGCATTGGAGCAGCGCGGCGGGTCTAAGCTCTAAATCCCTCTCTCCTATGGGAGAGGAGGCCTGTGCCCAGCTGTAGGACGTTAAAAGGCTGTAGTGATGGATTAACTAATCAAACTCAATACAATAATATTGTAGACATGCTCTACAAACTATATGTTACTGTGCTTTGTCAGAAATGTACTTAGTTTGATAGTTACAGAGGCTCTAAGATTTACACACAACACACAAACCTTGACCTGAATAACACATCTGCGCCGAGGCCATTAAAACCTATCTAGCAAACAATCTATAAAACAAACAAAGATTTTGATACGATGGACAGCAGTACCCTGTCACCACAAGCACGTAATCGATTCTGAAGTGTACTAACAAATCGAGCAGAATCGATCACATCGATTGCCCAGAGGTATTTACCTAGCTCGCGCAGCTTGATAAAATATATGGAGAAATTACGCTCAAGATCTCTCAGCAAATTGCATTACATTGGAAATGTTCCTCTCCGAAATTAAATCACAAGGATCATTGAATAAACCAATTTCAAAACGCCTCTGGTTAAATGTTTGTTACGAAGGGAATTTCGGAATAACCACTAGAATAAATGTGCCGAGATTTTTCATTGAAATATTTTATACAATAACTTTTCACTAGTTAATCGAGTTGCAGTTCTTAGATGGTTGTAATATTTGAAAATTTCAATTTTTTGAAATGATTTCCAAATTATCAATCACTCAAGGGCTCTGTTAAACATTTTTGTCACCGTTCCGCTATAATACTGATTTTTATATGTTGCTTATCGTAATAAATGAAATAAAATATTTATAATATTATGAAGGTATAAATGTTATACTCACCGTAATATACATCGTCTAGTTCCCTATATCTCTTTGCATTCACACCTATCCTCCAACTGTACAGCAGCACCACCAGTATTGATATATTCTGTAACAAATGAAAATCACTTACATATTATTATACATATACACGGTGCAATTTTTATCGTCTTCCACAAGCAAACCAGTTAATGTATCCAGTGCCTACTATCTATTAGTATAATAATAATAAAAAATAAATAACATTCGAATGACTAATATTCAAAAAAAATAAACGAAAACGTTTCATTTAAAAACACCCTATGGCGAACATAATAACTACAGACCGCGGCGCGGCGACTCCGATATTTGAGGTCATTCACATCAAGTATACCTACCTATAGACTGTCTATTTTATTATTAGTTTTTAACAGCTCACGCCCATAAAGTTTCGTATTGTTTAAGTTAAAATTTCATACAAATAATATTGTACTTCATGGACGGGTACCGCCCCCTTAGTGATGTGCCACACATAAAGATTACTACGGTTGTGCCACAGATTACAAATAATTGGTAGAAATAAGTAAATGCTAAGATGTAAGTAAGGTGTAATAATATGTTATTTAATCAGGAAGACAGCAAAAAGTCTTCTTGACTAGATAACATACTTACTACAGTTTTATTAAAGTTTTTCTTCTTAGTATAAGGCATACAAATAAAATAACTAAGTAAAATAGCTTAAATTTTTTTATCACACGAGTCGTCAGAATCGTCATTTACCTATACTAGATTCGTCCGATGAGGAGTCTTCAGTAATTAATGATTAGCTCTTGTGTGCATAAATTATCAAATGCAATATCACGGTTCAAATCAAACTTTATGACTCTTTTAGTTCTCTCCACCACACTTGCCCAGTTCTCAGCCGTCACGTCACGTCACAAGCATTTTTGAGTACCTAATTGCAACATTTTATTCGCTGTGAACCGGGGGCTTGTATTGTTTCTTGCAGCATGCCTTTTTACTTGTGCCCATATAAGTTCTATGGCGTTGTATTGTCAGTGATATGGAGGAATCCTAAGCACGATATGACCATATTATGCTGCCATTTCATCGATCACATACCGATATCGATATCAATTATTAGGTCCTTTAGGACATCACTATAACTTATAAGCGGCATAAAGCGGCCGGCTAGACGGGGCGGGGCATATTACATAACAAAGAACACCGCGTGCGCATCGTTGGCTGTCGGTTTCCATCAAAGAAAAGCGCGAGCGTCGACATTGGTTGACGGTCCACGTGGACTTTTACAAAATACGCTTCGCTATTGGTTGGCTATAATTTCACTTGTATGATAAACACGGAAGAGAGTTTCCTTGAACTTGTATCCAAGTTCAATGGCTTGACCTAGTTTCTAAAACATTAAACAGGCTGTTTCATAAATGCTTTAAATTTTAATAATTTTTTATCACTAATATGTGTATTGTCCGGAACTAATTTTGAATATTACCTAAAGATTTCTTACATCGGATACCTAACTGGGGCCGCTCTTGATCGACGATGGAAAAAACACCGTGTATAACAAGTATAAATTAAAAATTAAAAAAAACTCCGACATTCGCTATTTTGTGATGACAGCCATCTTGGATTTGCATAGTGCTATTCTACTAGTCAAGCCCTTTCATTTGATACCCATATGAGGGAATTGTGAAAAAATATGACACACTCACACGCACGCACGCACGCACTTTCTAAAGAATACCTATGTAAAAACTTTGAATCTACGTTATTAATTATTACCAATTATAATACATACCTAGCTGATGACCACTACTTTGTCTGCGTGCATTTAGGTTTCAAAAAATATATATTTATTCATAAAAATAACTACAATAAACATAACTACCGTGGTATTATATATTCTTGCTAACCACCGTTACTAAGCTTCTAAACCCGTTGCGAATAATAATATTCTCTTAATGAAGTTTTGGCCATGGTAGTCAATCTGCGAAGACTAACCAGATACGCAGGATAGCGCGCAATATGACTGGCCCGTTGCACTATGGGACCAAACGGTATCTTCCGTCTCATAAATCTATAACTTTTTTGTTTCTTAACATTTTGATTTGAAATTTTGGTCATGTATTCTTGAATATCTATGCTACTAGAAAAATGAAACGCCAGTATTTTAAAAATAATATTTATTTCGTAAAAGCATGTCAAAAATTAAATTATATAATTTTCCATACAAAAAATTTAATAATAATACTTAAAGTTATTTTATTATTAATTGTTATTTTACTTATTTTGTTATGATTATAATAATGATTATTATGATTATAATAAATGATGATCTTTATAATTTTTTAAATAATAAAAAAAAATCAAAATTAAATACCAAATAGATAAAAACCAACCAAGTGTGAGTCGGGCCTTGCTCTTTTAGAGTTCCGTACATAATTATGAACAACATAATATTTTGGGTGTAAGAAATAATTCATTTCCGAGCAACAAACTATTTTATGAATCGTTGTTTTTAGTATTTGGCAGACAGAATGATAGATAGACATACAGGAAAGTGATATTAATAGGGCTCCGTTTTTACCCTTTGAGTAAGAAACCCTAAAAAGTACTTATGTAGCACTATTTTTATCATACTTTTGGTTAAAATGATAACTACAAAAATGGGATCATGAGAAGATATATTTTCAAAAATATAAGTGAATATTAATTTTAAATTGCGTTTATGCTTTATAAAAATTTTAAATACAAAATAAAGCGTACTTCAATTTATCAAAAATAATATTAAAAGACATAAATAAGAAAAATCGTAAATTTTATAGAATTTATTATTTTCCCTCGTTAGACATTTTTGCTTCTAGATCAAAATGGCGCAATAATGACGCAGGTTTTTTTTGTTTCCTTATATTACTGAATAGTTATGGAATCCAAAAGAGTGATTAACTCAACACCGGCAGCTTTCGGCAACAATGAAATCTCCATTTGAAATATAAAAAGTTCGAAAATTTCCTTATGTCACTTAAAAATTTACTAAAAAATTCATATAATTTTTTTAAATAAAATCTTTACGTATTTGTAAAGTAGAGATTTCAAGCAATCTAAAAATATATAACACTTAAATATTTTCTTGTAAAACTTAAAAATAATCTTAAGTTAAACTTTCATTATGGGCTACTTGGTTGGTTGTAAATATCAAAGTTCAATGTTTGAGAGTTATTTTATATACCTAGAACTAAAATATTTTTATTTTTTAACTTTATTCATAAAAGTCCTATTATCTGAGAATATTAAACCATGGAAAAAACTTTGGAATTACAACATTCGTTCAAACCATTTTCGAGACGGATAATACCGTTCGGTCCCATAGTGCGTTGGCGCGGTTGGCAGTGACCCTGCCTTCCGCTCCGGGGGTCGCGGGTTCGATTCCCGCCCGAGTCTGGGTGTATTTATAATATGTATGTATGTATATCTTTATTAAAATATATATGTATTTATATGTAAATATGTCTATCAGTCGGCTGTTACCTATAACACAGGCATTAAGTTGCCTACTTTAGGAACAGACGACCGTGTGTGTATGTGTGACAATAAAAAAAAAAAAAAAAAAAAAAAAAAAAAATAGTGCAAAAGTGTATGCACAAACATAGGTGCAGTGTGCAACCTTTTTTCCCTCACTTTCATATTCCGATGGGACGGCAATCCGACAAATCGGAAAGAGATCACGTGCGACGGCTTTATGTATTCTCCGAGGCATGGGAGTGGAACATCGTCAAATTCACAATTAATTTTCTTTGACAATTACTTGACAGAAATCCAATAGCTTTTTGGTCCAACATGGCACTCGAATCCGTGACCAAGTAAACTAGCTGCTAAACCAGTTAGGCCACTAGAGAAGAGGCAGTTGTAGTAAACACGTGAGCCACACACGTGCCTCCACTTACGTCTTAAGCCCCTACTCATATTGTATGTATTGTTACAACAAAATCGATAGAGCGGCAAGTTGCTCAGTTCCCACGTTGTCAGACATCGTACGTCGACAGCAATTAATAAAAATGGAATGGAATCAACACTGTTGCTATGCGAAGTTGGTCTTCATTATTTCCAGTGAGATAAAAGCATATTTAAAGTTTATCTTTGTTTTTCCGAGATTAAAAATATTGTATAGATTCCATCCGTTCACTAGTATGAAAGCTCTCTTTATGGTTTAAAAATATTAAACCGTGGAAAGTAAATGCCAGACACACTTTTGCATAAATCAAATTACTTAGTATGGATTGGCATAGATAGTTATCGCGTAATTTCGAACATAAATATAATTATGCTCCTATAGCCGCCTTATATTAGACGCAGGCGATACTTTTTAGTTTCACACAAAGAACATTGAGCTTTTTGTAATGTGTAGAAATAAGAAAATCACTAATCTACACCTACTTAATAAATAAAATTGAAGTGTCTGTCTGTGATTTTTAAATAACTGTCTATAAAACTAAGCTCATGAACGATAGCATAACCCAAACGTACATTTTTAAAATGTTTGTGCGCCTAACTGTCTGTTTGTAGGGACCGATCTTGGGAACGGCTGAACTGATTTAGCCAAGCAGCTAGAGGGATTAGGAGTGAACTAGGTACTGGTGATATTATAGACAATTCGGCTGAACCAATCACTATCAAATTTGACCAAAAAAATAGCTTGCATCCCGGAGACGGATAAAGACGTCTTATCCCGGATAATCAAAGTGTGTAGAGATTTTTAAAAACCACGTAAAATCAATGAGTTGCGGCGGGATTTCCAAAACTCTAAATCGCGGGCATCACGCAATTGAGAAAATGAACAACAAAGCTACGACTGCACACCACTACACCAAAGCACTATTTGTAATTCATACAAAGCACACATTACAATCCCCTTTCACACGGATCTGTAATTAATTAAAGCTGGGAAACCAGCACACGACAGTTGGGCTAAATGTTGCTGTAAATTACTTGTTTTAAGCCTACATAAATCGTTTGGCGAACTCGGTATAATAAAGGTTAGGATGGACCGTTAGGTAATGTTAATGTTTTCCAAATAGAGCTATTTGTAAAACAAGAGTAGCCAAAGTGAACTTACCTCGAACAAAAGAAGATAAGAATAAAGAGTAATATGTGTCGAAAGAGATTTGGGAATACGTACCATATGCCCTTTACCCGCGAGTACATTTCGCTTTGCACTCTGTAAAAACTTGCCCTTGTCAAAATATGGGCCGCTCTCTTCACGCGCTTTTCCATACAAACGTATTACGCCTACTATTCTAATATTTGTCGCAATAGGTCTAAAGTTAAGCCAGATATCAATTTATATCTCCATTATCTATGCCATAAAATAAAAATATTAGTAAAATTATATTTATTTTGAAAGTTATGACGCTTGAAAAATCACTATTTTTGGGCAAATTTTGGGGCAACTTCATGCGTAAATAAACTATATAAGAAACTAGAAAATTGAAAAACGACCGAAGTCTTATCATAGGTTACTTCATAATAATTACAAATGTCTTTAGTTCATCTAAAAAATTGCCAAATATTTGCTAAAATAGGCGAAATTCCAAACCTTGATTTACATTTTTTTACTTTGCCGTTTTTCACTAAAAATCATAATATCTCAAGCAAAATTAATTTATTTAATTAATTTATTATTTATTTATGTATATATTTTTAGTACTCTTCTATACTGAAGACGTCTCGCTCTCTAAATGCAGAAATCACTGTTTTAGACTCCACTCACCAACGATTTGTCGCTACCATGGAGAGGGCTCTTAATTAGACTTTGTACGGTGAACTTCCCATTGTTCATACGGTACCTGCTTTCCTCATATTATTTTGTGGATTATTTTATGTAAAACCCTGACTATCCTGTATAAGATATCCAGATAATCTATTCTATAATATAATAAAACTGTAACAGATCCAATTCTGTACATTGAAGATATTTTGAAAATTTTTATTGGAGGGCACTCTATAATCGATACTGAAGCCAAAACTGCAATTTTTTTCATTTTTGTCTGTCTGTCTGTCTGTATCTTGGCCGCGCATCACGCCGAAACTACTGAATGGATTCGAATGAAACTTGGTACGATTTGAGTTTATACTCCGAGGTAGGACATAGGATACTTTTTATCCCGAAATTCAGCACGGTTCCCTTGGGAGAGGGGAAGAAAGTTAAAACGTGTATTTAGCTGTAATTCATTAACGCGTAGTTCGATTTAACTCATTCTTTTTTTGTTAGAAAGGTAGTACTTCAAGTATTGTCCCGTAAATATTTCAAGGTCGTAGGTTTTTTAGTTCAGAAATGACAGACATTTATTGGGTTCAAATAACTTGGGACCCGGATCTTTGAACGTACTGCTTATTTTAAACTGGTGTGCGATTAAATTTATGGTTGTCGATCTGTCTATTTATTCCAGCTAATTTCCGAAACGGCTGGATCGATTTTGACGGAACTTTCAATGGCAGATAAGTGATGTTATTTATATGGAGTAACTTAGGCTACATTTAGTTTTGGTACAAAAAAGGATTATGGAATCCAATCCGATCCTATATAAAAACGTATATCCATGCGGACGAAGTCGCGGGAGTCAGCTAGTATCTAATATTAGAGTATGTGATTGTACTAAATTAAGATATTTTATTCAATAAGCTTCAATACGACATGATTAGAGCGTGGACTAAAAACAGAAAAGTCGAAGGCTCAAAACGCACCAGTTACACTGTTGTCGAACTAATATTCCCATCAGAAGCTTTACGCTTAGTTGGAGGGAAAAGGAGAATATTAGTTAAGTTCAGCATTGCTAATAAAAAAAAACGAATGAAATAAGTAACTAGATAGCTTACAACAGTGAATTTATCGTCGTCTCAACCAATAGACCTCCACTGCTGGACATAGGTCTTTTGCAAGAATTGCCACAGAAAACGATCTTGTGCCGCCTGTTTCCATCAGCTACCAGTGACTCGCTTGAGTCCGTCTAGTGGGGGGTCTTCCAACGCTACGATTGCTGGTGCGAGGTCGCCAGTCAAGCACCTTGGGACCCCAATGTCCATCAGTTCTTCGAGCAATGTGCCCCGCCCATTGCCACTTCAGTTTCGCGACTCGATGAGCTATGTCGGTAACTCTGGTTCTCCTGCGGATCTCCTCATTTCTAATTTGATCTCGCAGGGATACTCCGAGCATAGCTCTCTCCATCGCCCGCTGAGTGACCCTGAGTCTTCTTATGAATCGACAGTAAATAAATAGATGACTCAGATATTATTGTTTAAGCATTCCATGGTGCGAAATAATCTACGGTTTCTTAAAGCTGTCAAAAACCTAAAGGGTACCTGTCAAAAATAAAAGATCCCAAAAAAACCGCACACGTATTTCACAGAAACACGCACGCACGCTTGGTGACATAACGTCCGTGGGCCTTTGTCGGGTTATAAATAAGGGACATAAAGGACATAAATAACCCTATCTACATTCTTTACATAGACTTCAAAAAGTTCTGTATACGCACAGACGTATAAAGAGAAGCAGACCTAACATAACAAAAAAATTGGCGTGCCAATTACGCCTACATACAAATTTCACACACACATTGACAGTAAACAGGGCCGAACTCATGCAAGCGAGGGTGAGGGACTGAACTCGTAACGCGGAATCAGACTTAGGCGTCGTCGCCGTATTAGAAAGCGATTACGCGGTCATCGCGCGGTTGATTTTGTATCTATAATCGCGCGAACATTGAGATTATTATTCGAGTCACTAGGCCCTTGAAAGTATAGTCAAATAACACTATTGCCAGATTAGTATAGATAGTAAAGCGTAGCGTAGTGACTGACCTGCAGGCCTATAATTATTAAGTATCTGTGATATGAAATTTATTGTAGATACTAATCATTAATCTGTGATGAAATTAATTTGAAAACTACGGTAAAGTGGCATCAAATTGTTAAACCCTTATTTTACATTCTGTAACCTTAATTTCCAACTGGGATGCAGTTCATCATCATCAGATGTTACACAATGTAAAATGATGGTTTGATAATTATTTGATGGGCACATTTTCATAGGTTCTAACGTTTTCGTTACCACTGAGATACAGAATAGGCCTGCTGATTTATGATTCGCTTCGTGCTCTATGTTATGACGTGACACTTCACTCGAATGAAATAGGTAGGTAGTTAAACTAGTGAAACGCTAGTTTGTAAACTATTTATCAAACTAACTTTTTACTAGTTTAACTACCTAACTATTTCATTCGACCTACCTTACCTATGTAAAATGAGTAAAATAAATAAAAACAAACAAAAGTTTCAATTATTTATTTTTAAACAAAACTAAGTATTTTCCTAATAATTTCATTCCGATAGATTGCTTTGCTTTGCATTATGCTTCATTCTTAAATCAAAATAAAATTTAACAATCACCTTAATCATTATTTGCAAATGATTGAAATCATGTTCATCATTGGTCTTAAACTCACTACAATTATTCGATAAATCAGCTATATACATTATCATGCTATTATAACTTATATATTTTCCTTTAATCATTTTCAAAACTTCTTCACACGATTGAATTATTTTAATCAAACCATTCGATGGGTAAATCAAATCTCTCCTGTCCTTTTTGTTGTCCACTAAATGTGCTTTAAAATGCTTAGAACATAGTACACTCGATGATTTGGGTTGCCAATTTTTTTTATTCATGTTAGTCAACCAGGCATTTCTTAGTTTTCGTCCTTTGGGAACCTGAAAAATGATTTCATTTTTATAATTTGTCCGTACCTACTTTTATCTAATCAACCTTCAAAATATACCTACTAAACAAACCTTGAGCCTGAATACGGCCCTGTAAAATTGCACAAGTATATGAAACATCAAACGAGATCAGAGTATTAAATTATTGATAAATATTGCAACAGGGATCTACTAGAACCAAAATTACTATAACTATTTACGCGTTTTGGACATATAATAAATAGGGACTGCTTCTAAAATGCCGAACGATTATTATTAATCTCACAGTAACCATGTAAACAAATTACGAGACTATGGCACATGAAAACTTACCGATAACAATTAATTTCAGGTGTTTTCCTTTATGAAGAATTGCTGCACAGAGGTGCACTACACTTAACCATTTTATTTTAGTATTCTTGGATCTTAAGACTTGATTTTAATGCAAAAATAAAATAATAAACAACTCGCAGGATAAGATCTTGTTTTTGACATCATTTGACATATTGCACCGCCATCATGCTAAGCATGCTTAGCAAGATGGCGGTTTGCCTCAAGACCTATTTTTTCTATGAGTGCGTAAGTGTTGCAACAACAGAAAAAAAAGAGATAGAGTATTATATTTTTGTTTGGAGAGAAACAAGCGAAGATATTATTTATTCTTTTAGATGTAGTTGTGAAGATTATGTTAGGTCTGCTTCTCTTTATACGTCTGTGTGTATACGTATCTTTTGTGTGTAGTCTGTACGGAGTATGAGATTTATTTTCACTACTTAGGAAGGTTATTCGAAGTTGCTATGAACGAACACTTAAACTACAGACTGTTTCCCGAACGTGTTCTTTTACCTAGTAACAGAGCAAAAGAGCTCAGGGGAATAGTTGCAATAGGCGGTATTGTCGGTTGGCAAAGATGACTAGCAAACATAGACTCAAAATGAATTTTTGAGTCTATGTTTGCTAGTCATCTTTCTGATCGATATCTTTATTTGCGTAGTAAAAAAAGTAAAATATTCGTGAAAATTGCGCATTCTGAGAGAATTCTAGAGGAAAGCTATAGGTATGTATCGATTGACAATGCGTGAGACGGCAATTTAATTATGTACATACGTAATATTGTTATTTGGGTTATTTGAATTTTTATTTAAGAAGCAACCGCCGTATTTCTTGCTGATTCTTTGCGGTCATTCCAAACCAATGGTAGATTCACTTTACGATTCAAAGGCACTTGTAAAAGTTTGTTTGAACAAAAACTTTTCTATTATTCTATTCTATTCCATGAAACGTGTAACCCGCCATTATTGACTGCAGCAGCATGGTGGTCGGTGGATATTAAGGCTTTAGATATCGTTCGCCTACGAAAGAGGAGAAAGCCATTGAGAAACAGTAACTTTATATTGCCAGCGTTGAAAAGTTTTACTTGAAGTAAATATAAATCTACTTATTTATTTTTATTAACAACAGTTACCTATCTGAAGAGGTTTTATCTTAAGCGGGAGTAAAACAAATGCAATTGAGACGTGAATCCAAGATTCATATAGCTTAGAGGAAATCTTAGAGCTCAGAGGAATGAGATTTAATTTTCAATCGGATAATAGAATTTCGACGTATTGTATGACGTGTAAGTACGCTTTGTGACACAAAAGATTGCTTAAATTCTTCACGCTGGTTGGAATTATTTGTTTTTGTCAAAAATATTAAACATACAAATCTATCTATCTTCTTTCTTCTTCTCTTCTATCTTCTATCTTTATATCTTTTCTTTTATTCTTTTACATATATAAAAATCAATGCCACTTTTCGTTGTAATTTTATAACTCAAGAACGGGCTCACCTATCCAAACCAAATGTTTAGTCTTTGTTTGGACTATTTAGTAGATGGTTTATGTGAAGTTTGCACAAAATCGGTCGAGCGGTTCTTCATTTATCACATTTTTCATTTTTATCAATGGGTTCCTGGATGGTTCGAAAACACAATTACCGGGTAGGTACAGGTAACCCACCGGTTCTCGGTAGGTGGCGTTGATGTCGTTATGTCACCGGGCAGGATGACGTCTGCCAGATCCGCTTTACTGTGATTTTTAATTCCGTGGAACTCTGACGTTTCGTAATGTTACCAGAGATAAAACAATCCCACAAAAAAGATAAAAAATTCAAAACTTATGTAAATAAAAATTAACTGCCGCATGTAGATATGACAAATGCCTCACAGACACTAATGGTAACACTTAATGGTAATAATGTCATTCGACTTCCATTTTTGAATACCTACATTTTTTTCAATGTGCTTCTTTTATTTTCTATTGCTGTTAGTGTGCACTTTCTAGTTTCCACTCTTGGTGTTTTGTATTTGAGGGCGAAACAACTAATATTATTACGCGGCATAAGGCTTTTTATGATAACAGGGAATTAAAGTAGTTTGGGGTAAAATCGTACTTCATAGATGTTAACCCTGTTAACCATACAAATAACTCATTAAATGACAATGACAGCTGTCAGAATTCCACGGAATTAAAAATCAGAGTATAGTCCTCCTACTAATATTATAAATGTGAGTATGGATGTTTGGATGTTTGTTACTCAATCACGCCGCAACTACTGAACCTTTAAATATCAAAACACAAATAAATAACGATGAAAATTTAATATTTAAACACTGTAAAGTAATTCCAATACATGATAAAGTTAAATATCAACTGCTAAAAGAACAATTTTTTAACTTAAGTATACAAAGAATCGCTACAAAAAGCAATCTTACACGTAGAGGAAATCAAGAAAAACTAATAACTATATATTCAAAAAATAAATATGGTGAACGCACCTCTGCGTACATAATTCCACGTTTAATAAATAATTTAGATAATAGAAAGGAATTTACTAAAAATAATTTAAAATGTAAGCTAAGAACATATTTTTTAAATAAATTGTAGTCCTTTATGTATTCTTAATCTTGTAAGTTATAATTTATTTAACTATGTATATGTATTTACTCATCTTATATTTATTTAGTATTTCATGTGCAATTATAGTGTAGTTTAGTATTTTATAATTTGATTGTAGTCGGAATGGCACGCAGTTTTAAACCTTAGTGGTTTCTCGTCGTGCTCATAAGTCTGTTTTTATATTTGTTTTTTATGCTGATAATAAAAAAAAAAATAAAAAAAAAAAAATAAAAAAATTTGGCTGAAATTTTGAATGGAGATAGATTATGCTCCGACTTAAAACATAGACTACTTTTTATCCTGGAAAAATGCACAGTTCCCACGGGATTTTGAAAAACCCGAAATCTATAGCTACAGCTACAGGTAGATTACTATAGCGAACTTCCTTGATAGTAGGTATAAAGGTTGGAAAAGGGAGAGGGAACGGGAACCGGAAATCCACGATTCCCTCGAGATTTGTTTAAAACCGAAATTCACGCCAGCGAAGCCGCGGGCAGATCCTAGTATATAATAATTGCAAAATTGTATATGTCAATCTATTACTTTTTAATGGAAAACTGTCAAACAGATAGAGTTTCCATAAATAATCTTCAAAATGCAACTTCATAGCAAAGGGAACTTAGCAGGAAATTGTGACGTACTAATATAATTGTGGTTTGGTAATCGTATTAATACCTAATTGGTATTTGGTACAAAATTCGGCGAAGAGGAGGGGTGCTACGACCTTGGCACTTCTCGGTTCCGTGCAAACACTTTAGTTATATAACCAGAGGCACCAGAGATAAAAGCTTGTAGGAAATCGATACATTTTCATTTACGGAATCATTTCAAATATATGGAGAAACTCGTGTGGAATTTCGGAGGTTTATTTGTTGTGTTCAATTTGACTGTCCTTTGGAATACCACAACTGTTCAAATTACTACTTAACAGCATCGGTTTTACTGATTGCGGAAAAACAAAGAATAATAATAGCAGCTGGTTCCTGAGTAAAGATGTACAGCTACGAAATGCTACGATGTGCTACGGTGTGCTACGCCTTACAAAATAAGCCGTACATAGGAAATTAGCTGAAGCCCGCGACTTCGTTCCCAGGTCAACTCTTTTCCGGGATAAAAATTATCCAGAAATCGTGTTCAGAAGGTTGCTAGCTATCTGTCATTTGTGTTACAAAGTTTCAACAAAAAATGGCATAAAAATGGCGCATATGTCCTTTCTCATGAGCCAAGCCTTGCCAAATTTTGTCGAAGTTCTTTAAGCAATTTAGGCGTGAAAAGGTAACATATAAACAGACAGAGCTACTATCGTTTTTAGGGTTCCGTAGTAAACAAGGAACCCTTATAGTTTCGCCATGTCCGTCCATCTGTCTGTCTGTCTGTCCGTCCGTCCGTTCGTCCTCGGTTAATCTCAGAGACTATTAGTGCTAGAAATCTGTAATTTGGCATGGGTATAAATATTAATCACGCCAACAAAGTGGTGAAATAAAATTTTGATAAATATTTTTTAGGGTAGCTCCCCTACATGTAAAGTGGGGATGAATATTTTTTTTCTCGTCTATCCCATAGTGTGGGATATCGTTGAATAGGTCTTAAAACTACTGTGGGTGTGGGAACATCGCTTTTCGATTTCTAGATCCGTTTGTAAAATTTGATGTTTTAAAGTGCTAATTTTTATTAGAGTCAAGTGTCCCCCCCCCCTCTATCAGCCAAATGGCAGTATGTAGGAACTTGAAATATTCACAGCAGTAGTACATATAATCAATTTTAAAGGAAAACTATCATGGCTAAGTAGGGTTCACAGGTTAAGGAGTTAAATCTGTTTTTCGAGGATTGTGACTACGGAACCCTACACTGCGCGTGGCCCGCCACGCACTTGGCCGTTTTTATTATAATACGCGTGTGTTGTGTGTTTTAATTTTATGTTATACACGTACTTGTATATTGTAGCAACAAGCAATAACTTTCTGACACTGGCATTGATATGTAGTGTAGCATTCCTGACATGATATGGCTGGCGAATACTCTGCCTTTATTGTTCTTTTTGTTAGTCTTATTTTGTATTCCGTGGTATTACAGTGTTCAAATTCATCACAAAAAAAAGATACTTAAAGCTCGATTACGGGCTTTATGGTAGCGGAGCCGATGATGCTAAATGTGGATATACTCCAGCGTCGTCGAGACCTGCAGGGCGATTCAGAACACTTCGATTCGGTTTCGGTTTCGACAACTACCCTGTCGATACGGTTATTCTGAATTGAAAATACATCTTATCGTACGATAACTTACCGAATCGATCGATAGTTACGTTATCGAAGTGTTCTGAATTACTTACCGTACGATAAGATGTATTTTTAATTCAGAATATCCGTATCGACAGGGTAGTTGTCGAAACCGAAACCGAATCGAAGTGTTCTGAATCGCCCTGCTGTTAGATTTTGTAGATTAGTTGATAGGAAGAATAAAACGTTATGTAATGTTTTCCCTTTCAGTGGTGGGGAAAGCGTCTAGCTGCATGCTCTCATCTTCGTAGACGACTTTTATTACTTCGGCTTGTGAAAATCGGCTGATTAAATTTGTTTGTTATTTTTGCATCGTTTCTTTCAAAATAGAAAAAAAAATCAACTGCTATCGAGATCCGAGAATGCTCCCACTCTCACACGTTACGTTCACAAATAGTCTGATTTTCTAAATATACTTTTTTTTAGCTCGTAATTAACACTCCATACCTTAATTTGACATTTCTGAGTATTTCTAACCATCGTTTTTTTTTTCACGCGGCTCTTTATAAGGGCTTATATTATATGGTAGAAGGTACTCAGCAGGATGCAAGATGCCTCCCTAATGTTAATCTGACGCGCTCGAGTAAATCCAAAAATCCCCTTTTGGGCTCCCTTACTATTAACGACTAATATTGTCAGACGTCATTGATGATAACCGGGACCGACAGCTTAACGTGCTCTCTGAGGCACTGCTACCTATTCCGGGCTGGCACTGAGAATTTCCTGGCAGAAAAAACTAAAATGTGAAAATTATTAGCCCAACTCGGGACTAGAACCCACGACTTCATGGTCCGTAGCCGAACAACCTAGCTACTAGACTACATGGTACACATTGTGTGTTGGACGGTACCTAGCGTACGTTTTGATGTCTCTTTAACGAAGGCACGGGCTCAAAACTTTGAACATGAATCCGGTACCATATGTGTTGCCATTACGTACAAACTTTAGCGAGCTCGGTGAAAGGATTGTTTAATTTTCAAAATTACAGTTTGTTGGGTTGAATATAGAACTGAAAATTTGTATTTAAGTGTAAAATATTACATTAGTTTTAAACTTGTTAAATGATAGCTCGGTGTGTTTTGGGTCATTGAAATGTATATTGCTGCTATTTACTCCACACGGAATAAAAAATCAGCCAAGTGCGAGTCGGGCCTCGCATACATAATTATGAACAATATAATATTTTGGGTCTAAGAAATATTTAATTTTAGAGCTAGACATCGCAACAAACTGTGAAAGAAAAACCCAAAAAATGTTCGTTTGTTTTGGGTCACAGTTTATAAATTATTTTATGAATCGTTGTTTTCAGTCATCATCATCATGATCAACCCATTACCGGCTCACTACAGAGCACGGGTCTCCTCTCAGAGTGAGAAGGGTTTTGGCCATAGTCTACCACGCTGGCCAAGCGGATTGGCAGACTTCACACACCTTTGAGAACGTTATGGAGAACTCTCAGGCATGCAGGTTTCCTCACGATGTTTTCCTTCACCGTTAAAGCAAGTGATATTTAAATACTTTAAAACGCACATAACTCCAAAAAGTTAGAGGTGCGTCCTCGGGATCGAACCCACGACCTCCGATTAGAAGTCGGTCGTCCTAACCACTAGGCTATCACAGCTTATGTTTTTAGTATTTGTTGTATAAATAGAGCATATGGTACATAATATAAAAATATCATATTTCTAACTAGTTTAATTTTTGAGATAGCCCCGTCACAAAAATGGTCTAAAACTGACAATTTTGATGGCCCCCCATTTCCTTATTTTTTGAGCTAAAAATTAAAAAAATATATATTAGTACTCTACTCAATGAATTCTAAACAATGATACCCAACAAGCTAGGGTAAAAAAAAAAATTTTTTTTCGGCTCATTTTTCATGTATGCCCCCTGAAAAATAATTTAATTCAATTTCTAATTCAATATTTAGTTTTGGGTTAACGTTCTACACCAAATACCAAAATTTTAGGTTTGTAACTCATTTAGTCTACGGACTAGAAACCTGTGACCGGCGGACGGACAGACAGACAGACAGACAGACGAACAGACAGCCGAGTGACATTAATAGAGCTTCGTTTTTACCCTTTTGGTACGGAACCCTAAAAAGTACTTTACAGAATCACAATTTTAGTACGGATGCTGTATACTCAGAGATAATCAAATACTAATCAAATAGAAGGCATTATCCATTTAATTAAATAGTAGCATGAATAGTTAATTTATGATTTTGAATCTAAAACAAAGGTTAATAAAGGCGAACCTATTTTATAACGATTTATATTTTTAAATTTCAAATTTCTTCAAAATTTTTAATCCATTTTAATGATTGATTTCCGGTAAAAAATTTAATTTACTGAAACGTTGATGTAAATTATGTTTTCGATTATTTTACTATTTTCCTCGTACTTAGGTGTAGTAGTAGGTAGAGCAGTATGCATCCCTCAGTAGAAAGTGTGATTTCTCAAATTACACCCTCGTTATTAACCGGTCACTTTCACCTCTCGTCGAACAATGCACTATTGTTTTTCATTGTGTATCATGGAATTCCGCAAAATAACGCCTGTTCCTAATTAACATTTACCTAATATTCTTGAAAAAGCTTTCAGAAGTCATTTACTCTACAAACAAATACTTATTATTATTATTTGATCAGAATAAACGAAAAGAAAAGCCTTTACGTGTTATGAATAATGTTTGACAAGTGAAATTGCTATCAAATCAAAAGAGTAACAATTTAAAAGTGATTTTCTTGAATATGAAAAGTAAATATAAGTTTTACCTCAAATCAAACAAAACAAAAATCCATTTGAAACAAAATTAAAATATACCTACATGATATTTTGAGGATAAACAAAATCCCTTTTGTCCAATGTTTTAGAAAACATCAGTTTCCTGGATGCAGGTGGTAAGCTTCGACTGCCACTAATGATACTACGACCTTTGGATGCAATTATAATGCAATCGCAGGCCGTTTTGAGTAAAAATAATAATTCATATTCGTATTCAGGGGGCCAAAAACCATCACCACCGTATACGAATTACGAGTATAACGTTTTGTTCGCCAGCTCCTCGGTTAGTATCTACTCGTTATTGAGTGGGAATCGTTTACAATACAAACGTTGCGAAATTCTTTTTTTTTTTATTATTGAATATACATATATTTAGCACAGTATTTTATAAACCTTTTTTTATAAATACATATATATAATTTAATCTATATAACATATTATAATAAAATCGTAGACTTGCCATATCTGTACATTGAAGATTTTGCAAAATAATAACTGGGGGATGTTAGGGATAAGTAGTAGAACGTAAAAAAGCTATTTTTGAAATTTTTGTCTGTTTGTCTGCTTGTCTGTATGTTTGTGCGCGCATCACGCAAAAACTACTGAATGGATTGAAACGAAACTTGGTACGATTTAAGTTCATACTACGGAGTAACATATAGGATACTTTTTATCCCTGAATTCAGCACGGTTACCTAGGGAGAGGGGATGAAAGTTAAAACGTGTATTACCTGTAATTCAATAACGCGTGGTCCGATTTCATTCATTCTTTTTTTGTTAGAAAGTAGATACTTTAAAGATTACCGTCTAATCTCTAAAAGGCTCTCTAAATCTCTGATTTTGATGGGACTTTCACTGGCGGATGTTTACATTTTGATCTACCTAAACATCCGCCAGTGAACGTCTAACAATTTTTAGCATGATATGAGCTCAAAGGAGCTTAGGAAAAACAAAATGATTCCTACGAGATTTTTAGAAACCAAATATAATATATCCACGCGAACGAAGTCGCGGGTGTCCGCTTGTTTTATAATATTTTTATATCCACCTCATTGATGTAAGCGACAATACATTACAAGTATGCGCAATAATATTATAGTATGTAAGTATCATAATTTATGTAAAAAAAAAAAAATACATAACTACATTGTTTTGTAAGCTTTAATAGGCGTATGTAGCCTGTAAGCGTTTTTTAATATTAGGTTAATGTACATTTATTCATAGTTTGTTTATGTACATATTGTTATCTATTAAGTTAATAAAGAATTTTTAAAATGAAAAATGAAATGAAACGATAGTTAAACTGATTGCAAACGAAAATTTCTGTCCGCAGTGCTTGGCAATAAAAATTAATGATCCAAGAGAAATCATGATTTCATGAGTGCACTCATGTGTTATGTTCCGAGCTCGTAGTAACTTCGTTATCTTAATATTATACAATATTATGCGACGATATTCTAATGTAATCGAAAAAGTTGTTTCCTCATTAGTCTTTCATATGCATATCATGTTTGTTTCAGTTGCTTCTTCATGCGTTATGTTTGTTTGAATTTAGTTTGATGATGATAAACATAATTATCGTTGTATATATTAAATGTTTTAACAATGTTTAGAACTAAACAAAATATTATATAGATACTTAATTATAGTTTTTCAGCAAAATACAAACTTTGCAAAATAATGCTACAATAGATTGTACGTGAAAAAAATTGGCCTGGTCAATGCCTAGTAGACTGTTTCTTACCTTATCTAACAATAAAATATGCTTAGGTAGTCCTTATTTTATTTATGTCCCTTTGAATAACTAGTAAAGTAATAAAATCCCAAATGTGTAGCTTTTTTTCTTAACGAGGAGAGTTTGTCTTAACGAGGTCTTAATAATAACTTTTAATAAAGTATTCATATTCATATTTATATTCATTCATAGTCATATTCATTCATATTCATATTCATTCATATTAATATTCAGTCATATTCATATTCATTCATATTATACATTTATTTAAAGTAAACCTTCGGCTCACCAGTGTATAGAGGGCACTCGCGTACGCAGCGTGCTTTACGTGCAGCGATCTGCAGCAGGACAGTGTCGTGTCCTGCTCGTGCGCTGTCCACGCTTTCATCTGTAAATAGCATATTTTTATTCATTAAATGGCTGATTACATCCTTAGACTTTGTTCCCAGGGGAACTCTTTTCTGGAATGAAAAGTATCCATAAACTGCCTTAAGCAATCTCTGTGTATTTTTTTTACCCGACTACGGCAAAACCAAAAGGAAGGGTTATGATTTTAGCAGTCTATGTATGTATGTATGTATGTATGTATGTATGTGGCCAATTTTTGTATGAGATTCTGTGTGTACCACCGTAGCGCCTAAACTACTGGACCGATTTTGATGAATGAGGTGTCTATTGATTCTTTGTTGTGGTCCGGGTGACATAGGCTACATTTTATTTACGAAAAAAGTCAAAAAGTGACCTTCGCGCGGTTTTCTAGATTATTAAATTAGTAATTCCGATGGACATAACAGATGGCGCCACTAGTTGCTTGACCCGCGTTTTCGCGCATTAATTTATTATTAAATTATTGCGTAGTCGGGTTTTACTTTACGAACTTTATACTTGTCATTATAATTGGTTTTACGGCTCTGTTTTCTAGCCCTTTTGACCCTTCTCCGTATAGTCTGATTTTTAATTCGGTGAAATTCTGACAGTTGTCATTTAAAAATACAATGAGTTATTTGTATGAAAAACAGGGTTACCGCCTGAAGTTCGATTTTACCCCAAACTAAAGTACCTGAAGTATCTATCAGGCTCAGGCATTTGTTACACGGCAAGTGATTTTTATTTATATGTAAGTTCTGAATTTATTATCTTTTTTGTGGGAACTGTTTTACCTCTGGTAACAGTAAGAAACGTCAGAATTCCACAGAATAAAAAATCAGAGTATAGGTACTAATTTTCACCAAGGATGCACGGTTCACTAACGCATGAAGTAACGCACGAACAAACGAACGAAACACGAATCTTTTGAATGCATGTAGGAGACTGGTTTCTATTTATTTTTGTTTTATTTTAAAACAATCTGACTTTTATGCGTTATATGTATGTATATAGGTAAAGCTAAAAAGTTCCACAAACTTATCTGGCCAAGTGACAGCGTCGCTAGCGTCAATCTTATCACATTAAATGTTGCCAATAAATACTTCTTTGCATTGAAATTCCAAAATGGTGTCATTAATTCCACTTTCCACCACCGGGTCCGATAAGTTTATAGGACTATACGTATGCAATACGTCATGTTATGTAGTTATAATACATATTATGGTTGAAAGTCTAGGTAATGTTTTTCTTATACTAATCGTAAACGATTTACTCTTATAAAATTGCGTTGAGGAGTTCCCTTCTCCATCAACAAAAACTTTCTAGTTTCTACTAGGGAAAAGATATTCTACTAAGGTGGTTGATTAGAAATAACCATTTGAATGGATATTACTAATCATTCGCATTAGCCTTGTAAACAAGGGTGACCCTGTTTTCAAGGCTGACGTCTAAAGTATGTTAAACTACCTAGTAGCTAACTATCAAACGTGTTATAGGGTGTAAACTGCCTACTTTTATGAAAGGACTTATGTTAAACTAGTACTTAACTATCAAACGAACTTCAAATTTTCTTTGTAACTTTAATCCTACTTAATATTATAAATGTGAAAGTGTGGATGTTGGTTACTTAATCACGCCGCAACTACTGAACCGATTTGGCTGAAATTTTGAATGGAGATAGATTATGTCCTGACTTTTAACATAGGCTACTTCTTATCCTGGAAAAATGCACAGTTCCCACGGGATTTTGAAAAAAATCCAAATCTACAGCTACAGCCATAGGTAGATTACTATAGCGAACTTACTTGATGGTAGGTATAAAGGTTGGAAAAGGGAGCGGCAACAGGAACCGGAAATCCACGATTCCCTCGGGATTTGTTTAAAACTGAAATTCACACGGGCGAAGCCGCGGGCATTCTCTAGTATTAAGTAAATTATCTTTTTGTTACAATAGCTATTAACGTTCATTGTATACTTAATATTATATTAGGGCAAAAGACTGGCTTCCCATAGTACTTAGTAGTACTAGGATCCCTTATCCTAGTTTGTGCCTTGGAGGCTAGAAACAGCTAGGCTATACCAATGGTTTACCTTATATATCTCAATCACAATTATATCACAATCCTACTACTTAATATATAATAATAATAATATAATAATATAAATATAATATTATAAATGTGAAAGTGTGGATGTTTGGATGTTTGTTACTTAATCACGCCGCAATTACTGAACCGATAATTTTGAATGGAGATAGATTCCCTTAAAACATAGGCTACTTTTTATCCTGAAAAAGTGTTCCTGTGGGACTAAAATTGATATAGACTTCCAAAAACGTCATAGACGGCGCTGATTGTTCTTAGGTGCTCACATAACACATTATTGCAATAGTTTGCTGTGTTGCATGCATTGGCTACTTTTACTTTTATGCTACTTTTTATCCTGGAAAAATGCACAGTTCCCACGGGATTTTGAAAAATACGAAATCTATAGCTACAACTATAGGTAGATTACTATAGTAAACTTCCTTGAAAGTAGGTATAAAGGTTGGAGAAGAGAACGGGAACCGGAAATCCACGATTTCCTCGGGATTTGTGGAAAACAGAAATTCACGCGGGCGATGCCGCAGGCACAAGCTAGTTTTTTCTAATGTACACTACTACAATGTACATTTAGTCGGGTAAAAATATAAACTCTGTAGTAGAATTAAAAGCATTGAAATCTATCATGAATGAAAATCTATCTATACGAATCTATATGAATGAGGTAGTTTAGCATAACCTCACACATATCGATTCAGATTTTCTTTTTACGTATCTAAATTAATATTTTCTATTAAATAGTATTTGTATAAGTAATTAACCACAAAACTAGTTAAAAAATTATTGTTAATCTGAAAAGAGTGCCTTAATTCTGATCAATCTACGATTGATCAGAATTAAAAGTTTTTTAGTTTTTTCAGTTTCTTAAAACAAAAAAAAAACTTCTTTGAGTTTAATATAAAAAATATTCACCTTTGTGTTACCGTTGATATAGAAAATAACGCCGAATCAGCATAATATCGCAAATATTTTTCACTGTTTGTTTTTATCGTACTTATTCCCGTGAAATCCTTGGCGAGGAGACGTGCGTTCACCGCCGCAGTCGCGATCCCACTGAATATTGGAGAGCTTTTCAGAAAGCTTTTCAGAGATAATATATTGTGTCCTGAATCGAAGACAACGCCACAACGCTGACTATAAGAGACGGGATCAGACTGATTAGCACACCTCAGTAGAGTGATTGGTTGATATAATGTACATATTACTGTCCCTTCATTTCGTGGTCATACAGCGCATATAGAGTATTCATTTTTAACCCCCGACGCAAAAACGACGGGGTGTTATAAGTTTGACGTGTCTGTGTGTGAGTGTGTCTGTCTGTCTGTTCCCCTGTAGCACTCAAACGGGTGGACAGATTTGAATGCGGTTTTTTTTTGTTTGAAAGGTGAATTAGTCGAAAGTGTTGTTAGCTATGCTTGATGAAAATCGATCCAAGATGGCTGCTGCTACTAAAATGGCGGATTACATATTTTATCACAACGAGCTCAATATGGGTACCAAATGAAAGCGCTTGACTAGCAGAATAGCACTATGCAAATCCAAGATGGCCGCCACCACAAAATGGCGAATGTCGGGGGTTTTTTAAATTTTTAATTTATACTTGTATACAATGATGTATTACCTTAACAAGATCAGCATTCTAAAGCACCGACTCATTGCTACTTCGCTGATGTCCGATGACATCTACGACTTCAGTTGCCAGCCCGACGTCCGAGTGAACACGAACGTAACTGTTACTTGCCACACAATTTGTCAAAATGGTGAAATGTGTTGTTAAAATTTGTTTGTCACGGTCAGAAAAAGATAATAAAGCAACTGGTGTTACTTTTCACAAGTAAGTTTGTTTTATTTAATTCCGATTATCCAAAACAACACGTAATAAAAACATAAATTTACCGCGCATTATTTTTACTATAAGTGTTGCCAGTAAAAACTATTTTGATTTTCCCTACATTGTTGGGAAATTAGTGAATGAAAAAGCGAATGATGAACGTATGTATGTACCTATAAGGCAAACGTAAGTAAATCAGTAATTTATGTGATCATACTGAGTCATTATAAAATAGTTAGAAGTAGGTATAATGATTTCTTACTAAGCCGTATGTTCGTGATTATTTCAAAAACCAATGAACCGATTTTGATAATTTTTTCACTATAGTAATTTACAAACATTCAGAAATATATTAGTATACATATACATACCTAGTGATCATTCTTATGTATGAAGTTACTAACATAAACGTACCCATATGTAACTAATATTTTTGCTTGGTTCAAAAATTTTGAAAATATCTTTAATGTACAGAATTGGACCAGTTACAGTTTTATTATTAGTACTAAATGATGCCCACGGCTTCGCCCGTGTGGATTTAGGTTTTTAAAAATCCCGTGGGAACTTTTGATTTTCCAGAACAAAAAGTAGCCTATCTGTAGTAACCCATCCTGAAAACGGAAAAATTCCGTGGGATCCCTACGATTTCGGAATGCAATTCCTTACAGCATCAGGGTTGAGGAGTTGGATATGTACATACTCGAGTTCATTCAACGATAAAGTCTTTAATTGGTACCCCCAATATCAATATAAATAACCGACAGTTCCTAAATCCCATTAGTTTTGGGGATCAGGTCCCCTACAGCATCAGGATTGAGGAGTTGGAATTCAAATGTTGTATAGGACATTGTCGCAATATTTTTCTATCGATTAAAAAAGAAATTACGCAAATCGGTTCAGAAATCTCGGAGATATCGGTGTACATAGGTAGAAAAACACAACTCCTCCTTTTTTGAAAGTCGGTTAAAAAAGTAGCCTATGTTACTCCCTGGTTAATTCTCTACTTGTATGTGAAAGTCCCGTCAAAATCGGTTCAGCCGTTCCGAAGATTAGCCCGTTCAAACAGACAGACAGACAGACAAAAATTTTAAAAACGTGTGATTCGGTTATGGTACCGTTCAAATAACCATATGAGCTTAATATGAGGTAGTTATTTCGAAATTACAGACAGACACTTCAATTTTATTTATTAGTATAGTATAGATAGATAGATGAAAGATTTAAATAAAGTTATTTACGTTCACGCATTTAAATATTTTTTTCCTATTAATAATCCTTATTTAATTCTATATGGTTTATATTGAAAATTTTAATAAATCTAATATAATTATTAAATCTCATAAACTCAAATATTTTTTTGGGGGAAATCGTTCTTTTGTGGGAAATTATTCCTGATACTGGTAACTCTAATCGTTTGTCTAATTGCAATGTCTTGTCCTTTTCTAACGTGATTAGTTTGAGGGCAGAAGAAACGAGACAAATATAGTTTACTCAAAGTTTACTTGGCGTATTTGTCAGTTTCAAAGCTACGTCTTTGAAACTCAAAAGTGGTTACGTTTTTCTGAAAACAGTTTATATGACGCTTCTACTCTTTATTTATTACACCTCACTGCTTGTATATATTTAACTAGTAGGGCGCGTGGGTGCGCGGCCCGCAAGCGGACCGCGAGGTTTCGCTTTCGGGTATTTTGGTTTGAGCAGCCTCCATCTATCTCTCCCCTATTCCTAATCCTCGATCATTATCACTCTCCATATTTTTTCTTCGAATCATTCTGCTCATCAAGTAGAACTTAAGGTCTTAATCATCTTTTACCAAAAACCACTCTTCCATCTTTTATACTTGCTGAGATAGACACCGATGTTTGTACGGCCGCCATCTTGAATCCGCCATTTTGGACTTTTTTCAGCTCACTGCCAATTGGATGATGTTTCGAGTAATTTTTGTTTGAGCACCTTCTACCTATCTTCAATACCCTGCCCGGGCTCCTCAACCAACTTCCAAACCCTCAATCATCATGTCTTCCCATATTTTTCTTTGAGAGTTCTCCAAAAAACCGCATTAAAGCCTTGCATAGTTCACAACTTGTAGTCTCTTCAATATTCGCCATACATTTTCTATGGAAAAATAAATTCCGCCATTTTGAATTTTTTTTCTATTCATCGAGTAGACCTTCGGATCTTGATCATCTTTTGCTAAGAAACTATTCTTCCATCTTTTATACCCTCCGAGATGGAGACCGACGAAATTTGTATGGCGGCCATCTTTTTTTCGCCATTTTGAATTTTTTTTCAGCTCACTGCCAATTGGATGACGTTTTGAGTGACATTTGCTCGAGCACCCCCCACCTATCTTCATTACCTTAAGCGTGCCCCTCACCTATCTCCGAAATCCTCAATCATCAGCTCTCTCCATATTTTTGTTCCTAATGAATTTTTGTTTTCTATACGAAACCATTGTTGAAAAAAAAATTTTTCATACAAAATTTTACAGGAGAGGTGATCAATCAGTCAGTGAATCAGCACGAGCAGCTATATATGGGCGATTCCATTATCGCGGGTGCAACATTTAGACGCATGTTTTAGTTAATTGTAATTAAATAAAAAACATTTTTAATTGAATTAAACTTTGAAAGACTACATTTTAATATGTTCTTTTAATATTCGTTTACAAGGATTTTAAAATAATGTTTTAAAAGCCAGGAGGAAGGTTCAAACTGCCATTGCGGGTGCAACAGATTTGGCCCAGCCATTCCAGATCATAGACAAAGAACTTATAAATCTGTTAATTGTGATACATTTAATAAATTATTCCTTTATATTTCGTAAGATGTTTAAATAACCATGAACATAAAATAAAAAGTCTAAAGAAAACAAAAATAAACAATTAATTATTCACTTTTGACTGAATCGCGGGTGCAACATCAATTTATCGCGGGTGCAACGAGTCTAATTGAAGTGAACATAAACGTCAATTTAACTTATATAGGCACAAAATGAGAGATCAAACAATATTTATTACTAATTAGTATACTTTTTTTGTCGCTTATATTAATTATTTATTTTCAAATACGTCAATATTTGCCGAAAATTCTATGAAATGTAAATGTATTATTTCCATCAGTTTTTTTTTTCTTGCGCCTCCAAATTCGCGATAATTTCTTCAAATTGCACGTCTTCTATGCCATTTTTAACCCCCGACGTGAAAACGATGGGGTTTTATAAGTCTGAAGTGTCTGTCTGTCTGTGTGTGTATATACATGTGTGTGTGTATGTGTGTGTGTGTGTGTGTGTGTGTGTGTGTGTGTGTGTGTGTGTGTGCGTGCGTGCGTGCGTGCGTGCGTGCGTGCATGTGTGTGTGTGTGTGTGTGCGTGCATGCATGCGTGAATGCGTATGCGTGTGTCTGTCCCACCGTAGCGCTCAAACGGATGAACCGATTTCAATGCAGTTTTTTTTTTAAGGTGATTTAGTCGAGAGTGTTTTTAGCTATGTTTGATGAAAATCAGTCCAAGATGCCGCCACAAAATGGCGGATTACTTATTTTTTCACAACTCCCTCAATATGGATATCAAATGAAAGGACTTGATTAGTAGAATAGCACTATGCAAATCCAAAATGGCCACCACCACAAAATGGCGAATGTCGGGGGTTTTTAATTCTTTAACTTATGCTTGTAAATTATAATTTCCGCCTATATTTGTGTGAAGTAGTCTCTTTATGTTACTCTGTTATCATTTTACCCGATATTTTTGTAAAATATACGGAATATAATATAAAGACACATATTAAATGTATACCTTCAATAGTATTGAGCATATATTATTAGTTAAGGCATATAAAAACAACAAAATATGTTATTAAACACACAAAAAGGTTAAGTGACGAAAAGTTGCACCCGCGATCTGACATTAAGATCGCGGGTGCAACCAATTTCAGTTAACGTTTATTTTAATCTTACAATCATTACACTCTTAAAAGCTATTATTTTAAGTTGAGTTTTGATTTCTTCTTACTTTTACAAAGTTTCAGAATGTTAGCTCTTAATTTCTGTGAAAAAAGTAAACTTTCTTGCCTTTTGTATCGCGGGTGCAACAAGTTAACAATGTAGTAGTAGTTAACAATGTAGTGTACTCTAGCACTCGATAATGCTTAATAAATAACAACATATACTTAAATTTTTTGAAAAAGAAAGATAAATGAACATTGTCACTTCAAGTTTAACGGGTAAAACATAATCTCAAACTGTTAGCAATAGCTATTTCACGTCAGTGTTGCTAGGTCTGATTTTCAATTTGTACCAACTCTTTGGATGGTAATATTTTCAAACGCTCCAAAGAATTTAATATGCAGTAAAATCGAAAAAATAATAATTTAATATTAAATTTAGACTTTCTTCTTTGCACTATTCACAATAAAAACAAGTAATAACGTGATTAAAAAATTAATGTCGGAAATCGTCTATAGCGGAATCGCCCATATATATTAATATAAGTAATTTGTTTTACATCATGACATGATCTACCAATCTCACAAGATCGATCAAAACTTAACAACAATAAGATTTACGAACCAAATGCATCCCATTTGGGTTCATATATTTTTTGTTAATCTTTTTGACGTCTTAAGGCCAAATTAGACGGTTCATTTTTTGACATTTTTGCTTTCATTTTCGAAGCTTCATCGGTGCATCGTCGAAAATGAACTGTCTAAACACCAACCGTTCATCGTTCACAGGTACTTTTAGTAAATCGTGCATCGTGCATCGTTTACCGCAAAAATGAACGATGAACGGAGCACCGTCTAATTTGGCCTTTATTGTCTGAAAGCTCCAGATTTTTACCAGTAAAGGCATTAAGCCAAGGATTTATATATATTTGCATACAATATAGACCCCCACTCGATGGACAGACGATCTCAAGCAAGTCGCTGGCAGCCGCTGGAATCAGGCGGAACAAGATCGTGTTCTGTGGCGATCCTTGCAAGAGACCTATGTCCAGCAGTGGACATTCATTGCTCAACCAATGAATATCCGTAGTTATTACACTATTAGGTAGTTAATATTCTTAGGTATCTATAGGTAGAATTAATGCGCAATATGATTTCACATCATGGTAAATAAAAGTGCTTTTATGCTACACATATTTACTTAGTTTTCCGCAAATTTCTGTACGAATATAGTACTGCGTATACTACAAGTACTTTGGCTACTCGTAGACGCTTTAAGGTGCGTCCAGACTTGAACATTTCACCGTACCGAACAGCGAACATTTCGGCGAACTTGTTACGCTCAATGTGGACGGCGCGCTTGGAGCGCTTGAGATGGGTTACTGCGTAACAGTTCGGCGAAACCGCCGAAATGTTCGCTGTTCGGTTCGGTGAAATGTTCAAGTCTGGACGCACCTTTACTCGCAAATTAGAGAAAATTATTTATACAAGCCTTGGCCGAAATAGCAATTAACGGTCTCTTTTAGTTCAAAAAGGCTTTGCTAGAGCCTTGTCCTTTAAAATCACTTTGGAAGTATTCGACTTATCGAATATTACTCGGCCGTCGATTGCTTCATTTCGGACAGTAAAGTTCGTCTCAGTTTGCACACCTCGAAAATTAAACTAAATAATAATATATATTGAAACACAATGATTTCATAGTGAAATAGATCTAAACTGGCCTATTTTGACTTTTGAATTATGACTTTAAAATAAGAGTCTTTGGGTTCATTTTGCATTACATATTACAGTTTTTCGATATGTAGTATTTGGTAAAGTTTTGGACGTGTGCCAACTGAGACTAGTTATAGACTAGTAGTAGTAGATACTGGACATCTACTATTGTGTGAATGATTCCATGCGGCGCCTATTTAGCAGTAACGTCAACCAAGGTCATATACACAGAGTTCGGCGTCACCAGCGGAGCCGAGCCTGCGATAAAAACAATATTTACCCATCCACTTAGAGTCGACAAACTTTGGGGCGGTTCAGGACAATCTTGTTAAGGTAAATGTAAATACGGCTTCATGAATATAAGGGGAATTTTATCAGACAATTCTTTTTTCGTTTCGATTTTTCGTCTCGGTATATCAATACTGAAAATTGAGTTAGCGGAAACACCTACGTCTTATAATATTATAGGATAACTTTATAAACTTAGAAGGCTTTTAGCTTCAAAATTACCTACAAAATCAGATTAATATACTTAAGTGGGTTGTGGTAAAAGTTTCTTCATATTTTATATACAAATTCAATACTGTATGTGCCATTTTGTTCGATAAATTGTTGCCATATTGTAGGTGGCATTATCCCGTTGCTGTAGAAATTTTGGGTTTTTCGGTCAATACATTGTGACAAGTATTTTTGACAGTCCTCTCTTGATGTTAACCTTACGCTACTCAATAGTCCAGTAACTTTAACGTTTGCAAATATAGGTACCCCAAGGTACCGCACCTTGCGTCAAATCGGGTAGTTCTGATTTTTTGGAAACTTGTTTATGATGCTAGCCCAATGAATAATAATCCTAGTTTGTGACCTCGAGCGCCGAACGCAACCTCGTCATAAATCCGAAATTTTCGCGGTTTTTTATAGTACCTTTTTAGGTAATTTTAAAGTAGAATAAAATTGCTACAATTTAAGTTCTGTAGGTACATTTTACTTACTGAGATGCTTGCGACTTTGCCGGCGTGAATTCTTAATCTCGTACAAACTTCCATCTCTTATTTAACCAACTTGGGGATAGTTTCTCCAAAATTCCATAAATACGCAATTATTTATTTTTAACCGAAAATCTAAATACTAATTTTCATGGATATAACTTGATTAATGATGTGAAAAATGACGGACTCTCATTTAAACTTTCATCCCCTATTTAACTCACTTGGGGGTAGAATTTTCAAAACTCCTGAAATACGTATTTTTCATTTCTTGTGTTTCTCTTTTTATTAATCAAAAGTCCAGTAATACTGATTTTCATGGATATGACTTGAAAAATAACGCACTTTCATTATTCCACGCTTGTGGAGTTATTTCAAAATCACAGAAAGACACTCTTACAATTTTATTTATTCGTATAGATTATGGTCAACCTGTAAGACTAAGAACACATTTTTTGTAATGTGGACTCAAAATTAGCTTAAATGCCATTAGTGCAGAAAAAAGGCTGACAAATCTAGACTGAAAAGCCTTGCCAAAAGCTTTGTTTATCAGTTTAAAGGTGAAAAACTAGAGCGATTATTACTAGCCTTTCCAGCGTCATCTTCACGATAAATTTTAATGAATTTATAAAAAAAAATTAATAAAACAAAAATGTTACTTTTAGACAGGACAACAATAAAAACAACAAAAGGACAACAAAAATTACATAGTGCAATACATAGATATTTGTACTAAAATATTAACTCTACAAATACAAGAATAACTTATGTACCTTACTCACTAGGTAACCCGGCCTAAATAACTTTGTAGGACTGACGTTAATTACCTAGGCCGGCGTGTTATGGAATAGATAACATTTAACGAAACCAGCAAACTTGTATTATAACAGACGTGCTCATATAAATTATAAGCTGCTTAAGGCCTGTTTCCCCAGCTTCTGATTAGTATTCGATAGCCTAAACGTAAGTTTTGTCACGTTCTTACTTTATGTCAAGTGACAAAGACAAAAGTTGTGAATAAGCTATCTGACACTTATCAGAAGGTGGTGAAACAGACCCTTAGTATTATAAAAGACAAAATATCGTTAGATGTTGCTATCATTGAGTTTACGGTGATGAACTCTAAAAATAGTTAGGATATTATCGTTTTTTTTTTTGTTCATGATATAAAGGACATGGCCGGAATTTGTATGGAGCTGTGTCCTCGGACATGGCCGGAATTTGCTCGATTAATCGAAAAAAAAACTTACTTAAATAAACATAAATGGAGGTTAATTATTCATATGTGAAAATTGCTTTTAAAATAAACTAAAACATATCGCGGTAATTACATTTCTCCACCGCAGGCGTGGAAAAAAACACAAATAATAAGAATGTTTACTTTTATTTGTTTTTGTTTTTATTTTACTGTCATATTGCATTTGCGTTCGGATACACGTATAATAAATACTAACGATATATTTTGTATTAATTAGCACTTATGGTCGTGTGCGTGTATAATATCCGAACGTCTTTAATTTTTAATCTATTCAGTAGGTACCTAATTTTGACGTAGGGATGTCGAAAAAATTGAGAACAGTTTAGCGCCATCTAGATTGATCCTCCAACAACTCTTTGACGGGAGATTCAAATGTGGACTAAATAATATTTTTAGATAAGGCATTTTGACTCGAGAGAGAACTGGTTAATAAAATACACCAAGTTCTCTTTCGAGTCAAAATGCCTTATAAATAAAGTTTTAGTTAGGATTCAAAATAAAACAACAGGTTTTTGTTCTAACAATGCATATTTATTTACTAGCGGTCCGCCCCGGCTTCGCCCGTGGTACATAATATATAGCCTATAGCACTCCAGGATCACGCACATATCCAACGGTGCAAGAATTTTTGAAATCGGTCTAGTAGTTCCTGAGATTAGCGCGTTCAAACAAACTCTTCCGCTTTATTATATTATTACTAGCGGTCCGCCCCGGCTTCGCCCGTGGTACATAATATAATATAGCCTATAGCACTCAAGGATCACATACATATCCAACAGTGAAAGAATTTTTGAAATCGGTTCAGTAGTTTCTGAGATTAGCGCGTTCAAACAAACAAATTCTTCCCCTTTATTATATTAGTATAGATTAGTATAGACGTGTAAGGATTTTTTTTGAGTGTGGTGGCTGATGCTTCTTCTGAAAATGATCTATTTTTCAAAATACAAAATCTTTTTAAACATAATATGTATGAGACGCTATTTACAATGCTGTTAATATTTTCATATTCAATTACATCACATGGAACAGCCACCACCACCACCACCACTACAGCCTTTTTAATGACCCACTGCTGGGCACAGGCCTCCTCTCTCATAGGAGAGAGGATTTAGAGCTTAGACCCACCACGCTGCTCCAATGTGGGTTGGCGGGCATGGAACAACAGTTCTTTGTAACTTCTGTTTAGTACAATCAGCAAAACTTGTCTGTTTAAATTCATCTTCACATCTGAATATCACATAGTTCACATCTGAAAAGAAATAGTTTTGTTGATTAATTGGTACTTGGTAGGACTAATTATTACAAATAATATATACCATAACATATCGTTTCAACCAATGGACGTCCACTGCTGGACATAGGTCTCTTGCAAGGATCGCCACAGCACACCATAACATATAAGAAAGTATTTTTACTACCCTATAGGTAATAAATAGTAAACACTAAGGGTGGGCTACCTATAATAATTTTTTTCATAACTAGTAGTAGGTATCTGGAAAATGGTTGACAGTAACACATCAGTATGTTCAGCAGAAAACTATAGACTTATGCACACCTGCTGATATCACTATAAAATATATGAAAAGGTGTGCTTGTATCTGTTTATGGATAAAATATAGAGAAATAATTTTAGTATAAATCTACATAAGTTAGGTTAGGTTATACCTACGTACCGCGCAAAATTCCTTATAGCAGGTTTAGGAAATCGAATCAACTTAATGTTGTTTTATACCGGCGAGCCACATTTAAAACATTTCTCCTTGTTTTCTGTCAGATATTTTAACCAGTCGGGTAAAAAACAAAACATACGAGTCTTGTTTCAATGAAACAAGAAAGAGTCAACGTCTCAAATATAAATAGCACTAAATTATAAAAATGTATAAAACACAACTAGAGGAACAGAAGCTCGCAAGAAATCAATAATTATTTTTAATTGTTACGAAACAACCACACAACAACGAAAACGCCATTTTGAAAAAAAAAAAAAAACAATAACTTACCACAGAAGTCAGAACACTTTACTGATATGACCAGAATCACGGAACCTATGGATTTTGAGCTGAAAATGTTGAAGCAAAGAAATGTAGCCTTGAACATGCTTTGTCTCGTTCTCAACTACTAAATAAAGTGTGTGAGGTATAGAAAAACTAGAGAGAAAAAATATCCTAGCTGAATGACTAATTTGTCTTAACTACAATGTTTCAGGTGCAGTCTCCAGTGTCTACATAGATATATGTATATAACCTTCTTGGATATGACCTTAGAAAAGTTAGAAAAACAAATAACAGTTAACATTCTTATTTTTTGTGTTTTTTCCACGCCTGCGCTGGAGAAATGTAATTGCCACGATATATTTTAGTTTATTTTAAAACCAATTTTCACATATGAATAATTAACCTCCATTTATGTTTATTTAAGTAAGTTTTTTTCGACTAATCAGGGCAAATTCCGGCCATGTCTTTTTGTAAGCTGCTAGGTGTTATACAAGTATAAATTGAAAATTTAAAAAACCCCCGACAATCGCCATTTTGAGGCGGCGGCCATCTTGAATTTGCAATAGTGCTATTCTACTAGTCAAGCCCTTTCATTTGATACCCATATTAAGTAAGTTCTGAAAAAATATGTAATCCGCCATTTTGTAGCGGCGGCCATCTTGAACCGATTTTCATCAAACATAGCTAACAACACTCTCGACTAATTCACCTTTCAAACAAAAAAAACCGCATTCAAATCGGTCCACCCGTTTGAGCGCCACAGGGGAACAGACATACACACACACACACACACACACACACACACAGACACGTGACACTTATAACACCCCGTCGTTTTTGCGTCGGGGGTTAAAAAGGCAAAATATCGTTTTATTTTGCTATCACTAAAACCTAGTTTTTGCGAGAAAACTACTTATGAATATTATATTTTTGTAATATGGAGATATAAGTCGACAGTGCTGGTTAAATATGATGGTTGATAACTGGATACGTGAATGAATTTGCAGGTCTAAATTTAGTCATAACGAGCTTTTGCCCGCGGGTTCGCCTGCGTGAATTTTGATTTTTCACAAATCCTGAGGGAATCGTTAATATCTGCTTTCCGTTTCTGCTCCCTTTTCCAACCTTTATACCTACTTTCAAGGAAGTTTGCTATAGTAATCTACCTATAGCTGTAGATATAGATTTCAGGTTTTTCAAAATCCCGCGGGAACTGTGGATTTTTACAGGATAAAAAGTAGCCTATGTTTTAAGTCAAGGCATAATCTATCTTCATTCCCAGACAAATCGGTTCAGTAGTTGCGATGTTATAGAGTAACAAACATCCAAACATCCACACTTTCAGGTTTATAATAGTAGTAGGATATCTTCACGTAAAATTAGCGGCCCCAATTATTGTATCTCATCTTTATTTAATTGTAGAATCTAAAATTTTTCAGAAAATAAAAAAATAAAACAAGGGCAATCATCTCATGCCACCAGTCGTAGCGATGACTTTATTCTGGTCACTTCTCACTTCTTTTTACAAATCTACTAAACCGCAAAGTGGTCTGATTTAATATTTGTTCAGACCGACACCGTTTTCTGAACAAAGTCCACAATCTTTTCAAGATGTACGTACTTCATGAAAACCTAGAGAAGACTGATTACAAAAGTGTTTTAATAACATTTTGAAGTATTTTTAGACATTAGGTATAATAAATTACTTAATCAAAAATAGAAATCCCCTAAGTATTCGGAGGTAGGGCTGAGCTGTAAGCTACTACCGGGGTCCATAGGTGGCGGATCATGGAACGGCTTGGAGATATCCTTGCTAGCTGCATTGCAGTCCCCGACCATTCAGCGACAAGGTACTAGGATGCAGTGGTTATTCCTTAGGAAAGAATCGCTTATAAAATGCTGCAATATCCGATGATGGCCTTGTGACCTGGCGTTTCGTGCCGCCAGTAAATAAGCACTCCTCTGTTACGGGCAGCTGCGTAACAGTATTTTCAGAAGAGGAAGCCTGGTTGGCTGGAACTGTTCTGAAAAACGAAGCTATTGACGGAGATGGTGTGCATCGGTACGGCAATAGTACAGCGTGTGGAAGGCAACGGGAAACCACCACATACTAGTCCCCAGGAAGATCATTATGGCTGAGAATAACATAAGAATGGCCCTCAGTCCCCGGCAGACCTTCGATGGTCAGAGGGTGCGAAGAATCTCCGGGTCAGCCATGACGATTGCTACATGGAATGTCAAGAGTATGTACCGCAGCTATAAAATGGTGAATATCGAACGGGAGATGCTAAGACTTAAGATAGATATCCTTGGAGTGAGTGAGTCTAGACACCAGGGAACAGGAGTCTTGTTACGGGATGACACAGTAGTTTATTATAGTGGCAACGATGATAAAAATCATTACAACGGTGTGGCCGTCATTATCAGCAGACATCTACATCATCAGGTCCATAGTTTCTTACCAATATCTGACAGAGTTTTAGTCCTAGAATTAAAAGCAAAACCCAGAAATATTCAAATTGTCCAGGTGTATGCGCCAACCACCGAAGCTACTGACCAGGATATTGAACTCTTTTATGAACAAGCAGAATATGCCCTTAAACACCTCAATCCGCATAACATTATCCTCGTCCAAGGTGATTTTAACGCAAAAATCGGAGAAGACAAAGTCTCGGACATCGTAGGGCCATTTGGACTGGGAAAAAGAAACGATCGCGGTGACCGTCTTTTACAATTCTGCGAAGAACATGGGCTTATAATTTCAAACACCCACTTTAAGCAACCTCCAAGAAGATTGTATACGTGGACGTCTCCATTACATTCGTCGAAGAAGATCGTCCGTAATCAAATAGATTATATACTAATAAACAAAAGATATCGCAATAGTTTAACATCGGTCAAAACCTACCCAGGCGCAGATATTGGCTCTGATCATAATCCGGTTGTTGCAATCCTTCGCTGTAATATGAAAATTCTAAAACCTAAATCAAGAAGACAACAAATGGATGTGACCAGACTTAAAGAACCAGCAATACGCGCTAAAGTAACCACGGAAATAAATACATGTGTTGACCGCTTGAGCAAAGAACTTAGTCCAAATGTAGACGTAGAAGAGACATGGACTAAATTGAAGGAAAATCTTGTTGATATTGGTAAAAGAACTCTCCAACCATTAAAATATGAAACTAAAAACCGCTGGATCACGCAGGAGATTTTAGACCTAATGGAACAGCGCAGAGCATACAAAGGAGTTAATGATCAACAATATAAAGCCATACACAAGATAATTCAAGCAAAAGTGGTTGAAGCGGAAGAAAAGTGGATGGTTGACCAATGTATTGCGATAGAAGAGTTTGAGGCCAGATATGATTCTTTCAATGTGCATAAGAAAATCAGAGAAATAACGGGTACTTTTAATACACGAAACATGAACTGCAACATATTACTGGATGATCAAGGAAATCTTGCCAAAACAATTGAAGACAAACTTAATATTTGGCAAAAATATATCACAACACTATTCCATGACGTCAGACCTGCTCTGGAATCAAGTTCATGTGGAAGTGAGTTAACTGGACCACCTATCAGTAAAAGTGAAATTGCTTATGCCATTACAATGTCCAAGTCAGGAAAATCTGTAGGTGGAGATGAATTACCCGTGGAACTACTTAAAGTGCTTGAATATGCTAACTTAGGAATAATAGTAAAACTATTCAATACCATATATGATTCGGGCGTTATACCATCGGATTGGCTCAAATCCACTTTTGTCACCTTGCCCAAAGTTGCTTCTGCGAAGAAATGCAGTGAGTTCAGAACCATCTCCCTAATGAGTCATATCCTTAAATTATTCCTTAAAGTAATTCATAAAAGAATTTATAGCAAATGTGAAGACCTAATTTCAAGAACACAGTTTGGGTTCATCAATGGCCTGGGAACGAGAGATGCACTTTTCGGGTATCAAGTTCTAATACAGAGATGTTGGGACATGAATCAAGATGTGTTTGTATGCTTTATCGATTATGAAAAAGCATTCGATAGAGTACAGCATGCAAGAATGATCGATATATTACAATCCATCGGACTCGACTCCAAGGACGTAAGGTTTATTAAGCACTTATATTGGAATCAATCGGCGAATGTACGTGTCGAGGGAAAACTAACAGATGACTCGGAAATCTTACGTGGAGTACGGCAGGGATGTATTCTCTCGCCAATTATATTTAACATATACTCGGAGATGATTTTCAGAGAAGCATTGGATCGGGTGGATGTAGGTATCACAGTGAATGGTCAGATTATTAACAATATCCGTTATGCCGACGATACTGTATTACTTGCACCTACAATGGAAGAACTTCAGATCCTTATAGACAAAGTCCAATCTGTTAGTTCAACGTATGGCCTCAATATCAACACCAAGAAAACCAAATATATGACAGTTTGCAAAATACCACCTGCGAACCCATTTCTGCTTTGTAATGGATATCCCTTACAAAAAGTTAACAAATACAAATATTTGGGATGCTGGGTCGATGACACAGGAGACCACAGTCTGGAAATAAGGTGCCGCATAGAACAGGCCCGTAATGCTTTCTTTAAGCTTAAATCACTTCTGTGCAATAAAAAGCTGAACATCCAGCTACGAGTACGATTAGCACGTTGTTATGTTTTCTCCATTCTCTTGTATGGGGTTGAAGCATGGACCCTCACAGAGTCGAGCTGTAAGAAAATTGAAGCCTTCGAATTGTGGGTATACAGGAGAATGTTAAGGATATCCTGGAGAGACAAAATAAAAAACGTAACCGTGCTAAGTCGCGTAAAGAAAAAAACAGAAATTTTATATTCAGTGAAGAAAAGAAAGCTTGAATATCTCGGCCACATAATGAGACACCGAAAATATGAACTACTACAACTGATCATACAGGGCAAGATCCAAGGAAAACGAAGTGTGGGGAGAAGGAGAACATCTTGGCTGAAAAACCTACGCCAATGGTTTGGAAAAAGCACCCGTTCATTATTCAGAGCCGCGGTATCGAAGATCCAAGTTGCCTTAATGATCGCCGACCTTCGAAAGAAGATGGCACTTTAAGAAGAAGAAGAAGTATTCGGAGATATTGTTGTAATGGTGTTAAAGGTTATCTAAGTGTTACAGAAATGAATTTATAATTATAAAATTATCACGTTAAGTATTTTTACTAGATTTAAATTACATATCTAATTGCCTATAGATAAGTAACCAAGAACTAAAACCGGAATTCTTATTAGACAAAACTCTAGGATAAAAGAAAGAAAGAAATGTACGCCAAAGAGCGAAGATTGGGACATACGAAAAGATATTTTTATAGTTAATTGTTTTAATGAGAGTGTTATCTATACTAATAAATAAAATTGAAGTGTCTGTCTGTAATATCGAAATAACTACCTCATATTAAGCTCATATGGTTATTTGAACGATACTATAACCGAATCACACGTTTTTAAAATTTTTGTCTGTCTGTCTGTCTGTCTGTCTGTCTGTTTGAACGGGCTAATCTTTGGAACGGCTGAACCGATTTTGACGGGACTTTCACATACAAGTAGAGAATTAACCAGGGAGTAACATAGG
Organism: Melanargia galathea; assembly: GCA_920104075.1. Lineage (NCBI taxonomy): Eukaryota > Metazoa > Arthropoda > Insecta > Lepidoptera > Nymphalidae > Melanargia > Melanargia galathea. The sequence continues at coordinate 18,808,417 of OV049866.1, read as the reverse complement.
CTACTTTTTTAACCGACTTTCAAAAAAGGAGGAGTTGTGTTTTTCTACCTATGTACACCGATATCTCCGAGATTTCTGAACCGATTTGCGTAATTTTTTTTTTAATCGATAGAGAAACATTGCGACACTGTCCTACAAAAAATTTGGATTCCAACTCTTCAATCCTGATGCTGTAGGGGATCTGATCCCCAACACTAATGGGATTTAGGCACTGTCGGTTATTTAAATTGATATTGGGGATACCAATTAAAGACTTTATTGTTGAATGACCTCGAGTAGGTACATGTCCAACTCCTCAACCCTGATGCTGTAAGGAATTGCATTCCGAAATCGTAAGGATCTCACGGAATTTTTCCGTTTTGTGGACGGGTTACTACTTACTACAGATAGGCTACTTTTTGTTCTGGAAAATCAAAGTTCCCACGAGATTTTTACAAACCACACGGGCGAAGCCGTGGGCATCATCTAGTGAAAAATAAAACTGCTTAAAAGCTTTCGCGGTTGGAAATGACTGGCTATAATAATTTCCCTTTTTTAATAGATAATACCTACCTACCATAGATTTATATCTATACTATCTATACTAATAAATAAAATTGAAGTGTCTGTCTGTAATTTCGAAATAACTACCACATATTAAGCTCATATGGTTATTTGGACGATACCATAACCGAATCACACGTTTTTAAAATTTTTGTCTGTCTGTCTGTCTGTTTGAACGGGCTAATCTTCGAAACGCCTGAACCGATTTTGACGGGACTTTCACAGACAAGTAGAGGATTAACCAAGGAGTAACATAGGCTACTTTTTTAACCGACTTTCAAAAAAAGAGTTGTGTTGAAATCGGTAAAAAAACGCCCTGATAGGTATTTTCGCTGCGCGCGACGGCCGACGCACGCTCGCGCTGCATGGAACTCCCCGCGCCGCGCGCCGCGCGCCGCGCGCCCCTGTGCCCTGCGCCCGCCGTACGCGGTACCGCAGTACGCCGACGCGCGGCGGGGGGCGGGTGGACCAGAAATCTACTTATCCCTCAGGATTTGTGAAAAACCGAAATTCACGCGGGCGAAGCCGCGGGCAAAAGCTAGTAACTTTATAAGTTTGACGTGTCTGTGTGTATGTCTGTGTGTGTGTGTCTGTTCCCCTGTAGCGCTCAAACGGGTGAACCGATTTGAATGCGGTTTTTTTTGTTTGAAAGGTGAATTAGTCGAGAGTGTTTTTCCCGCGGACACCCGCGACTTTGTTCGCGTGGTTATATTGGTTTTTAAAAATCCCGTAGGAATCATTTTGTTTTTCCTAAGCTCCTTTGAGCTCATACATTGCTAAAACATTGTTAAAAGTAGCGCATTGAAAATCTTGTGCAACACAATATGAGTAATCAGCACTCGTCATCACATAATAATTGTAACAAGTAAGTATAAAGTTCGTAAACTAAAACCAGACTACGCAAGTGAAACCCGAAATCGCGAGGCAAGCAGCTAGTGGCGCCATCTGTTATGTCTATCCGAAACTAAATAATAACAAACTTTTGCCGCTCGCACGTCGCTTCTCGATTTTTTTCGTAAGATATAAAATGTAGCTTATGTCACCATAACAAAGAATTAATTGACACCCTCATTCATCAAAATCGGCCCAGTAGTTTAGGCGCTACGGTGGTGCACACAGAATCTCATACTAAAATCAGCCACATACATACATACATACATAGACTGCTAAAATCATAACCCTTCCTTTTGGCTTTGCCGTAGTCGGGTAAAAAGGAGGAAAATAAAATTGTTTTGTATATTAGGTAGGCACTCCAGCAATTAACTTATTGCAATAAAAAATTTTAGATTATGATTACTTAATATAAAGGTTATCAGTACTGGGCATTTCCCATTTATAAAATAATCACATCATTATACATGATAAAGGGCAAGGGTCGTCAACTTCTTAATCTTATGCTTTATCAATTTGTATAATTGTATTATTATTATGGCATCTGCCTCGGTAATCTAGTGGTTGGCGTGGTCAACTGCAGATCACGAGGTCCCGGGTTCGATTCCCGGGTCGGGCAAATAATTGTTAGGCATTGGGCTTTTCTGTCAAGAAATTCTCAGTGCCAACCCGGAGTTGGTAGTTGGCGGTGTTTCAACCCCGTGCCTCGAAGAGTACGTTGAGCAGTCGGTCTCGGTTATTATCACTATCTTCTGACAATAGTCATTAAAGCCCGCCAACCCGCATTGGAGCAATGTAGCGGGTCTAAGCTGTAAATCCCTCTCTCCTATGAGAGAGGATTCCTGTGCCCAGCAGTGGGACTTTAAAGGGCTGCAGTGGTGGTAGTGGTGGTGTAGATACACCCCCGTGCCTCGGAGAGCACGTAAAGCCTCCTGCACCTGATCTCTCCGATTGTGTCGCATTAGCGTCCCATCGGACTATGAGAGTGGAGGTGTCAAGTAGATACTATTGTTGGGATATTACAAACGTGCGAACTGAGTCATAAATATTTTTTATCGGACTTCTCGCTCGCACTTACAGGTCTTATGGAACTGGAACCTGTTTCTTGGGTGTTGTGTGTAACAGTAAAAACGATTTGTTGATAGTCAATAACAGGTTATAAAGAGCGAGGGAGAGCCCTCACAATCCTATGATCGTAATGTTTAATGACCCAGTGTCAATATAAAGAATGATTTTATTATGACAAGTATAAATTAAAAATTTAAAAACCCCCGACATTCACCATTTTGTGTCGGCGGCCATCTTGGATTTGCATAATGCTATTATACTAGTCAAGCCCTTTCATTTGATACCCATATTGAGGGAGTTGTGATAAAATATGTAATTCGCCTTTTTGTAGCGGCGGCCATCTTGAATCGATTTTCATCAAACATAGCTAACAACACTCTCGACTAATTCACCTTTCAAACAAAAAAAAACTGCATTCAAATCGATTTACCCGTTTGAGCGCTACAGGGGAACAGACAGACACACACACACACACACACAGACACGTCAAACTTATAACAACCCGTCACACACACACACACACACACACACACACACACACACACACACACACACACACACACACACACACACACACACAACTCTAACAAACTTATAACACCCCGTCGTTTTTGCGTCGGGGGTTAAAAATAAAAAATAAATAAAAAACTGAGCTGTTAGTTGAGTCTTAACTTTTCATGAGATTTTGTTCGTATTGAAAATTAATCCATATACTAATATTGTAATGTGAAAGTAATTCTGTCTATCCGTCTGTATTTTATACTTTCATGGCTAAACCGCTGAATCGATTTTGATGAAATTTGGTACAAAGATAGACTAGACCTTGGAAAAGGACATAGGGTGCTTTTTATTCCGGAAAATCATAGAGTTCTCAAGAGATTTTTGAAAACCTAAATCCACGCTCCTTAAGTGGCGGGCATGAGCTAGTTAAAATATGAAACGAATCTTTCGTAAAATATTAAGTTTGTGTAAGGTATTATTTAGTTTCATATTAGTGAGAATGACCCCAATTATTATATCGGTAAGTTCAGTAGGCATTAACAAAAGAATATGAGTGACGATGAAAGGAATTTCCACATCAAAGAGGACAGTGAGGCTTATTAACAAAAGGTCAGAGAGTTTCAAAGTATATATTTTGATAACAAATCGGTAAAGTGCGAATCAGACACCCGCACAGAGGGTTCCGTAACTTTGAGGGAAACGTATAAATAAATATATATAATAAATATCTCGTCTCTTTGAATAAAATAGTACTGTGTTTTCTTGTAAAGTATTATTGCTGATTTCTATAAAACTGCTAGTGGAGACATGGTTTTATTGTTAATCAACTATTATAATAGTAATTATTATTTAAGAAACTAAGTATAAATCTATTTTCGAATGTCTTAATAAAACCCTTTCATAATAATAATTATGATACCCCACTTCACCTGTCAAACACCCAAACACCCGAGGCAATTAAATTAATCTATAGAAAACAATCTTGTTCAAATCTGTTTTTTAACCCCCGACGAAAAAACGACGGGGTGTTAGAAGTTTGACGTGTCTGTGTGTGTGTGTGTGTGTGTGTGTGTGTGTGTCTGTCTGTCTGTTCCCCTGTGGCGCTCAAACGGGTGGACCGATTTGAATGCGGTTTTTTTGTTTGAAAGGTGAATTAGTCGAGAGTGTTGTTAGCTATGTTTGATGAAAATCGGTCCAAGATGGCCGCCACTACAAAATGGCGGATTACATATTTTTTCACAACTCCCTCAATATGGGTATCAAATGAAAGGGCTTGACTAGTAGAATAGCACTATGCAAATTCAAGATGGCCGCCGCCACAAAATGGCGAATGTCGGGGGTTTTTTAAATTTTTAATTTATACTTGTTTGTAATATACTTATTATAATTATAATGTTTTATAAAAAGATATAAGTATATTATTTTAATATTTTATAAAAAGAAGAACGTTACGTTGTTACAATTTTAAACACCTATTTAACATATCTAGGTATATCTCAAGGAGAAATGTAAACTTATTTCTCTTTTCAACTTTCATGTTTATGTTGTATGTATGTGTTTTCTGAATAAAAAATATGGCTGTAATATACGGACGGACACAAGTGACATAGAGCTAAAGTGTTATGGTAAAAATTCTATTAAGTGTAATGGGTTTACTTTTGAGTTCGGAACCCTAAAAATGCTATTTTAGACTTAATCAGTCGGCACATGCTCCCTAGGTCTGGGTTTTTAGTAGCGTTGGAATTTACCGATTTATCAGATTAATAATTTATATAAAATGACAAGTCTGAATAATTTTCATTTATTATTTAGAAAGTCAGAAGAGTAGTACCGTAATTTGATAATAATTTAAAAAAAAATGAATAAATATTTGATTTTATCTTTTAGCGTGGCAACTTTGTTTTCGATAGCCAACGCGAGGCGAAAACCATGGTAAGCATATTAATACACTACTATAACTTAGCAGGCAATTAGTACTGCAATAAGGCAATGACAGGCAATAATTTTTGTTCAACTATGTTCGCGTGGAGTTATTCTTGAAATAAGATGTTTTACTTTATTGACTGATTTTATCTTCAGTGGATTTTTTAATTTCATTTTTAAACTATGTTAATATTAAATCTATGATTTTTTTATAATCATACATCATTTAAAAAATGTATTTTCAAGATGTAAAAAGCTTTTACTCTGCATGACGAGCTTTTTGATAAAATAATTAATGAATTATTTTTATTATAGCGGTGCGGGTCCCTTGGGTTTAACGTATTGTGGAATGAAATGGGAAGACTACTTTGATGGCAGTAACGACTATGGAGATGGTCGTAGAAATCGCTGTAGAAACGGCTGCACTGGGAGTGGAAACCAAGGTGGTGCTACCGGAAGCCAAGGAAGAAGCGATATTGAAGGAAACAGTGGAAATAATGGTATTAACTTACTAACTGGCCAAGAAAGCGGCTATAGTTTTCCCACTAGTAGCCAAGGAATTTCTTTTAGCGTAGGTACCAGTGGTGGTTTTCCTACAGGAGGCCAAGGAACCAGTTATATTGACAGCACCCGTGAAAACATTGGTGATCATGATGCTACTGGTCAAGAAAGTGTTTATGCCGCTAATGGTCAAGGAAGCAACTTTGGAGCAGCTAGCAGTACTGGTAGCAGTGGCAGTTATTCTACCGGTGGTCAAGGAACCAGCTATAGTGGCAGCAACGTTGGTGACATTGGTTATCATGCTCCTACTGGCCAAGAAAATGGTTATGCTCAAAGCATCAACGGCGGATACAGTAGTAGTTCTACCGCTAATGGTCAAGGAAGCAACTTTGGAGCAGCTAGCAGTACTGGTAGCAGTGGCAGTTATTCTACCGGTGGTCAAGGAACCAGCTATAGTGGCAGCAACGTTGGTGACATTGGTTATCATGCTCCTACTGGCCAAGAAAACGGTTATGCTCAAAGCATCAACGGCGGATACAGTAGTAGTTCTACCGCTAATGGACAAGGTAGCAACTTTGTAGGAGGTAACAGTGAAAGTCAGTCTGAAGGAAGCCAAGGAAGCAATTATGTTACGGGCAGCAATGGTGGTACTCTTGATGGATACGATGCTTCAGGCCATAGCAACTACGGTGGTTATAGTAGTAATTATCCTTCCGAAAGCCAAGGAAGCAGTTATGCGGGTAGCAACGATGGTGGTTGGGTGTATGGACGCGATAGTAGTAGTTGTCCTAACTGCGGAGGATCAGGTGTTACTACTAATATAGGCAACGGGATGTCCAATGTCAATGAAGTTCAGGTGAACTCGTAAAACATCTTTAAGTATATTAACAAATGAAAACTTTGAATTAAAAATATATAAATGTAAATAATAGTATTACAGTTTATGCTTCTAAATTGTATCATCACATTTACCCCTGAATTTTAACATATTTCATTTTTTCATTCAATCCATTTTATTTACTTAATGAATTCAATATACTCAAATACATATTATAATTGAATTTTAATATTGTGTTTATTTGTTTTTCCATAGTAGTTAGTTTACTTTTTCTGAGAATACACATAGATAATGTTTATAAAAAAGCATTTTTTTTTTTGAAAATATGTATAAAAGCTTCAGTTACTATGAAACCTCGTAAAGTAAGTACGTCGTAAATCCTAAGATTCCATATCTAAGATCAGTTAAGATCTACCGATACCATGTAACGGCGTTATAAAATCGAACAAAGGACTTTTACCTGGCTTGATCATTTTTAGGGTTCCGTACCCAAAGGGTAAAACGGGACCCTAATACTCGCTGTCCCTCTGTCCGTCTGCCTGTCCGTTCGTCCGTCTGTCACCAGGGCTGTATATCATGAACCATACAGTTAGACAGTTGAAATTTTCACAGGTGATGTATTTCTGTTGCCGCTATAACAACAAATACTAAAAAACAGAATAAAGTAAATATTTAAGGGTGCTTCCATACAACAAACATGATTTTTTGCTGTTTATATACATAATAATGGTACCGAACCCTTCGTACGCGAGTCAGACTCGCACTTAGCCGGTTTTTATTAAGAGCATATTCAGTTACATCAACGACACGGAAAATGTAAAAAAAAAACTAGAATGGACATCAACTTTGACATCCATAACGTAACATAAAACTATAGGGGTAGGACCATAGAGAAAATAATAATAAATAGAGTTGGCATAACTACCTTAAAAACGTGCCAAAAATACACTCACACACGCACAATCCTGTAACATAAAATGGCGCGTGTTCATTGTGATGTCTCAAGTTGTGCGTGTGTGAGTGTTCATGTATACATTTTAGGGAGGCCATCTTAAGTCACGAGTGTGCCGCAAACTGTTTTATTATTATGTAAAAAATGTAATGTTGTCTCTTTCACACTTATGAAAATTTTGATAAGCTTGAGCTATTTTCCGATCCACTAATTTCTATAGGACATTATGCCAGCTCTATTTATTATTATTTTCTCTATGGGTAGGACCTACTCTAGCGGCACGCTATGATGGCCGGTTTGACGTTTGTCCGCTCATGAAGTTCCGTATTAATTGATAACGACTTTGAAGGAAATAATTGTATTACTTTATTGACGATAGTGATGTGCAGAGATTCATAAATTTTATCGAATGTAGTTTTAGGTTTAGGACTCAAAATTTATTTATTAAATTGATTTCTTAAATGTATACAAGTGTAGAAAAAATCAGTTTGCACCATTTAAGGGGTGAATGTACTTGTGAATATGAACAATTTTCACTATGTGGACAAACCTCTGAAATCGCAAAAAAATATCAATAAATTTTTAAAAATGGAATCTAATACGATCGTCACATAGGATCGCTGGCTAGCACAACTACTACCTCCGGCAAACTCGCGTCAATGCTCAATGCAAAACAAAGCAGTTTCGAATTGACGTTGCTTCGAAAAGTATAAACTGTCAGTGCAATGCGATTGTGATATAGTTTTGACCTGGCTTTGGATTTCAAATATTGATACTGCATTACTGTTGACCCTCGCTCGTTAATTTGGACTCTGTTCAAGCCCTTTGTTGTGGATTTCGTCGATATGACCGAACGTACGCAGAGAACAGTGTGCTTAGTCTAAAGCGGAGCACTCGAAAACGAACTCGAAAACTATTGATCGATTTCAGAGTAAAATAGACCTAAAATGTCTTGTATTAAGGTTTGAGTTCGCCAATACATTCAGCATTGTTCGAATGCTGAATGTATTGGCGAACTCAAACCTTAATACAAGCCATTTTAGGTCTATTTTACTCTGAAATCGATCAATAGTTTTCGAGTTCGTTTTCGAGTGCTCCGCTTTAGACTAAGCACACTGTTCTAAATAGTCAGACACGTGAGTTCGTAATACGCCTTCGTAACTATTTCGATCGTGAAGCTCAAAATGGAGGGCCAATTTTACCTATAACGTCAGTGGTTGAACGCGTAGCTGATGCGCTTAATATTGGACAACGAACTGTTAGACGGATAACTAAAAAAAAATATGGCGAGACTGGCACAGAAGAAAATAAACTTCACACACCAAAAAAGAGAAAACGAGCAAAACCAGTCGTAGGCATCGATAGCTTTGATGCCGATGCTATCCGAAGACATGTTTACGGCTACTATTTACAGAAGGAGTATCCAACAAGAAAAAAGTTGGTGCATTCACTGAAGGAAGCTGGATTATTCTTCGGTGGGGAAAGTTCTTTAACGAAGATTTTGAAGACCATTGGATTTCGATACAAAAAATGTAACAAACGCAAAATATTGATGGAAAGATTTGATATAGCGATGGCAAGGTATACTTTTTTACGGCAAGTGAAAGAAATCAAAAATTGGCAAAATGTTGTGTTCTTGGATGAAACATGGCTTAATGCTAACCATACTGTAGGCCGTTCTTGGAACGATGACACAGCAGCATCTACTTCCAAAGTTCCTGTAGGAAAAGGATCGCGACTTATAATTTGTCACGCCGGAACCATCAACGGGTTTGTCGAAGGTTCTCTCATGGCTTTTGCGTCAAAAACCACTGGAGACTATCATGAAGACATGAATGGAGAAAAGTTTACTGAATGGTTTACCTCAATGTTGTGTAGCCTCCCTGAACCATCTATTATAATTATGGACAACGCCCCATACCACTCGATGCAAATTGACAAGCCACCTGCCCAATCCCAAAAGAAAGCTGATATCGTCGCATGGCTTCGTAAAAATGGCGTAGATGCAAACATGAATATGTTAAAAGCGGAATTAGTACGTCTTTTAAAAGAAAACAAACCAACCAAGATCCGATACGTCATTGACGAAATAGCATTAGAACATGGGCACAGAGTTATACGGTTACCGCCTTACCATTGTGAGTATAATGCGATTGAGTTGGTGTGGGCTCAAATTAAGGGATATGCTGCAAGACACAATACAGAACCCCCATTTACCACAAAAAAAATGCTAAAATTATTAGAAGAAGCTTGTGAACATGTGACTAAAGGAGACTGGGAAAAGGTTGTGAATAGAACTGTTAAATTAATAAGGGAAGATTATGAAAGAGATGTGAAAATAGATAATATTATAGAAAACGAACATATAATTATTAATGTATGTGATGATAGCAGTGACAACAGTGAAAATAGTAGTATGGACGAATCTGATTAATTATGGCCTTTTGTGGCACCTTTTTTGGTATCTTTTGTATTCATATGTTTCTTGTGTGCATATAAAGTATGTATATTCATTTTCGTTCAAATATTCAGTTCGTTCAAATAAATTAAATAAACATATACATTTTTGTTTTATTAAACCTATTTAATCAGGTACAAAAACAAAACTTAATTGTTTTTTGTTCGAGAATAAATTGACATTCCACATCACTATTGTAATGTGTCAAACCGGCCATCATAGCGTGCCGCTAGTTTAGATATACCTTTAAGCTTCTTGGGTAGGACAGACAAGACATCATATTTTTTGTGGTCATCGTATTTTTTCCATTTCATGAAACAGAACCATTTTATAAAATGATCAACCACATCATGAAGTAATCAATTCTAAGATATGGCCACGACATCTATATTATTTAAATATGTGAGTGTATACAAGTACATATTATGAAAAAAAGTAATGGGAATAATATGAATGTTATTATGTTATGTTCAATTAAATGTAAGTATATTAATTTAAATGAACATAACATTATTTCTCCCATGTCCATTCTGATACCCGTTTTGGTCCCTATCATTAATATCGCGATAGCGGTACCTTTTTCTGCCATTTCCATTCTTATAACCATTTTGGCCATTTTCTTGACTGCCAGATTGGAAGCTGTTTTGGTCTTCATCACTGTTTTTGTAGCTACCTCCCTCGTTATAGTGTATTCTGCCGTTCTCGATCTGATCAATTTTTTCATCACTTTTCTGATCAATGTTCTTATCACTATTCTGATCACTGTTTTGATCACTATTCTGTTCGTTTTCTTGGTCGATGGATTGGTATTTATTTTGGTTCTCCTTATTGCGACTACCATAGCCCCTAACTTGGCCATAGTTTTTTCTACTATTTCCGTTCTTTTCATAGTCTTGGCCAACAGAATGGCTAGGATAGCCATTTTGGCCCCCTTTGTTGTTGCCTTTGCATCAAACTGGTGAAATAAACTACAAACAAAGTGATTCATTTTTGAAAAGACAGTCGGAGGGGTGTTTAATATTTAAGTATAATATAAAACCACAAAACCAAAGTTGCACCGTGGTTGCACCCAATAACTAATTTTGTAAGTTTATGATTTACTTATAGGCACACTGTCCGGTCATCAATAGGTGGCTAACTTTGAGAGCTATGTCTAACTTTGTTAGTTTATGTTTTACTTATAGGCACATTTTTCTCTCGCAAATCGCACAGGCATCAGCCCTATATTGTAAAATTATAATAAATAATAAAACACATTTATTAGAGCTGTGACGAGTTTTAATCCAACAAAATACGAATATCATACAAGGGGCACAAATCTAAAAAATCTAAAGTTTTCACCGCTCATGATATTGAAAAGTTCTTAAAGCAACAGATGAAAATTGCCTCGCTGCAAAAAAGAAAATTTATTTGATAAAAAATTTGAGTCCCGACTGGCACTTCGCTGATTTTTAATAAGTAAATAGGTACGTAATCTGAATGTAAAAAATCCTTTATGTTTCAGTAAATATTTTTGTTACTTACATCTTGTATTTTTTCGCTATTGAGGTGAAAAGTTGTATGTATCACACGATAGCAAACTTTTTGTTTCTTGTGCCTTTGAATCCCTCACTACACTCAGGATTCTATATAAGAATCACTCGCTACGCTCGTGATTCTGAATTAGAATCCTTCGCTCGCTCGGGATTCAAACTAGGCACTCGCAACAAACAATAATTTTGCTATCTTGTCAAACAAATAACTATTCTGTCTAGATCTTCCAAATTAGTAGTACGCATATAAACTAATCTTGTATAGATCGGAAGGTAGGTTAGGTTGGGTTAGAACATCATAAAACCATTCACCTATACTTAGTATGACACATAAAATGCATATATGTCACAGGATATTTAATAATAATTAATAATATTATATAGGTCATAATCTATTTAACATAGTTCTCATTTATATTCATCATGATCAACCCATTACCGGCTCACTACAGAGCACGGGTCTCCTCTCAGAGTGAGAAGGGTTTTGGCCATAGTCTACCACGCTGGCCAAGCGGATTGGCAGACTTCACACACCTTTGAGAACGTTATGGAGAACTCTCAGGCACGCAGGTTTCCTCACGATGTTTTCCTTCACCGTTAAAGCAAGTGATATTTAAATACTTGAAACGCACATAACTCCGAAAAGTTAGAGGTGCGTGCCCGGGATCGAACCCACGACCTACAATTAGAAGTCGGTCGTCCTAACCACTAGGCTATCACAGCTTTTTTATATTATCTATATCTATACTAATAAATAAAATTGAAGTGTCTGTCTGTAATTTCGAAATAACTACCACATATTAAACTCATATGGTCATTTGAACGATACCATAACCGAATCACACGTTTTTAAAATTTTTGTCTGTCTGTCTGTCTGTTTCAACGGGCTAATCTTCGGAACGGCTGAACCGATTTTGACGGGACTTTCACAGACAAGTAGAGGATTAACCAAGGAGTAACATAGGCTACTTTTTTTACCGCCTTTCAAAAAAGGAGTTGTATTGAAATCGGTAAGTACCTATGTTAAAAAACGCCCTGATAGGTATTTTCGCTGCGCGCGACGGCCGCGTACGCGGTGCGGCGTTACGCCGCCGCGCGGCGGGCGGGTGCGGTGAAGAGGGTGCATGCTCCAATCCAATTCCAATCTCCATTTCGAACGAGGGAGCTAATGCGTGCGGATGTGTACTGCGTTTGTTGCGTGCGTTTTCGTAATTTTTATTTTGAATCGGAGATTTTGTTTTTATTAGGGGTTATGATGTTTTTTATTTCTTTAGTTTGTTTTAGTCGTATGTATGTCGAAGGCAGGGTCACTGCCAACCGCGCCAACGGGCCAGTCAAAACTACTGAACAGATTTGGCTGCAATTTTGAATGGAGATAAAAAATTCCCTAAGTAAGTAGGTATTAAGGTTGGAAAAGGGAGCGGGAACGGGAACCAGAAATCTACTTATCCCTCAGGATTTGTGAAAAACCGAAATTCACGCGGGCGAAGCCGCGGGCAAAAGCTAGTTATGAATATAAAGAAAACAAATCACTAAAAAGCATAAAATAATATTTTTCAAAGAAAAATGAACCGACTTCAAAAGATTCGAACTAAAAAGTTTAAAATAATTTTTTATTCATTTAGATTGACGATTAAACTACCTAACTCAAAAAATATATAATTTTTTGGAGTCGGTGCCAAACCACATTCAATTCGTGTTAGTAAAATCAGAGTAACTATCCACTTTTGAATGCGAGCGCGGTGAACCATAATAGTCGCGGAGGGTGAATCTGTCCGGGACGCGGGGAGCATATTTTCGACTTGAAAAGTATGAGTCATTTGGCGATGACTTCAAAAATTATATATTATTTGAGTTAGGTAGTTTAATCGTCAATCTAAATGAATAAAAAAATATTTTAAACTTATTAGTTCGAATCTTTTGAAGTCGGTTCATTTTTCTTTGAAAAAAATTATTTCTTCAATTTTCCAATGTTTTTAATAGTTATTCTGCTATTCGGGACGGAGACAAATACAACAAATCAATAACCATGAAAATCGCTCCAGCCGTTCTCGAGTTATAAGTGTTCGAACTAACACGACTTTGTTTTATATATATAGATGATAATAGTTATTTTCTATGCTACTTTGATCTTATTTAAGAGTTTAACATTGTTTAATTAATTGTTTCAAGTGGCCAAAATCTGAAGAGCGATTGGCAATTACTAATTATTGTAGATAGCCAATTACTACTAAAACTGAGAATTTTTTTCTTCAAAATATAATATTATGCATAAAATATTGTTTCATTGAATTCAATGTTTAATTCAAAACACAACCTAAAACTCACACATATCGCTAAAATTAAGAAAAATTTAGCTATGTAAGTTAATATTAATTTTAATATTATTGTTAAGAATTTACCTTTGTAAAGGGAGAACCTTGATGTCTATACTACAAGTTTTTAATTTACCTTAGGCATCAAGGTTCAACCTACTTAGATAAACTTTTCTCACAACTTTTCGCACAATAAATGATTTATTTATTATTCTTTTCTCACAATAAATGATTTATAAAAAAAAATGCTATTATTCACGACATAAGAAGAACTATTTTATTCTTAGGTATCACATTATTTTTCTATTCAGGCTACATTATTCTGCAAACTGGCTAGGAATGCTTAAGTGGCCAGTTACTGCATGGTTTATCCTACTTCATCCGCAGTAGTCACCGGTACATCCTCCGCGTCCAGCTATGTTTACTTCGACGTGATTCCCTTCATATTTTCCAATATTAAACTCATTTCCCCAGCAATTGCCGCTAGAACATCCTCCACGTCCGCCCGTAGGCCATTCGCCATTATTCCCTTCCCATTTTCCAATATTAAACTCATTTCCCCAGCAATTGCCGCTGAGACATCCTCCGCGTCCGCCTATGTTCACTTCGACGTGATTACCTTCATATTTCCCAATATTAAACTCATTTCCCCAGCAATTGCCGCTAGAACATCCTCCACGTCCGCCCGTGGGCCATTCGCCTTTATTCCCTTCCCATTTTCCAATATTAAACTCATTTCCCCAGCAATTGCCGCTGAGACATCCTCCGCGTCCGCCTATGTTCACTTCTACGTGATTCCCTTCATATTTTCCAATATTAAACTCATTTCCCCAGCAATTGCCACTGGGACATCCTCCCCGTCCGCCCGTGGGCCCTTCGCCATAATTCTCTCTCCATTGCACTTCTCTTATGCCTCCGTTATTGTAATGGTCCCCATCATCCCCATCTCCACATGATTCACTGTAAGAAAATTGTATTGTAGGTACTATATGAAAAACAAGAGATAAAGTTCGTAAACTAGAATCCGACTATTCATAATAATCTCTACTACTTAGTGTGCAGAAAAAGGTGTATTCAACTGCGTACTTATGTAAGAAAGCACGGGACAAGCAGCTAGTGGTGCCATCTGTTCTGTCTATCTGAAATTAAATTTATACTCCAGTTTAGCCGGGCGTGCGTAACTTCTCGATTTTTTCGCATATAAAATGTAGCCTATGTCACCCGGACCTTATCAACAAATCAATTGACACCTCATTCATCGAAATCGGCCCAGTAGTTTAGGCACTAAGGTGGAACCGAAAGTAAATATATATTATAATATCCAGTTTAAGTGAAACAATGTGTGCAGAAACAATGACTGCAGCATAACAATGCAGTTTTCTTCTTTCAAATATTCATTAGGCCCAGTCTGGTATCAGAAGCCGCTCCAGGTCGAGCAAAACAGATGCCTGAACACTCAGCTTATTTTAGAGACATAGATTGTGGAAAACTTCCGTGCACTATATTAGCTTACACTGACAAATTCATGCACACGCCTCCACAGAACCTATACTTTGGAAATTATTGATTTGGAAAATACTTGATGACTACTTAGTATGCTTAGTCTCACTGTTGCGCAGCTCGAAAACTTTATTAAATACGTTCGAGTAGATATTATATAGTACGATCGAAACACAATGACTTCAGAGTAAAATGGACCTAAACTTACGGTTTGAGTTAGCCAATACATTCAGCATTCGTTTACAGACTGCGCCCCAAGCAGAAATGTTGTAAAATAAATATTCTTATTTTAAAATAAGATTATTTGGATTCATTTTGCATTACATATTCCAGTTTTTCAATATGTAGTATTTGGTAAAGTTTTGGAGGTGCGCAAACTAAGAATAACTATATCCTATTACATAATATATTTAGGTTATAGATAACTGTACGTAGAGCGTGGCAACAAAGTTTACATTCCAATCCAACAGACCTAGTACATCCACCGCGACCGAAATCTTCCCCGCAGTTGCCACTGAGACAACCTCCGTTTCCCATGTCCTCTTCGTTGTAATTCCATCTTCTGTTTCCCATGTCCTCTTCGTTGTAATTCCATCTTCTGTTTCCCATGTCCTCTTCGTTGTAATTCCATTTTCTGTTTCCCATGTCCTCTTCGTTATAATTCCATCTTCTGTATCCCATGTCCTCTTCGTTGTAATTCCATCTTCTGTTTCCCGTGTCTTCTTCATTGTAATTCCTTCTTCCGTTATCACTGCCGGTACCTCCGTCATTGTAGTCATTATCATCATCCCCATAATATTCACATGATACACTGTAAGAAAATTATTTAGTTACTAGTGTGCCCGGCAGACGTTGTCCTGCACTGAACCTAGGAACCTAATGCAGCGCCACCTATAGGGTCCAATTATTGTGAATCTAAACCGCTCAGGAACTTACTTAAGCACACATAAGAACTGAAGAAGTAGTAAAATTAAAAAAATCCTAGAACTCGGCTGCAGCGCCACTAATAATTCCTATTTTTTGGAATTTGACTGGTTCGTCTATACATCTATCTATCTACTGTATAAAAATAAGTCGGGTTTTCCTTCCTGACGCTATAACTCCAGAACGCACGAACCGATTTCCACGGTTTTGCATTCGTTGGAAAGGTCTCGGGCTCCGTGAGGGTTATAGCAAAGAAAAACACGCGAACGAAGTCGCGGGGGTCAGCTAGTCTCCTATAATATAATAAAACTGTAACAGATCCAATTCTGTACATTGAAGATATTTTGAAAATTTTTATTGGAGGGCACTCTATAATCGATACTGAAGCCAAAACTGCAATTTTTTTCATTTTTGTCTGTCTGTCTGTCTGTATCTTGGCCGCGCATCACGCCGAAACTACTGAATGGATTCGAATGAAACTTGGTACGATTTGAGTTTATGCTCCGAGATAGGACATAGGATACTTTTTATCCCGAAATTCAGCACGATTCCCTTGGGAGAGGGGAAGAAAGTTAAAACGTGTATTTAGTTGTAATTCATTAACGCGTAGTTCGATTTAACTCATTCTTTTTTTGTTGGAAAGATAGTACTTTAAATATTGTCCCGTAAATATTTTAAGGTCATAGGTTTTTCAGTTCAGAAATGACAGGCATTTATTGGGTTCAAATAACTTGGGACCCGGATCTTTGAACGTACGGCTTATTTTAAACTGGCGTGCGTTTAAATTTATGTTTGTCGGCCTGTCTATTTGTTCCAGCTTATCTCCAAAGCGGTTGGATTGATTTTGGCGGAACTTTCAATGGCTGATAGGTGATGTTATAAGGAGTAACTTAGGCTACATTTAGTTTAGGTACAAAAAAGGATTAAGGGATCCAATCCGATCCTATATAAAAACCTAATATCCACGTGGACGAAGTCGCGGGGATCAGCTAGTATTATAATAAAATCGCAAACATGCCGTATCTGTAAATTAAAGATTTTTGTAAAATAATAACTGGGGGATGTTAGGGATAAGTAATAGAACGTAAAAAAGATATTTTTGAAATTTTTGTCTGTTTGTCTGTATGTTTGTGTGCGAATCACGCAAAAACTACTGAATGGATTGAAGTGAAACTTGATATGATTTAAGTTCATACTCTGGAGTAACATAACACTTTTTATCCCGAAATGCAGCACGGTTCCCTTGGGAGAGGGGATGAAAGTTAAAATGTGTACTTAGCTGTAATTCATTAACGCGTGGTCCGATTTCATTCATTCTTTTTTTGTTACAAAGTAGATACTTAAAAGATTATCGGCTAATCTTTGAAAGGCTGGATTGATTTTGATGGGACTTTCACTGGCGGATGTTTACATTTTGATCTACCTAAACATCCGCCAGTGAACTTTTAATAGTTTTTAGCAAGGTATTTAAGCTCAAAGAAGCTTAGCACAAATAAAATGATACCCATGGGATTTTTAAAAACCAATATCCGCGAACGAAGTCGCGAGTATCCGCTTGTCTATACTAATATAATAAAGCGGAAGAGTTTGTTTGTTTGAACGCGCTAATCTCGGAAACTACTGGACCGATTTCAAAAATTCTTTCACCGTTGGATATGTACGCGATCCTTGAGTGCTATAGGCTATATATTATGTACCACGGGCGACGCCGGGGCAGACCGCTAGTATTCAATAAAACTAAAACTTCGTTTGCATGGCATGCGATCATAAGAAAATCTTCGCAAGTTTATAAATTTTGGGGCGAATTACTATAGTACCTAATATACAAATACCTGTACTATAAAAATACCTAGTACTTACCAAAACAATTTCGCTTCAACTATCGCCAACAGAGCAACAATGCAAAGAATTGACAATGGCTTGTGCATGGTGTCGTCTTATTCACATTGACTACTAAAATATTTAGGGCAGGTACGTAGATGCGTGTGCGAGATGAGATTTACAATACTACTGAACTGTCTCGGAAAAGCAAGACGTGTTACTTATTATGAACAAGCGGACACCCGCGACTTCGTTCGCGTAGATATTGGTTTTTAAAAATCCCGTGAGAATCATTTTGTTTTTCCTAAGATGGTCCAGCCTTTCAGGGATAAGCCAGTAAACTTTAACGTATTTCTTTTCTAACAAAAAAAGAATGAATGAGATCGGACCACCGGTTAACGAATTACAGCTAAGTACACATTTTGACTTTCATCCCCTCTCCCAAGGGAACTGTGCTGAATTTCGGGATAAAAAGTATCCTATATGTTACTCCATAGTATGAACTTAAATCATGCCTAGTTTCATTTCAATCCATTCAGTAGTTTTTACGTGATGTGCGCACAAACTTACAGACAAACAGATAAACAGACAAACAGACAAAAATTTAAAAAATAGCTTTTTTACGTTCTATTACTTATCCCTAACATCCCCCAGTTATTATTTTGCAAAAATCTTCAATGTACAGATACGGCAATTCTACGATTTTATTATATGTATAGATATAGATTCTGATTAAGTATGTATAAATATCAATCCTAGGTCAAATTGATAAGACATTTTTAAATATCTAGGCGCACGAAGTGCGCCAGGCCAAGTTCCTCCGGCCTTTAGAATTTACCTAAAACGATATAATCCATTGAAATGTTACAATTTAAGGACCGAATATTGCATTTATTAGAGGACGCAATTTTATTTTTGGGACATGTGTCGGGGGTCAATAGAAGCTCAAACTCAAGTTTGTGGGGTCGCCACCCTTGTCCCCCGGCCGCCATCTTGGAAAACACTTTTTTCGCGATATCTCGGAAACTATGCGTCTTACAAAAAATTCGTAAAGACATAATTTGTAGCAAATTGTTTTGCCTACAAATATGTTTATATGTATAACTTTTTGCCCTAAATTAAAAATTAAAGAAGTTATAAGCAAAAAAGTGAGAAAATTTTTATAAAATCTTTTTTGCTCCAAAACTTTTTATACATTTTACAAAAAAAATACCTCGGACCAATCATTTTTTTTTATTTCATTCATTTAAAACACTGTTACAGCGCTCCAAAGTTGACCGGGTTACTTAAACGCGGCGGCGGACTAGTTAAAAAAAATATACATTTCAATGCGGAGCGAGGCCACGCAGATGAGAAACAGCAGTGAGGCGGAGCGGGGAAGCGGAGCGGTTTTTTCTGACTCCAACCTCCTCTTTCTCTTTCCTTGAGCAACGTGAGGTAATAACGTATCAACTTCTTTTTATAACATGTCTGCTGCCACTGATATTTCGCGTAGAACTAAACCTATTTCTCGCCGCCAGGACCTGTCTCTCCTCTGGTTACGAGTGGCCAAAACCGATTCTACGCGTCTGTACAGGTCCCATAGTGGTGACGCAGAAACTGACCAACTCTTCGATCACGATCAAAAGGTGGTGGACTATATGCTAGAGCATACTCCTTCCGCGGAGGTGGTGATCCTGGGGGACTTTAATGCCCCCCATGTGGAATGGCTAGGATCACGTATCACCGATCACGCTGGGAGGTCTGCTCATAATTTTGTCCTGGCTAGGATTCCCGATATTGCTGATCACACTACATCATTCTCTATTGGATCTTTTCCTCACCACTCACTCTATTCCCTACCAGGTAAGTGTCAACGCTCCATTCTGATCACTGCCTGATACAGACCTATGTGCTTAGGATGTTTTGCGGGAATTTTACGCTTCATATATATGGTGGCAGCTATGTTTTTCTGAAAATGACCCAACCACCTGACAACAATATTCAATAAATAAATTTTATCTATTCTAATAGATTACATGAGATACAAATGCCTGCTACTGCCAGTTACTACTAAAAATAGGATATTTACGTTCAAATTATAATATCATACATAAAATATTATTTTATTTAATTATTTGCCGTTATTTATAACAGAAGAATAAGTATTTTATTCATAGGTAGGCATATTTTTCCTATTATCACACATTCAGGCTACAGTATTATGTAAACTGGCTCGTAGTGCTTAAGTGGCCAGTTACTGCATGGTTTACCCTATTCCATTCGCGTTTCTCTTCGTCTTTGTGTATTTCGATGCGATTCCCATTCCAGTTTGCGATTCTAATGACACCTCCCCCGCAGTTGCCACTGGGACATCCTATGCTTCCGCCCGTGTGCCCTTCGCCATTATTTTCTTCCCATTTTCCAATATTAATCTCATTTTCCCCGCAGTTGCCGTTGGGACAACCTCTACGTCCACCTGTGGGCTCTTCGCCATGATTCCTTCCCAATTTTCCAATATTAATGTTACCTCTCCCGCAGTCGCCGCTGGGACATATTTCACGTCCGCCGTTAGGCCATTCGTGATTATTTCCTTCCCATTTTGCAATATTAATATTTCCTATTCCGCAGTTGCCGCTGGGACATTCTACGCTTCCGCCCGTGTGTACTACGCCATTATTTTCTTCCCATTTTCCAATATTAATTTCATTTTCCCCGCAGTTGCCGCTGGGACATCCTCTACGTCCACCCGTGGACCCTTCACCATTATTCCCTCCCCATTTTCCAATATTAATATCTCCTCCACCACAGTT
This sequence comes from Melanargia galathea, assembly GCA_920104075.1. Classification (NCBI taxonomy): domain Eukaryota; kingdom Metazoa; phylum Arthropoda; class Insecta; order Lepidoptera; family Nymphalidae; genus Melanargia; species Melanargia galathea. The sequence continues at coordinate 18,787,858 of OV049866.1, read as the reverse complement.
GCCGCTGGGACATCCTTTGTGTCCACCCGTGGGCCTTTCACCATTATTCCCTCCCAATTTTCCAATATTAATATTTCCTCTCCCGCAGTTGCCGTTGCGACATCCTCTACGTCCGTCCATGAGCCATTCGTCATTATTCACTACCATTTTTGCAATATTAATTTCACCTCTCCCGCAGTTGCCACTGGGACATGCTCCACGTCCGCCCGTGGGCCATTCATTATTATTCCCTACCAATTTTTCAATATTAATATCACCTCTCCTGCAGTTGCCGTTGGGACATCCTCTACGTCCGTCCATGGGCCATTCGTCATTATTCACTACCATTTTTGCAATATTAATTTCACCTCGCCCGCAGTTGCCACTAGGACATGCTCCACGTCCGCCCGTGGGCCATTCGTCATTATTCTCTACTAGTTTTGCAATATTAATATCATCTCTCCCGCAGTTGCCGCTAGGACATCCTCCGCGTCTGCCCACGCGCCTTCTGCCATAACTCCTTTTAAATTTACTGACTCGACCTTCATGATCTCCATCGTCCCCATCAACCCCATCCTCACACGATTCACTGTAAGAAAATTATAGAAAGTATAGGTATATTACGAACAAGCGGATACCAGTGACTTCGTTCGCGTGGATATTGTTTTTTAAAAATCCCGTGGGAGCTTTGTGTTTTTCCTAAGCTCCCTTGAGCTCATACCTAGGTGGCATCTGCAAGTGGAAGTCCCATCAAAATCGATTCAGCCTTTCGGAGATAAGCCGGAACAATTAGACACACAATACACGCCAGCTTAAGATGATAAGCCATACGTTCAAAGGTCCGTGTAAAATCCGGGTTCCAAGTCATATGAAATACCGAGGGTTGCGATGGGTGTAATTTCTGAACTCTAAAACCGATAACTTTGAGATAATATATTGTATAGAATAATCTTTAAAATATTTCCATTCTAACATAAAAAGAATGAATGAAATCGGAATACTTAACTTTCATCCCCTCTCCCAAGGGAACCGTGTTGAATTTCGGGATAAAAAGTATCCTATATGTTACTCCGTAGTATAAACTTAAATCATGTCAAGTTTCGATTCAATCCATTCAATAGTTTTTGCATGATGCGCGCACAAACATACAGACGAACAGATAAACAGACAAACAGACAAAAATTTCAAAAATAGCTTTTTTACGTTCCATTATTTATACCTAACATCTCCTAGTTATTTTTTTGCAAATGTACAGACACGGAAAGTTTACTATATTATTATATGTATATATATGTATAGAAGATAGATGAACACGATACATTCATCTTTATAACATAAGTACCTATATCTTTATAAATCGTCATATTGTCTGCGCAAAGTACAGAAATCCTTCGTGGGGTTAATACCCCTAGTATATCCTTCATAAAAGTGTACTATAGTTCGACTTTTAATTATCTGCAGTAATCTGATGTTTCCTAATGTCATTCCGTAAAATAATGTTGCCAACCCCATTTCTGTAGTGATGTGATACGTTCAATTCATTCAATTTCATTCACAAAAGTTTCGTTCAAAGTTACTCTTTCATTATCATCATAATTTTATTTATCTACTAAGTAAATCGATGGCTCCTACGTATAAAAGTGAAATTAACAATTTTGTCGTCTTGACTTTTTTGTGGCAAACGCATCCTATTGGTACAATTAATAATATGAGCTTTAATTGAAAAAAAAGTAAGAAGTAGGTACTATTTTCTATTGCAGTATAAAAGCCTATGTGTCGTAAAAATAAACGTACACATGGTAATTTTAGACTTACACTTGTTTATGCTTCCGGCCAATCTGCATAATTTTTTTTATCGTGTTGTTACGTTTATTATCATTAAAGTCATCTTTTAGTTATTACATAAATAACTAAAACTTCCAATTAATATATAATCGATACTTAAGCCTAAACTACTTGTTTTGATTCTTGTTTGTCTGTATCTTGTTCAGCACGATTTCCTTGGAAGAGGGGATGGAAGTTTCTTTTGTAGAACTCAGCATTAGTGTACAGCGTTAGTGTACTTGTTTCTTGAGATGCATTTTTTACGCCAGTTAAGATTTTTTTTGTTAATTTGTGATTTTACTAACAAACAATGTGAAAGACTTTTTGTATAATTTATGGTAATTTTATTGATTAAACTGTGATCTTTAAAAAAACTTGCTTTTGTTAACTAGGTATTTCTTAGGAAAACACAATACGTTTTAAATACGGGTCCATAACTATAAGTTTTTAAGAGTGAAGACTATAGAACTGAAAACCAGATCATATAGTTAAGTATCAATATGACATATTTATCAAAATATGTAAATAATTTATATTTATTGTGTGAGTTAAGAAATTAATTTAAATTTCCCTAAATTAGGTGAGTAAAAATATAAAAAAACGATACGAAGTACGATGCCGTGTGGAAACCGATCAGGGGTATGCATACCTCTTTCAAGTTTACCCGCTTCCATCATCACTGCATCACCACTTACCATCAGGTGAGATTGCAGTCAAGGGCTAACTTGTAGTTGAATAAAAAAAATAGATGATGATTATGAACTTAATCTGATTTTTGATTATTTTTTTTTTCAACTTTAGTCTTTAACTAGAAACTCAAATTTCATATATACAGCTCAAACGGTTATTGAGATATCAAGGTCTAAAAATCGTCATTTTTACCACTGACTGACATATAGATCAAATGCGGGACCATGGTCACCCCATCATACGGGTGAGAGAGTTCCGAATCGACGGGATGAACATTCAATGTTTGACAGTTACGAAACCCATGAACATTTTGTATGGGGAAATGTTTTTTCTTTTATTTTTTCGTCAATTTTCCAATATTTTTAACAGTTATTCTGCTATTCGGGATGGAGACAAATACAACACATCAAAAACCATGAAAATCGGTCCAGCCGTTCTCGAGTTATAAGTGTTCGAACAATTTTATATAGTAAATATATATATGTATTTATATATATACATATATATAGATACACTTTGTACATAAAATATAATAATTACTTAAAATATAAACTTTAATTTGAATAAAATAATTGAATGATTCAAATCAATCACCTAAACCCCATCCCTATTTTATTTTCGTTAAAAAGTGACAACCCACGAAACTTCACATTAGTGCATACAATTAAAAGTCGAAGTATAGATACCGAATGATTCTATAGATTTACCAGACAATGTGTAAAAACAAATTAATTTTTTTGTCGTTATGTTTTATTTCTATGATTTATACAGTCCAGGCTCAGATTAAGTATCAAGTTCTCTTTTTCTAGGATATTACAAAATCATTGAATTTTTCAATGACCGAAATGCAATTGTCTTTATATTCAACTGCAGCTCACAAGATATAATACGGGAGGTCCAGGTTCAATTTAAAAAGTCATTTTATACCGACTGGAAATTTTAACAACAATAGTTTAGACCTAACCCATCACAACTCCGAACTTCAGCTGCCGCACCAGTGGTGGAGTTAAGAGTGAGAGCATGTGAAAGTGCTTGAAAATCAAAGCGCTCCGAGTGATTTTATCCCGGACAAAAATGGTCTTAAATCATTGTTTCAATAGCATGATAATTACTTCTGACAAAATCATGCTATTCGTAGAGATTTTCGTTATATGAGAAAAAAACCGAAAAAAGGGACAAAATTAAAAATGGCGGCTGGTTCCGCACCCCCCATATGGGGTTTTCGGATATATTCAAGAGGAAGGCCCAAAGAATGCATTTGGTCAATTTTTAAAACTATAGGATGTTTTTCCTAGATTTACTTACTAGGCTAAATGCACTGAGCGTGCAAAATGTTTATCACGCTGACTGACGGTCTTTCCCCCACCAGAAGTGCAGCTGAAGATTTTCTTTATTATTTTAAACGTGTGAAAATTCTGCTGCATAAATTTCATTAGGTATAAAATAACTTTTTTTTTCAAAATTTTAATGCACTTCATGCGCGTAGCGGACGTATAACCCACCCTCGGCGTTGCAGCTGAATATTGTTTCTGTAGGTATAAAAAATGATTGAAAGAATGATTTGAGACCATTTTTGTCCGGGATAAAATCACTCGGAGCGCTTTGATTTTCAAGCACTTTCACATGCTCTCACTCTTAACTCCACCACTGGTGCGGCAGCTGAAGTTCGGAGCTGTGATGGGTTAGGTCTAAACTATTGTTGTTAAAATTTCCAGTCGGTATAAAATGACTTTTTAAATTGAACCTTGACCTCCCGTAGTATAGCGGAAACAAAGAAAAACACAATTCCAGACAGATCAATCAAGTTAAATACAAACCACATTTCATAATTTTATTAATTAAAAAACTATGGTCTGATTTTTAATTCGGTGGAATTCTGACAATTGTCATTTAAAATTAGAATGATGTATTTGTATGAAAAACAGGGTTGCCACCTGAAGTTTAATATTACCCCAAACATACGTACATTTTGTGGCGGCGGCCATCTTGGACCGATTTTCATCAAACATAGCTAAGAACACTCGCGACTAATTCACCTTTCAAACAAAAAACCGCATTCAAATCGGTTCACCCGTTTGAGCGCTACGGGGGAACAGACACACACACAAACATACACACACACACACACACAGAGAGAGAGAGAGAGAGAGACACGTCTAAATTATAACACCCTGTCGTTTTTGCGTTGGGGGTCATCAAAAACAAAATCTGATAACGTTATGAAATACTGCATAATGATACGCTAGTAATAAGAATGTAACAGATCTATGGGGTAGCAAAAATATTAATCGAGCGAAACGAGATCTATTTGTCCGTCTGTTTGTGGCATCCTTATCTTTTGAAATAATGAAAATTAATACTTGAAATTCGAAAGTTACAGAAGCCAAAAATGATATCAAAAGGTATAAAGAACTTTTTAAGGTTTATAGTGATCTCGGATGGCTGGAGTGAAGACTCAGAGGCGGCGGAAGGCGTGGGCGACGTGGGCCCAGGCCCACGGCCTTGCGCTTTGGAGGGCCTCGCGCCCCGGAGATTTATGCATTAAACTTAAAGCCATGAACGCGTTGTGCGGGCAGAGGGCCTCGCAAAATATATCTTGCCTACATAAAATTTAGGTCTTGCCCCGCCACTGTGAAGACTTCAACGCAAGAGGCACATCACGCACAACAGACCTTCACGGTTTATATGCGGACACCTGCCCAGAACGAGAATGAAGCTTCGTTTGTATGGCATGCGCTCATATGAAAATTAATCTTGGAGTGAACTACTTGTAGTACTAGAGTAGTACTTACCAATTTGGTTTCGCTTCAACTATCGCCAACAGAGCAACAATGCAAAGAATTGACAACAGAGGCTTGTGCATGGTGTCGTCTTATTTACAATGGCTACTAAAATATTTAAGTTATATTCGTAGATGCGTGTACAAGATGAGATTTACAATACTACTAAACAATCTTCGAATAGCATGTGTTTATATATGAATTCTGCTTAAGTATAAATGTACAGATCCTAGGTCAAATTGATAAGACACTTTTAAACGTAGAATGTATCCAAAGTGATAAAAATAATAGTGATAATAGTGAGTGATGAGCAATAAAAATAATTAATACTAATAAAACACGTAATTTAGTCTTCAAAATGTATAAGTAAAAAAAAAATTAAATACAAACTAATTGGCTCCCTTTCATAGTAAGTTGATGACGTTACGACGAAAGCAGGCCGTCGTTGAATTAAACATAATTTTGAGTTTTAAGTTGTTAATAATTTAAAGGGTATAAAATTGGCGACAAATGCGACATAATGCAAGTGTGGTGAACAAGATTAGTAGGCTAGGCTTAGTCCGAGAAACGTTATAAGTAGGTACAAACAGAGCGTTTAGAGATTTGACAATTTAGACTAATTTTTGATATTCATAATATCAGTACCTAGTAAATAATAAATAAATAAATACTCACACATACACACACGGTCGTCTTTTTTTCATACTTATATAGTTACATATATTACACCCAGACTCGGGGCTGGAATCGAACCCGCGACCCCAGAGAGTTAGGCAGAGTCACTGCCAACCGTGCCAACGGGCCAGTCAAAGTAGTAGGCATAAGTCTAATTGTTAAAGATTTTATGAAACCAAATCGTATCATTACGATAATAGTATTTTCACACCGCTCGCTCTAGAATGCCTTATTACAGGGCCTGTTATCCACAGATAAAGTACGTCATTACATTCCTATGGCCTAGCCGGGCTGTAATGTTGTACTGGAATCCATTATATCTTAAGGGGTGTAATGTGATTTGAATTTAGAATCATCGCGCATCTGAAGAAAATTCTACACATTCCAAACTAATTCCAAAGAGGTTTTAGTTCATTGAAGTCTCTCAAGTATTGCTGTCTCACTCCAACAAATAATGGCATCCCTTTCACTTGCTATACCACAGAGTATAGATTATTGAAAATTTCCTCTATCTCCAAAAGTTATATTAAGATATTTACTGGGGATTTAAGTGAAATAATTAATAAAATTATTTATTTAATTTAAAAATTAAAAGGTCGAGTGACAAGTGATACAGCAGCAATTTAACTCTGGAAACTATTAAAATAAATGCTCAAAGTAGGTATAATAAACTATTTGGTACCCGAATATGACAATTTCTGCAAATGGAAAACAAAAAGTGCCAATTACCCGATTTCAGAGGATGTGTTGTTAGTTTACTTTCAAGAAATTGGTTGTCTGCAAAGTCAGTTTACGAACGATAATTTTACTTATTATAATAACGTCTTGTGAAAAGAAAGAGAGATAGATGCGTCACATTATAATATTTGTATGGATGTTAACGATATTTAATAAATGTTTTTGTTAGTTATTACTCTTGATTTAGTTGTCTCGCGAGGTGTGAAATGTAGAGTATTTAACGCGAGGGCAATGTATTGTCAGTTCCTTAAACATAAAATACCTACCTAATCCTACTAATATTATAAATGTGAAAGTGTGGATGTTTGGATGTTTAGATGTTTGTATGTTTGTATGTTTGGATGTTTGTTACTCAATCACGCCGCAACTACTGAACCGATTTGGCTGAAATTTTGAATGGAGATAGCTTATGCCCTGACTTAAAACATAGGCTACTTTTTATCCCGGAAAAGTATTCCTGTGGGACTAAAATAGATATAATCTTCCAAAAACGCCATAGAGGGCGCTGACTGTTCTTAGGTAAATCACGTTCACATAACACATTATTGCAATAGTTTGCTGTGTTGCATGCATTGGCAACACATAGGCTACTTTTTATCCTGGAAAAAATGCACAGTTCCCATGGGATTTTGAAAAACCCGAAGTCTATATCTACAACTATAGGTAGATTATTATAGCGAACTTCCTTGATAGAAAGTATAAAGGTTGGAAAAGGGATCGGGAACGGGAACCGGGAATCAACGATTCCCTCGGGATTTGTTCAAAACCGAAATTTACGCGAGCGAAGCTGCGGGCATAAGCTATCACACATAATCACAATACCAATCCTACTAATCCTACTATCCTACTAATCCTACTAATCCTCCTACTATCCTACTAATATTATAAATGTGAAAGTGTGGATGTTTGGATGTTTAGATGTTTGTATGTTTGTATGTTTGGATGTTTGTTACTCAATCACGCCGCAACTACTGAACCGATTTGGCTGAAATTTTGAATGGAGATAGCTTATGCCCTGACTTAAAACATAGGCTACTTTTTATCCCGGAAAAGTATTCCTGTGGGACTAAAATAGATGTAATCTTCCAAAAACGCCATAGAGGGCGCTGACTGTTCTTAGGTAAATCACGTTCACATAACACATTATTGCAATAAATTGCTGTGTTGCATGCATTGGCAACACATAGGCTACTTTTTATCCTAGAAAAAATGCACAGTTCCCATGGGATTTTGAAAAACCCGAAGTCTATATCTACAACTATAGGTAGATTATTATAGCGAACTTCCTTGATAGAAAGTATAAAGGTTGAAAAAGGGATCGGGAACGGGAACCGGGAATCAACGATTCCCTCGGGATTTGTTCAAAACCGAAATTTACGCGAGCGAAGCTGCGGGCAGAAGCTATCACACATAATCACAATACCAATCCTACTAATCCTACTATCCTACTAATCCTACTAATCCTCCTACTATCCTACTAATATTATAAATGTGAAAGTGTGGATGTTTGGATGTTTGTATGTTTGTATGTTTGGATGTTTGTTACTCAATCACGCCGCAACTACTGAACCGATTTGGCTGAAATTTTGAATGGTGATAGCTTATGCCCTGACTTAAAACATAGGCTACTTTTTATCCCGGAAAAGTATTCCTGTGGGACTAAAATAGATATAATCTTCCAAAAACGCCATAGAGGGCGCTGACTGTTCTTAGGTAAATCACGTTCACATAACACATTATTGCAATAGTTTGCTGTGTTGCATGCATTGGCAACACATAGGCTACTTTTTATCCTGGAAAAAATGCACAGTTCCCATGGGATTTTGAAAAACCCGAAGTCTATATCTACAACTATAGGTAGATTATTATAGCGAACTTCCTTGATAGAAAGTATAAAGGTTGGAAAAGGGATCGGGAACGGGAACCGGGAATCAACGATTCCCTCGGGATTTGTTCAAAACCGAAATTTACGCGAGCGAAGCTGCGGGCAGAAGCTATCACACATAATCACAATACCAATCCTACTAATCCTACTATCCTACTAATCCTCCTACTATCCTACTAATATCATAAATGTGAAAGTGTGGATGTTTGGATGTTTAGATGTTTGGATGTTTGGATGTTTGGATGTTTGTTACTCAATCACGCCGCAATTACTAAACTGATTTGGCTGAAATTTTGAAAGGAGATAGATTATACCCTGACTTAAAACATAGGCTACTTTTTATCCCGGAAAAATCCACAGTTCCCACGGGATTTTGAAAAAAACCGAAATCTCTAGCTACAACTATAGGTAGATTACTATAGCAAACTTCCTTGAAAGTAGGTGTAAAGGTTAGAAAAGGGAGCGGGAATGGGAACCGGAAATCCACGACTCCCTCGGGATTTGTGAAAAGCCAAAATTCACGCGGGCGAAGCCGCGGGCATTCTCTAGTTAATTATAATCCTACTAATATTATAAATGTGAAAGTGTGGATGTTTGGATGTTTAGATGTTTGTATGTTTGGATGTTTGTTACTCAATCACGCCGCAACTACTGAACCGATTTGGCTGAAATTTTGAATGGAGATAGCTTATGCCCTGACTTAAAACATAGGCTACTTTTTATCCCGGAAAAGTATTCCTGTGGGACTAAAATAGATATAATCTTCCAAAAACGCCATAGAGGGCGCTGACTGTTCTTAGGTAAATCACGTTCACATAACACATTATTGCAATAGTTTGCTGTGTTGCATGCATTGGCAACACATAGGCTACTTTTTATCCTGGAAAAAATGCACAGTTCCCATGGGATTTTGAAAAACCCGAAGTCTATATCTACAACTATAGGTAGATTATTATAGCGAACTTCCTTGATAGAAAGTATAAAGGTTGGAAAAGGGATCGGGAACGGGAACCGGGAATCAACGATTCCCTCGGGATTTGTTCAAAACCGAAATTTACGCGAGCGAAGCTGCGGGCATAAGCTATCACACATAATCACAATACCAATCCTACTAATCCTACTATCCTACTAATCCTACTAATCCTCCTACTATCCTACTAATCCTACTAATATTATAAATGTGAAAGTGTGGATGTTTGGATGTTTAGATGTTTGTATGTTTGTATGTTTGGATGTTTGTTACTCAATCACGCCGCAACTACTGAACCGATTTGGCTGAAATTTTGAATGGAGATAGCTTATGCCCTGACTTAAAACATAGGCTACTTTTTATCCCGGAAAAGTATTCCTGTGGGACTAAAATAGATATAATCTTCCAAAAACGCCATAGAGGGCGCTGACTGTTCTTAGGTAAATCACGTTCACATAACACATTATTGCAATAGTTTGCTGTGTTGCATGCATTGGCAACACATAGGCTACTTTTTATCCTGGAAAAAATGCACAGTTCCCATGGGATTTTGAAAAACCCGAAGTCTATATCTACAACTATAGGTAGATTATTATAGCGAACTTCCTTGATAGAAAGTATAAAGGTTGGAAAAGGGATCGGGAACGGGAACCGGGAATCAACGATTCCCTCGGGATTTGTTCAAAACCGAAATTTACGCGAGCGAAGCTGCGGGCATAAGCTATCACACATAATCACAATACCAATCCTACTAATCCTACTATCCTACTAATCCTACTAATTCTGTTACTCAATCACGCCGCAATTACTAAACTGATTTGGCTGAAATTTTGAAAGGAGATAGATTATACCCTGACTTAAAACATAGGCTACTTTTTATCCCGGAAAAATCCACAGTTCCCACGGGATTTTGAAAAAAACCGAAATCTCTAGCTACAACTATAGGTAGATTACTATAGCAAACTTCCTTGAAAGTAGGTGTAAAGGTTAGAAAAGGGAGCGGGAATGGGAACCGGAAATCCACGACTCCCTCGGGATTTGTGAAAAGCCAAAATTCACGCGGGCGAAGCCGCGGGCATTCTCTAGTAAGAAAAATCTTTTCGGAAATTAATATAGAATCCGTAATTATTTCTTAGCTTAGCTTGATACCAAAAGCTATTAAAAGTGATGCCTGGAATAGAATTCTGAAAATAAAGACATTTTTTGCAGAATCAGGCTCCGATTATCCCATAATAAAATCGAATAAATACAAGCGAGTATCTGCTGGTACAGTATTATCAAGTGCAACCGGTTTGAGAGCTGTTAAAACCCATTTAAAAACAGACTAAATTTATCATCAGTATACTTACGTAATATGTAAAATATACACATTAAAGTGACGATAATATATTAATGCGTCTTGGCGGGAGTGCATGTGATGCGATGAGTCGTAGTGAATCCAAGATTGGGATTACTAGTCGCGGGCGACTTCTCGTACCTCATACGTACTGTTATGGGATTTCCGTAAATTTGTCGAATAAACGATTGTATGGCAATACTAAGGCGATACTAGCGACCTCCCTCAGTTCACAGATAGAATGGTCGCACTGTAGAACATTGATGATCGCGGTGGTGTGTCAGTGACAAAACAAATGAACTTTGACTAGCTATAGTTTTTAAACTACAGTTTCGAAGTAAATGTAATTTGAGTAAGTGCCTAGCACAGAGAAAGGAGCTCCAGAGTCCGCATTAACACGAAATAGTATTAAAACGAAATCGTAAAATGTTGGCGGGGGACAGGGGAGAACGCGTTGTTGTGATTGGTTGACTCGAAAGTCATAAAATCAAGTTAAATCAACTAGTGATGGGAATTGGACGTCGACCGTTTTTTATCGACGTATCATTATCGACATGATTTCAGTTGATAATATGATAAAAATAAAACAAAAATTCAAAATTTAAATATTTAATATTATATCTATCTCTATTTTTTGACACCCGTTTTAGGATAATGAGGCGCTCTCGTCGGTGAATTTTATCAAATATTTATCGATATTTTAATAGGTAGGTATGGTTCAAATTACAATTAGTATGCAGAGCAACGAATGCATACTAATATAATTTATCGACTCTCTACAACAACTCAACTCGACTCGACTCGACTGGACTCGACTGCACTCGACTGAACTCGACTGAACTCAACTGAAATCGACTGAACTCGACTGAACTCGACTGAACACGACTGAACTCGACTGAACACGACTGAACTCGACTGAACTCGACTGAACACGACTGAACTCGACTGAACTCGACTGAACTCGACTAAACTCGACTGAACACGAATGAACTCGACTGAACTCGACTGAACTCGACTGAACTCGACTGAACCCGACTGAACTCGACTGAACCCGACTGAACTCGACTGAGATCGACTGAACTCGACTGAACACGACTGAACTCGACTGAACTCGCCTGAACTCGACTGAACACGACTGAACTCGACTGAACACGACTGAACTCGACTGAACTCGACTGAACACGACTGAACTCGACTGAACACGACTGAACTCGACTGAACTCGACTGAACTCGACTGAACTCGATTGAACTCGACTGAACTCGACTGAACTCGACTGAACTCGACTGAACTCGACTGAACTCGACTGAACTCGACTGAACTCGATTGAACTCGACTTAACTCGACTTAACTCGACTGAAATCGACTGAACTAACTTAACTCGACTTAACTCGACTGAACTCGATTTCAGTCGACTTAAGTCGAGTTCAGTCGAGTTCAGTCGAGTTAAGTCGAGTTAAGTCGTGTTCAGTCGAGTTAAGTCGATTTCAGTCGATTTCAGTCGAGTTCAGTCGAGTTCAGTCGAGTTCAGTCGAGTTCAGTCAAGTTCAGTCGAGTTCAGTCGTGTTCAGTCGAGTTCAGTCGAGTTAAGTCGAGTTAAGTCGAGTTAAGTCGAGTTCAGTCGATTTCAGTCGACTTAAGTCGAGTTCAGTCGAGTTAAGTCGAGTTCAGTCGAGTTCAGTCGAGTTAAGTTGAGTTAAGTCGAGTTAAGTCGAGTTAAGTCGAGTTAATTCGAGTTAAGTCGAGTTAAGTCGAGTTAAGTCGAGTTCAGTCGAGTTCAGTCGAGTTCAGTCAAGTTCAGTCGAGGTCAGTCGTGTTCAGTCGAGTTAAGTCGAGTTAAGTCGAGTTAAGTCGAGTTAAGTCGATTTCAGTCGATTTCAGTCGACTTAAGTCGAGTTCAGTTGAGTTCAGTCGAGTTAAGTCGAGTTCAGTCGAGTTCAGTCGATTTCAGTCGACTTAAGTCGAGTTCAGTCGAGTTCAGTCGAGTTTAGTCGAGTTCAGTCGAGTTAAGTCGAGTTAAGTCGAGTTAAGTTGAGTTAAGTCGAGTTCAGTCGAGTTCAGTCGAGTTCAGTCGAATTCAGTCGAGTTCAGTCGAGTTCAGTCATGTTCAGTCGAGTTAAGTCGAGTTAAGTCGAGTTAAGTCGAGTTCAGTCGAGTTCAGTCGAGTTCAGTCGAGTTCAGTCGAGTTCAGTCGAGTTCAGTCGTGTTCAGTCGAGTTAAGTCGAGTTAAGTCGAGTTAAGTCGATTTCAGTCGATTTCAGTCGACTTAAGTCGAGTTCAGTTGAGTTCAGTCGAGTTTAGTCGAGTTCAGTCGAGTTCAGTCGATTTCAGTCGACTTAAGTCGAGTTCAGTCGAGTTCAGTCGTGTTCAGTCGAGTTCAGTCGAGTTAAGTCGAGTTCAGTCGAGTTAAGTCAAGTTAAGTCGAGTTCAGTCGAGTTCAGTTGAGTTCAGTCGAGTTCACTCGTGTTCAGTCGAGTTCAGTCGAGTTCAGTTAAGTTCAGTCGAGTTCAGTCGAGTTCAGTTGAAATCAGTGGAGTTCAGTCGAGTTCAGTCGAGTTCAGTCGAATTCAGTCGAGTTCAGTCGAGTTCAGTCGTGTTCAGTCGAGTTCAGTCGAGTTAAGTCGAGTTCAGTCGAGTTAAGTCGAGTTCAGTCGAGTTAAGTCAAGTTAAGTCGAGTTCAGTCGAGTTCAGTCGAGTTTTTCGAGTTAAGTCGAGTTAAGTCGAGTTCAGTCGAGTTCAGTCGAATTCAGTCGAGTTCAGTCGAGTTCAGTCGTGTTCAGTCGAGTTCAGTCGAGTTAAGTCAAGTTAAGTCGAGTTCAGTCGAGTTCAGTCGAGCTCAGTCGAGTTCAGTCGATTTAAGTCGAGTTAAGTCGAGTTCAGTCGAGTTCAGTCGAGTTCAGTCGAGTTAAGTCGAGTTCAGTCGAGTTCAGTTGAGTTCAGTCGAGTTCAGTCGAGTTCAGTCGTGTTCAGTCGAGTTCAGTCAGTTCAGTTAAGTTCAGTCGAGTTCAGTCGAGTTCAGTTGAAATCAGTGGAGTTCAGTCGAGTTCAGTCGATTTCAGTCGAGTTCAGTCGAGTTCAGTCGTGTTCAGTCGAGTTCAGTCGATTTCAGTAGAGTTCAGTCGAGTCCAGTCGAGTTCAGTCGTGTTCAGTCGATTTCAGTCGACTTAAGTCGAGTTTAGTCGAGTTAAGTCGAGTTAAGTCGAGTTAAGTCGAGTTAAGTCGAGTTCAGTCGATTTCAGTCGACTTAAGTCGAGTTCAGTCGAGTTCAGTCGAGTTCAGTCGAGTTAAGTCGAGTTAAGTCGAGTTCAGTCGATTTCAGTCGAGTTAAGTCGAGTTAAGTCGAGTTCAGTCGAGTTCAGTCGATTTCAGTCGACTTAAGTCGAGTTCAGTCGAGTTAAGTCGAGTTCAGTCGTGTTCAGTCGAGTTCAGTCGATTTCAGTAGAGTTCAGTCGAGTCCAGTCGAGTTCAGTCGTGTTCAGTCGATTTCAGTCGACTTAAGTCGAGTTCAGTCGAGTTAAGTCGAGTTCAGTCGAGTTAAGTCGAGTTAAGTCGAGTTAAGTCGAGTTCAGTCGATTTCAGTCGACTTAAGTCGAGTTAAGTCGAGTTCAGTCGATTTCAGTCGAGTTAAGTCGAGTTCAGTCGAGTTCAGTCGAGTTCAGTCGAGTTAAGTCGAGTTCAGTCGATTTCAGTCGAGTTAAGTCGAGTTAAGTCGAGTTCAGTCGAGTTCAGTCGATTTCAGTCGAGTTCAGTCAAGTTCAGTCGAGTTCAGTCGTGTTCAGTCGAGTTAAGTCGAGTTCAGTCGAGTTAAGTCGAGTTAAGTCGATTTCAGTCGATTTCAGTCGACTTAAGTCGAGTTCAGTCAAATTCAGTCGAGTTAAGTCGAGTTCAGTCGAGTTCAGTCGAGTTCAGTCAAGTTCAGTCGAGTTCAGTCGTGTTCAGTCGAGTTCAGTCGAGTTAAGTTGAGTTAAGTCGAGTTCAGTCGATTTCAGTCGACTTAAGTTGAGTTCAGTCGAGTTCAGTCGAGTTAAGTCGAGTTCAGTCGAGTTCAGTCGAGTTAAGTCGAGTTAAGTCGAGTTAAGTCGAGTTAAGTCGAGTTCAGTCGAGTTCAGTTGAGTTCAGTCGAATTCAGTCGAGTTCAGTCGAGTTCAGTCGTGTTCAGTCGAGTTCAGTCGAGTTAAGTCGAGTTCAGTCGAGTTAAGTCAAGTTAAGTCGAGTTCAGTCGAGTTCAGTCGAGTTCAGTCGAGTTTTTCGAGTTAAGTCGAGTTAAGTCGAGTTCAGTCGAGTTCAGTCGAGTTCAGTCGAGTTCAGTCGAGTTAAGTCGAGTTAAGTCGAGTTCAGTCGAGTTAAGTCACTCGACTTAACTCTCAGTAGAGTTAAGTCGAGTTAAGTCGAGTTCAGTCGATTTCAGTCGAGTTAAGTCGAGTTAAGTCGAGTTAAGTCGAGTTCAGTCGAGTTAAGTCGAGTTAAGTCGAGTTAAGTCGAGTTCAGTCGAGTTCAGTCGAGTTAAGTCGAGTTAAGTCGAGTTCAGTCGAGTTCAGTCAAGTTCAGTCGAGTTCAGTCGTGTTCAGTCGAGTTCAGTCGAGTTAAGTCGAGTTAAGTCGAGTTAAGTCGAGTTCAGTCGATTTCAGTCGACTTAAGTCGAGTTAAGTCGAGTTAAGTTGCGTTAAGTCGAGTTCAGTCGATTTCAGTCGACTTAAGTCGAGTTAAGTCGAGTTAAGTCGCGTTAAGTCGAGTTAAGTCGAGTTCAGTCTAGTTCAGTCGAGTTCAGTCGAATTCAGTCGAGTTTAGTCGAGTTCAGTCGTGTTCAGTCGAGTTCAGTCGAGTTAAGTCGAGTTAAGTCGAGTTCAGTCGAGTTCAGTCGAGTTCAGTTGAGTTAAGTCGAGTTAAGTCGAGTTAAGTCGAGTTCAGTCGAGTTCAGTTGAGTTCAGTCGAGTTCAGTCGAGTTCAGTCGTGTTCAGTCGAGTTCAGTCGAGTTCAGTCGAGTTCAGTTAAGTTCAGTCGAGTTCAGTCGAGTTCAGTTGAAATCAGTGGAGTTCAGTCGAGTTCAGTCGATTTCAGTCGAGTTCAGTCGAGTTCAGTCGTGTTCAGTCGAGTTCAGTCGATTTCAGTAGAGTTCAGTCGATTCCAGTCGAGTTCAGTCGAGTTCAGTCGAATTCAGTCGAGTTCAGTCGAGTTCAGTCGTGTTCAGTCGAGTTCAGTCGAGTTAAGTCGAGTTCAGTCGAGTTAAGTCAAGTTAAGTCGAGTTCAGTCGAGTTCAGTCGAGTTCAGTCGAGTTCAGTCGAGTTTTTCGAGTTAAGTCGAGTTAAGTCGAGTTAAGTCGAGTTCAGTCGAGTTCAGTCGAGTTCAGTCGAGTTCAGTTGAGTTAAGTCGAGTTAAGTCGAGTTAAGTCGAGTTCAGTCGAGTTCAGTTGAGTTCAGTCGAGTTCAGTCGTGTTCAGTCGAGTTCAGTCGAGTTCAGTTAAGTTCAGTCGAGTTTAGTCGAGTTCAGTTGAAATCAGTGGAGTTCAGTCGAGTTCAGTCGATTTCAGTCGAGTTCAGTCGAGTTCAGTCGTGTTCAGTCGAGTTCAGTCGATTTCAGTAGAGTTCAGTCGATTCCAGTCGAGTTCAGTCGTGTTCAGTCGTGTTCAGTCGAGTTCAGTCGATTTCAGTCGAGTTCAGTCGAGTTCAGTGGAGTCTAGTCGAGTTCAGTCGAAATCAGTTGAGTTCAGTCGAGTTCAGTCGATTTCAGTCGAGTTTTTCGAGTTCAGTCGTGTTCAGTCGAGTTCAGTCGAGTTCAGTCGAAATCCGTCGAGTTCAGTTGAGTTCAGTCGAGTTCAGTTGAAATCAGTCGAGTTCAGTCGATTTCAGTCGAGTTCAGTCGAGTTCAGTCGAGTTCAGTCGAGTTCAGTCGAGTTTAGTCGAGTTCAGTCGAGTTCAGTCGAGTTCAGTCGAGTTCAGTCGAGTTCAGTTGAGTTCAGTCGAATTCAGTCAATATTATTATTAAAATATTGGGATCACTTTCAATGTTCGCATTTTATCGATAAATTATATTTTTATTAGACCGCCATCTCTAATAAGCATGGAGCGAGAATGACTTAAGAGCCCTTTACATTTGGCTGGATTCAGTGCACTAAATGAAAAAGACTCTAGAGAAAGACAAGTGTAAAGGCATTCAGACAGTAACGGCCAGTTTCTTCATGGCAAGTAAAAGTCAAAGTAACGTGTTAAGGTAAAAGTAATGGTTAAATTCGTTTCTTCACTACTTTAGCTGTTGCTTTTACTGTTACTTTTACCTCTAACTTTTACTGCTCATTTAGGTGCTGTAAAAGCTAAAGTAATTGTCATTATGTCAAAGTTGTAGGTTATACTTACTTTATCGCCCATATTTGTGCTTTATTTTATTATTAAAGGGATTAACATGCTCTCCGAGGCAATATTATATACTATTTTGTAAATATCTTCAGCAAAAATTCATGATATCCTGTTATACCCCATTTAATTAACATCTGTAGCATAACTGTACATAAAATTGCAATCCTGCCTTATGTGAAAAACCTCCCCAAGATTTTTTGAAGAAAATACGTCGTGTTATTGGCAACTACTTTATCATTTACTTTAGCTGTTGGTTGAATGAAGAAACACATTTGCCGTAAAGTAAAAGTAAAAGTTAAGTTCATACTTTTACTGGTTACTTTAGCTGTTCATGAAGAAACTGGCCGTAAGACACACTAATTAGACAGTCAGAGTCGACACTGCAGTTAGCATGCTGAATCCAGCCAAGTGTAAAGCGATTTAGCCAAAAAAATACGTTCAGTTGTCCGCTGACCGCCACTCGAGGTGGAGTGCCCACACATCCAGTACCTATAATATCGCTTCATTAGTCGCCGAACGCAGCGCTTTTGAGGAGCGTTATCTATAATAATATACAGAGGCTTATCTTGACTGACTGACTGACTTATTATCAACGCACTGCCTAAACCACTGAAGCTAGAAACTTGAAATTTTCGCAGTAGCTTCCTTTTATGACGTAGGCGCACACTAAGAAAGGATTATTGCGAATTATACCCCTAAGGTGGTTAAATAGGGGATGAAAGTTTAAATGAAAGTCCGTCATTTATCAAGTTATGTCCATGAAAATCGGTTTTTGTACCTATTGTCAGTTAAAAATAAAGAATTACGTGTTTCTGGAATTTTAGAAATTCTACCCCCAAGTGGGTAGGGGGTGGTAAGGGTAGAGGATGAAATTTATAAGAATCCAAGCGGACAAAGTCGCTGGCATCAGCTAGTGTATACTATATTTACTTTTTGAGCAACGATGTCGAAAGAAAAAATTTAATAAAATAAATAATTCGTTGTAGATAGTTTTTGTCTTAAAAGCAAATATTTTTTTCATCCAACACTTCCTGCGTCTTTTTTTATTAATTAAAATCGAGATCGACGCAACCATAGCCAAGGCGAGCCCTATTCTTTGATATTTTGATGGTCCCATGAGAGCTCTATAAATACGTGCGACAGTTTCGGAATCCTTGGTTATACTGAGTTAGCTAGCTAATTAGATCAAGTGTAAAGAGCAAGCTCTAATTAGCCACACTTAGTGTCTGAATTCAGTCACACTGAATCCAGCCAAATGTAAAGCCGGTTTTATGCAGATAAACGTGAGAAAAAAGAGATGGCGATAAAAGACTTCAACGGGAGTGCTTTCGCATTTTGTGTTTTGCTGTACTATTTTAAATTATAATAATTATCCTTAAATTGAAGAATATGGGCTTACCTGTGAAATGTAATTCCGTCTTTATTAAGACTGGACATTTTCCGCACCATTTGACTGCACAGTAGGGCATCTTTGACAGAAAAACACCTGTTTAGGGACTTCTTTACACAATGACGTCCGCTCACGGAATGAGGTACCGAATGTGGGCGGCGCATTTAAATAGGTGATTCCAGCGCATATGTGTGGTGAGTGCGGGTGCCCTGCTATTACCAGTCTTTATTTGACTGGTCTGTGGTGCCTAGTTACGTTTAGCTTGGTCACTGTAAAGTCGGCCTTCTAGCTTTATCCACAACGAAGTTACAGGGGATGGGAAATGGGCTAAAATGCTTCGAGAAAAAATAGTATGGCTGTGCCTTTGTGCTCGAGCAAAAGCTCGACATGGCGGGAGCACTGGCGTGCTCCCAGATCCCGCATATACCGCCAAAGGAAGGACTGTTTATGTACATGTTTATATACTTTGTCTCTCTCTCGATTCCAATACCACACTCCAGTCCCCCGCAGTAGTCGCTGGAACATCCTCCGCGTCGCGTCCGCCCGTCTGCACTTCGTTGTCACTTCCTCTCCAGTTGAACCGTGATATAACACACATTCACTGCCACATTCACTAATTGGCCACATGCAAAATCATCTTTTGAAAGTAGAACTTTTAGTGAAAGTACACCTTCTATGAGGATTGCACTGCACTTTGTTATTAATAAACTTAAGTTTCAGTAAAAATTTCACTATGTTACTGTGAACACTTGCGACCAAATTCGCGGCATTTTCTTGTTAGTTGGTGTCTATGACTCGACATGATGAATGATTTGTGTTATGAAAATATTAATGGCTCCGACTGATAATCCCATGAAAATTGGTCCAGCCGTTTTGGAGGTTAGCCGGAACAAACAGACAGACAGACAAACATTTAATTTTTGTTTGTTTTATGTATCGTCTAAACTTCCATTTGTATTAAAGGTTCAGTGGTCAGTTAGTGATCGATATTTTTTTCTTTTGCAGATATTAAACATCTACTAAAATGTCTAAAAACCAAAGAAGCCACAGATTAAGAGGAAACTAAAAACTGCTTTAAAATTCATAAGAAGAAGAGAAGTAAGAAGCAAATTTAAAATTATATACTTAACTATACTTTGTAAAATTAAAAAATAAAGGAAAACCTGAAAAAATAAAATAAAACTGAAGAATAATAGTTATGCCATGTAGGGCAGTTTGTTATTAATTTTTAAATTGTTAATTCTTTCATATGGCAAATATCTGAAGAGTGACTGGCAATTACTAATTGTAGATGGCCAGTTATTACTACAAACAGGTAATTTTTTTATATCTCATTCATCAAATTAAAATATCTTTACAGTTTTATTTACGACATCAGAATAAGAATTCTAAATTAAAATTCAAATTCAAATTCTTTATTTGCACAGATTGAGTAGGTACATTGGTGTTATATTAAATATCTCAGCACTAACAATCTGCCGTGGATCGGCATGCAAAAATATACTTAATATAATTTGTTACTTATTTAAATTATAACTAAATACAATTACAAATAGAACAAGAAAATAATAAAAAATCTATCAAATTAACATTAATAGCATCATATTTTAAAACATTTGAATTTCTCGTTATTTGGTATAAAATCTATTCTGTTAAAATGTGAATGTAAAATTGTTGTATAAAAATAAAATGTAAAATGTGTTAAAATGTAAAATTCTATACATAAATATAACAATTTTTTACTATTATCACACATTTAGGCTACAGTATTATGCAAACAGGCTAGAAGTTCTTATGTGACTAGTTACTCCATGGTTTACTTTACTTTATCTGTATCCCCATTTTCCAATATTGAACTCATTTCCCCCGCAGTTGCCACTGGAACATCCCCCGCCTCCGCCCATGGGCCATCCGCCATTATTCCCTGCCCATTTCCCAATATTGAACTCATTTCTCCCGCAGTTGCCGCTAGGACATCCTCCGCCTCCGCCCATGGGCCCTCCACCGTAATTTCCTGCCCATTTCCCAATATTGAACTCATTTCCCCCGCAGTTGCCACTGGAACATCTTCCACCTCCGCCCATGGGTCCTCCACCATTATTCCCTGCCCATTTCCCAATATTGAACTCATTTCTCCCGCAGTTGCCACCGGAACATCCTCCGCCTCCACCCATGGGCCATCTGCCATTATTCCCTGTCCATTTCCCAATATTGAACTCATTTCCCCCGCAGTTGCCGCTGTGACATCCCCCACGTCTGTTCGTGCGCCTATTGCCACCATATCTCCTTCCAAATTTACTGACTAGACCTTCGTCATTGTCATCATCTCCACCATTCCCCTCTTCACACGATTCACTGGAAAAAAAAATTGTATACGTAATATTATGAGTGAATACGATCCATTCAGCTTTAAAACATACTAGCTGACCCCCGCGACTTCGTTCGCGTGTTTATAGGTTTTATATAGGATCGGATCGGATCCCATAATTCTTTTATGTACCTAAACTAAATGTTGCCTGTTACTCCTTATAACATTGAAAGTTCCATTAAAATCGATCCAGCCGTTTTGGAAATTAGCTGGAACAAATAGACAAACCGACAAACATAAATTTAAACGCACACCAGTTTAAAATAAGCCGTACGTTCAAAGATCCGGGTCCCAAGTTATTTGAACCCAATACTGAGGGTTGTAATGGCTGTCATTTCGGAACTAAAAAACCTATGACCTTGAAATATTTACGGGACATTACATAAAGTACTACCTTTCTAACAAAAAAAGAATGAGTGAAATCGAGCAACGCGTTAATGAATTACAGCTAAATACACGTTCTAACTATCATCCCCTCTCCCAAGGGAACCGTGCTGAATTTTGGGATAAAAAGTATCCTATGTCCTACCTCGGAGTATAAACTCAAATCGTACCAAGTTTCATTCGAATCCATTCAGTAGTTTTGGCGTGATGCGCGGCCAAGATACAGACAGACAGACAGACAGACAGACAGACAGACAAAAATGAAACAAATTACAGTTTTGGCTTCAGTATCGATTATAGAGTGCCCTCCAATAAAAATTTTCAAAATATCTTCAATGTACAGAATTGGATCTGTTACAGTTTTATTATATTATAGATAGATGTACTTAGATCTTTTTAAATCGTCATGTCGTCTGCGAAAAGTACAGAAATCCCTTGTGGCGTTGAGTATACGCTTCATAAAATCGTACAAGATTAATTGTTATGTTATGATTATATAAATGATTCAAAGTCAAAAGAAAACTAAAAGCAAACCAAAGCTGTGTGTGCAAAGAGAACAAGAAAAATACTAATTTGCACAGATCTCAACAAAATGTAACAATGCGATTATCCTCTTTCAAATATCCATATTAGTTCGCTCCAGTCTGGAATCAGAAGCGGCTCCACTGGTGGTAAAAGAACGGACACCTGAACACTCAGCTTATTTTAGAGAGATAGATTGTGCATAACTTCCGTACACTATCTAAGCTTACACTGACAAGTTCATGCACACGCCTACACAGGACCTCTACTAATTGATTTGGGAAATAGGAGTTCACTAGCTCAGAGAAGAAGTTACTCTGGCAACAGTAGCGATAAAGTTTACACTCTAATCCACATGAGTAGATATCCCTACAGAGAGGAAGCTTCATACAAGTGGCCCGCTGTAGGTACACTCACACACGCGCACGTTTGCCATCCAACTGAGCCGGAGGCGTCAGACGCGGAGCGTCCGTGAACCGTTAGTGAGAGCTCATGTGCCAGTGTACGTAGGGATCCTTACCTAGTACATCCACTGCTACCGAAATCTTCCTCACAGTTGCCACCGGGACATCCACCGTTTCCCGTGTCCTCTTCGTTGCCGGTTCCAATATAATTGGTGGTACCTCCATCATTGTAGTCGTTATTGTCATTCCCCTCTTCACAAGATTCACTGTAAGAAAATTATTTAGGTATATTACGGATGAGTACTTTAATTCCGGAAACTTCTGGTTTCAAAATATTGTTTAGATTTGCCATTATTATAAACAAGCGGACACCCGCGACTTCGTTCGCGTGGATATTATTTTGCAAAAATCTTCAATGTACAGACACGGCAATTCTACGATTTTATTATATGTATAGATATAGATATAGATAGATGAAGAAACATTTTGCTTGTTAGTAGGTTTCGATTTGCTATTATGTATTTTTCTCTGAAACGAAACTTTGTACGATTTAAGTTCATACTATGGAGTAACACATAGGATACCTTTTATCCCGAAATGCAGCACGGTTCACTTGGGAGAGGGGATGAAAGGCAAAATGTGTACTTAGCTGTAATTCGTTAACGGGTGGTCCGATTTCATTCATTCTTTTTTTGTTAGAAAGTAGATACTTTAAAGACTACTGGCTAATCTCTGAAAGGCTGGACCGATTTTGATTGGACTTTCACTGGCGGATGTTTACATTTTGATGTACCTAAACATCCGCCAGTGAACTTTTTACAGTTTTTAGCAAGGTATAAGCTCAAAGGAGCTTAGGAAAAACAAAATGATTCCCACGGGATTATTAAAATCAATATCCACGCGAACGAAGTCGCGGGTATCCGCTCGTATTGACTAAAACAAAATCTGATAACCTCACAAAATAGGTACTGCTTAATTTTATGCTAGTAAATGCAACTGCTTCGTTGGTCCAGTGGTTAGCATATTCGTTTGCAGATTACGAAGTCCCGGATTTCGATTCCCGGGTCAGGCAAATAATTGTTAGGTATTATGTTTTCTTGTCAAGAAATTCTCAGTGCCAGCCCGAAGTTTTTGGTGTTTGGCGGTGTTTTACTCCAGTGCCTTGGAGAGCACGTTAAGTAGTACCGGTTATTATCACTATCATTTGTGACAATAGTCGTTAAAGTCCGCTAACCCACATTGGAGCAGCGTGACGTGTCTAAGCTCTAAATCCCTCTCTCCTATGAGAGACGAGGCCCGGTGCCCAGCAGTGGGACGTTAAAAGGCTGTGATGGTGGTGGTGGAAAAAATCATAGACTTGCCGTATCTGTACATTGAAGATTTTTGCAATATAATAACTGGGGGATGTTAGGGACAAGTAATAGAACGTAAAAAAGCTATTTTTGAAATTTTTGTCTGTTTGTCTGTTTATCTGTTTGTCTGTATGTTTGTGCGCGCATCACGCAAAAACTACTGAATGGATTGAAACGAAACTTGGTACGATTTAAGTTCATACTACGGAGTAACATATAGGGTACTTTTTATCCCGAAATTCAGCACGGTTCCCTAGGGAGAGGGGTTGAAAGTCAAAACGTGTATTTAGCTGTAATTCAATAACGCGTGGTCCGATTTAATTCATTCTTTTTTTGTTAGAAAGAAGATAATTTAAAGATTACTGACTAATCTCTAAAAGGCTGGATCGATTTTGATGAGACTTTCACTGGCGGATTTTTAAATTTTTTTAAAAATTAAACCAATGACATGCTGAGGGTCGTTGGTGAAAAGCCGGACTTCCCCATGCTGAGGCACTGGATACATACACATGTCTATGTGTCCAGTGCCCCTGCATCTAAAGGCAGATATTTAAATTAAGTTTTGATAGAAGTAAGTTCTTTTTGTGATTAACACTATGGGCAAATAGCAAATATTTTAAGTTTGGGGCAAACTAGTAGTACTTACACTTACTTAATTTTATCGATTCTAATCTAATTAACTATATTTGTAGCTAGTAAATTTAATTGTAATATTTGTTAATTCTTGTTGTAAATTGTAATCTTGTAATTCTAATCTAATTAACTATATTTGTAGCTATGAAATTTAATTGTAATATTTATATTTCATATTATTATGTGTTTAATATAAGAAAATAACTAAGTTAAGAATGATTTGCAATGCCCTGACGGGGCCTATGTTGTGTCATATGCAATAAATAAATAAATAAAATAAAAAAAACTTACCAAAATGGTTTCGCTTCAACTATCGCCAACAGAGCAACAATGCAAAGAATTGACAACATACACTTGTGCATGGTGTCGTCGCGTCTTATTAAGATATTTAAGTTACGTTCGTAGATGCGTGTGCGAGATGAGATTTACAATACTACTGAAGTATCTCGGAATAGCATGTATTTATATATACATTCTGCTTAAGTAAAATGTAGAGATCCTAGGTCAAATTGATAAGACATTTTTAAACGTAGGATTTATCCAAATTGATAAAAATAATAGTGATAATAGTGAGTTATGGGCAATAAAAATAATTAATTAATACCTATAAAACATCATTGTGACTGATTGATTGACAGATGTACAGCCCAAGCCTGTAGACCTCATAGACTTGAAATTTGGAGGAAATATCCTTTGCGTACCCTGGAGATGACTAAAGAGGATTTTTTTTAAAATTTTATGACTAAGTTTCGAAAATCTTTCGTTATAAATAAAATAATAAGCTATACGTAATTTATGAAAAATTGAACCTTTGATATACCGAAATACAATACAATAATATTATAAAGGAGAAAGTTTGTGTCTGTGTGTGTGTGTATGTTTGTTCCTCTTTAACGCCGCAACTACTGAACCGATTCGGCTGAAATTTTGAATGGAAAAAGATTATGCCCTGACTTAATACATAGGCTACATACACTTTTTTATCCCGGAAAAGTATTCCTGTGGGACTAAAATAGATATAAACCATAGAGGCGATTCGATTTGCCATAGAGGGCACTGACTGTTCTTAGGAAAATCACGCTCACATAATTTCATCAGTAACTTATTCCTATTGTTTGCTGTGTTGGCAACACATAGGCTACTTTTTATCCTGGAAAAATGCACAGTTCCCACGAGATTTTCAAAAAACCCGAAATCTATAACTACAGCTATAGGTAGATTACTATAATAGCGAACTTCTTTGATAGTAGGTATAAAGGTTAGAAAAGGGAGCGGGATCGGGAACCAAAAATCCACGATTCCCTCGGGATTTGTTTAAAACCGAAATTCACGCAGGCGAAGCCGCGGGCAGATGCTAGTACCGAAATAAAGAATAACTGAAAACTGAAAGTATCCCTATCTTGAAAACTACTGAACCGATTTTGATGAAAATTTCTCTGTTCCAGTTGAACCAAATGTAAGCCATTAAAAAATAATGATCACAAGACTATAATACGACTAGGTTAGTGCTTAACATTTTTGAAAAAATGCGTGGACGTAGATCTTCTTCATCATCATTATCAACCCATTAACGGCCCACTAACTACAGGGCACGGGTGTTTTCTCAGACTGAGAAGGGTTTAGGCCACAGTCCACCACGCTGGCCAAGTGCGATTGATAGACTTCACACACCTTATATTTTCCTTCACCGTCACAGCAAGTGATAATAGTAGATTGTATCATAAGGGAGCAAAATGATATTTTTACGGCGAGGGCACTTTTTTGAATCCAGAGCGAAGTGAGGGATTGTACAGTAGAATCCCGAGCGTAGCGAGGGATTCTTTAGTACAATCCTGAACGTAGCGAGGGATTCAAAGTACGTCGCCCGAGCCAAAAATATATTGCGCCCGAGTGATACACTCTACTTTTCATCACCCTCTAGGCGGAAATAAAAGGCGCCTCATATTTTTAACCCCCGCCGCAAAAACGACGGGGTGTTATAAGTTTGACGTCTGTGTGTGTGTGTGTGTGTATGTCTGTCTGTTCTCCCATAGCTCTCAAACGGATGGACCGATTTGAATGCGGTTTTTTTGTTTGAAAGGTGAATTAGTCGGGAGTGTTTTTAGCTATGTTTGTTTGATTAAAATCGGTCCAAGATGGCCGCCGCCACAAAATGGCGAGTGATCGCACTTATAAATAAGTGCGATTAAAAGATCTTTTACGCGCATAAAAATATTATTCATATTTCATCAGTAAGTAAGTTCTATTGTTCTTTACATCTACCTATACATACAATAAAATCGTAGACTCGCCGTGTCTGTACATTAAAGATTTTTGCAAAATAATCACTGGGGATGCTAGGGATAACAATTATAAATTTAAAATTAAAAAAAACCCCCGACATTCGCCATTTTGTAGCGGCGGCCATCTTGGATCGATTTTCATCAGACATAGCTAACAACACTCGACTAATTCACCTTTTAAACAAAAAAACCGCATTCAAATCGGTTCACCCGTTACAGAGAAACCGACAGACACACACACACACACACACCACACTCACACTCACTCACACACATACACACACATACACACACACACACACACACACACACAGACACACACACACACGTCAAACTTATAACACCTCGTCGTTTTTGCGTCGGGGGTTAAAAACAAAGACAGATAGATGCATCACAATCTCGAACTCTTAGACCAATCGTGCCTCTCTATCGCTTGTTCCGCGTTCTCGTTTGCACGTTCCACTCCGACAATACTCACGGTTTTTCGTGCTTGCAGCCGGCGTTCATCGATTTATAAGACGTGATCACGTCAACAAGTAAACTTACTTAAACACGTTAAAAAGTCAACTTATATCCGAGGAAGCACTGAAGACATAATTAACATGTATTTCGAAGTCATGATGTGAACTCAGGATATCGACTCTTGCAAAAAACGCGTGCTCCGGTATCGACTATGGTTGCGGCACTAACATTGACTGAATCACTCCCGCGCCGCCTGCGCCCTGTACCGCGCGAGGACTAAATCAGCGTCGTCCCGCACTGAATTAAATAATTTTGTACTCAGTGCGTACGACGCTTATTTTGACCTCGTCCTATTTTTTATACCAACGAGTCGAGGCTTTGAAGACATAAAGAAAACTATATTTGTCTTTGTCATACGTCTTACTGTTGATCGTAGACAGCTCCCGCACAGGCGAGAAAACACGAGTTTTGCGCGCCGCACAAGACGAAAGTCTACTGCGAGGCTGATATCCACCTCGCCCGCAGTGAACGTGCATACAATTAGTATTACTTATATTAAGAAAAAAGGCCATGAAAAATTAAAAATCATTTATTTTTATTTTAATATTTTGATAAACAAACAACATTCATGCACAAAATAGGTACTTACTTATATAGAGAAGACTTAAAACTAAAAGACACATATCAATAACTGGCATATAATTTATATCAATAATACATAGACGTAATTTAGTCTACAAAATGCAGTAAAAAAATAAAGTACTTACTTACTTAAAATAATTTAAATACAAACTATAATTGGCTCCCTTTCATAGTAAGTTAATGACGTTACGACAAAAGCAGGCCGTCTTTGAATTAAACATAATATTGAGTTTTAGGTTGTTAATTTAAAGGGTATTATTAAAGTTATAAGTAAAAATAGAGCGTTTAGGGATTTTACAATTTAGACTATTTTTTATGTTAATATCAATATGTATACAATATACATGTTGATACGATACGATTACGATACGTTAATGAGCGAGTTTAAAATATTCAGGTAGTCAGGCAGGCAGGCAGTTAGGCAGGCAGTCAGGCAGGTAGTCACGCAGGCAGTCAGGCAGGCGGGCATGCAGGCTGTGAACGTCTATCGGCTGAGACAACCACGACTTAACGATAAAAATGTCCTCCCAACTGAATATTGCCACAGTGTTTGTGCGTGCAGAAGTGGCCTAATGGGTGCATTTTGTTTTTAACCCCCGACGCAAAAACGACGGGGTGTTATTAGTTTGACGTGTCTGTGTGTGTATGTGTGTGTGTGTGTGTGTCTTTGTTAGGTATTTGGTTTTTCTGTCAAGAAATTCTCAGTGTCAGTCCGGAGTTGGTAGTTGGCGGTGTTTCACCCCCGTACCTCGGAGAGTACGTTAAGCAGTCGGTCCCGGTTATTATCACTATCATGTGATAATAGTTCTTAAAGCCCGCCAATCCGCATTGGAGCAGCGTGGCGGGTCTAAGCTCTAAATCCCTGTGGAGACAGGGATTTAGAGCTTAGACATAGGAGTATGAGAGAGGAGGCCTGTGCCCAGCTGTGGGACGTTAAAGGGCTGTAGTGGTGGGTGGATAGGTGTATAAAGTAGGTATTAACAACATTTTATGACCGCTCTTTTATCTTTTGAGGGAAAACTTAATTGTTACGTGTGTGGAATAACCAAGAAATACATAATTACTGTTATCACATTTGACCTGATGCATGCACTTTCAATATATAGGGTGAATGTTCTATAAGTCGGCACTTTAACGGTCGTGTCATGTTTAAAAATTCGTAGACGTGTCAAACGAAGCAATTTCAGTACAATGTTTTTTTCTTCTAATACTTCATGCTTTTGAAGTATTTTTTTAATTTATTAAAAAAAAAGTACTAATTTGCCTAAGCTCGGCACCTTTGTCCCTTCCTCCGGCATTTGTGTTCTCAAAGTCGGCCCTCATGTTTATATTAGAAAATTAGCTTTTACCCCCTATTTTATTCGTGAAAATTTATGTTTTTTTAAATATTTATAGGAACTCTTTCCTCGTTTTCATTTTATTTCATTTTCCCGCCAAAAAATATACACTTTTCCAAAATTAATAGAACAACTACAAATTCATTATGCCGGATATGATTAAAGTCATCAAGTTACGTCAAGAAAAAAGTTTTGCAGTCTGTTTATCACCCGACTGCAAAACGCAAAGTAGGTATGTAGATGTTATTGTGTACATCTATGTCTATGTATGTTTGTGGAGCTCTAGAGACTTTATGTGTGAATCATTTTTAACGATTCTTGCAGCAATAGATTTATCTTAATCTTGCGATTGGCTAAATGGCTAGTGGTATCATATAAGGCTAAATGATAAACGAAAGTGGTGTCCACTAGAAACCATATTATTTTTTTAATATTTTTATATCTTTAGTCACAGTTGAAAGATGCAGAATTCTATTGGTGTAAGAATCATTCAAATCGATTCACGTGTTTGTTTAGCCTATAGAGCACCACGTGCAAATGAAATCAAAAACTAACTGCGAAACATCAAAGATACTACATGGTTTAAGGAACTTTATGGCTTCATAATTGGTAGCAATGTGATAAACAAGTGTCCTTATATGTGTATGTGCTGCCAAATAAATGCTCTTTCTTTTCTTTCTTTCTTTTCAATGTACGTAAATTATTTGTTACTAGCTGACCCCCGCAACTTCGTTCGCTTAGATATAGGTTTTTATATAGGATCGGATCAGATCTCATAAGTCTTTTATGTACCTAAACTAAATGTACGTAGCCTAAGTTACTCCTTATAACATTGAAAGTTCCATTAAAATCGATCCAGCCATTTCGGAGATTAGCTGGTACAAATAGACAGACCGACAAACATAATTTAAACGCACACCAGTTTAAAATAAGCCGTACGTACAAAGATCCAGGTCCCAAGTTATTTTAAACCCAATACTGAGGGTTGTAATGTCTGTCATTTCTGAACTAAAAAAACTATGACCTTGAAATATTTACGGAACAATATATAAAATACTAACTTTCTAACAAAAAAAGAATGAGTGAAATCGAACAACGCGTTAATGAATTACAGCTAAATACACGTTTTAACTTTCATCCCCTCTCCCAAGGGAACCGTGCTGAATTTCGGGATAAAAAGTATCCTATATCCTACCTCGGAGTATAAACTCAAATCGTACCAAGTTTCATTTGAATCCATTCAGTAATTTCGGTGTGATGCGCGGCCAAGATACAGACAGACAGACAGACAGAAAGACAGACAGACTGACAGACAAAAATTAAAAAAATTGCAGTTTTCGCTTCAGTATCGATTATAGAGTGCCCTCCAATAAAAATTTTCAAAATATCTTCAGTGTACAGAATTGGATCTGTTACAGTTTTATTATATTATAGAAGAAGATAGACTAGCTGAACCCCGCAACTTCGTTCGCGTAGATATAGGTTTTTATATAGGATCGGATCGGATCCCATAATTCTTTTATGTACCTAAACTAAATGTAGCCTAAGTTATTCCTTATAACATCACCTATCTGCCATTGAAAGTTCCGTCAAAATTGATCCAGCCGTTTCGGAGATTAGCTGGTACAAATAGACAGACCGACAAATATAAATTTAAACGCACACCAGTTTAAAATAAGCCGTACGTTCAAAGATCGGGGTCCCAAGTTATTTGAACCCAATAAATGTCTGTCATTTCTGAACTAAAAAACCTATGACCTTGAAATATTTGAAATATTTACGGGATAATATATAAAGTACTACTTTTCTAACAAAAAAAGAATAAGTGAAATCGAACAACGCGTTAATGAATTACAGCTAAATACACGTTTTAACTTTCATCCGCTCTCCCAAGGGAACTGTGCTGAATTTCGGGATAAAAAGTATCCTATGTACTACCTCGGAGTATAAACTCAAATCGTACTAAGTTTCATTTGAATCCGTTCAGTAGTTTCGGCGTGATGCGCGGCCAAGATACAGACAGACAGACATACAGACAAAAATGGAAAAAATTGCAGTTTTGGCTTCAGAGATTTTTAATACAACAATAACTGCTTGGCCACATATTTTTAACTAGATGATGCCCACGGCTTCGCCCGTGTGGATTTAGGTTTTTAAAAATCCCGTGGGAACTTTTGATTTTCCAGAACAAAAAGTAGCTTATCTGTAGAAACCCGTCCCCAAAACGGAAAAATCCCGTGGGATCCCCACGATTTCGGAATACAATTCCTTACAGCATCAGGGTTGAGGAGTTGGATATGTACCTACTCGAGTTCATTCAACGATAAAGTCTTTAATTGGTACCCCCAATATCAATTTAAATAACTGAAAGTTTCTAAAACCCATTAGTTTTGGGGATTAGGTCCCTTACAGCATCAGGATTGAGGAGTTTGAATCCAAATTTTTTATAGAACAGGGTCGCAATGTTTTTCTATCGATTAAAAAAAAAATTACGCAAATCGGTTTAGAAATCTCGGAGATATCGGTGTACATAGGTAGAAAAACACAACTCCTCCTTTTTTGAAAGTCGGTTAAAAAAGTAGCCTATGTTACTCCCTGGTTAATTCTCTACTTGCATGTGAAGGTCCCGTCAAAATCGGTTCAGCCGTTCCGAAGATTAGCCCGTTCAAACAGACAGACAGACAGGCAGACAGACAGACAGACAGACAGACAGACAGACAGACAGACAGACAAAAATTTTAAAAACGTGTGATTCGGTTATGGTAGCGTTCAAATAACCATATGAGCTTAATATGAGGTAGTTATTTCGATATTACAGACAGACACTTCAATTTTATTTATTAAAACTAGCTTTTTCCCGCGGCTTCGCCCGCGTGAATTTCGGTTTTTCACAAATCCTGAAGGATAAGTAGATTTCTGGTCCACCCGCCCCCCGCCGCGCGGCGGCGTACCGCGGTACCGACTACCGCGTACGGCGGGCGCAGGGCGCAGGGGCGTGCGGCGCGGCGCGGGGAGTTCCATGCAGCGCGAGCGTGCGTCGGCCGCCGCGCGCAGCGAAAATACCTATCAGGGCGTTTTTTACCGATTTCAACACAACTCCTTTTTTGAAAGTCGGTTAAAAAAGTAGCCTATGTTACTCCTTGGTTAATCCTCTACTTGTCTGTGAAAGTCCCGTCAAAATCGGTTCAGGCGTTTCGAAGATTAGCCCGTTCAAACAGACAGACAGACAGACAAAAATTTTAAAAACGTGTGATTCGGTTATGGTAGCGTTCAAATAACCATATGAGCTTAATATGAGGTAGTTATTTCGATATTACAGACAGACACTTCAATTTTATTTATTACTAGACTAGACTAGATGATGCCCACGGCTTCGCCCGTGTGTATTTAGGTTTGTAAAAATCTCGTGGGAACTTTGATTTTCCAGAACAAAAAGTAGCCTATCTATAGTAAGTAGTAACCCGTCCACAAAACGGAAAAAATCCGTGGGATCCTTACGATTTCGGAATGCAATTCCTTACAGCATCAGGGTTGAAGAGTTGGACATGTACCTACTTGAGGTAATTCAACAATAAAGTCTTTAATTGGTATCCCCAATATCAATTTCAATAACCGACAGTGCCTAAATCCCATTAGTTTTGGGGATCAGATCCCCTACAGCATCAGGATTGAGAAGTTGGAATCCAAATTTTTTGTAGGACAGTGTCGCAATGTTTCTCTATCGATTAAAAAAAAATTACGCAAATCGGTTCAGAAATCTCGGAGATATCGGTGTACATAGGTAGAAAAACACAACTCCTCCTTTTTTGAAAGTCGGTTAAAAAGTAGCCTATGTTACTCCCTGGTTAATTCTCTACTTGTATGTGAAAGTCTCGTCAAAATCGGTTCAGCCGTTCCAAAGATTAGCCCGTTCAAACAGACAGACAGACAGACAGACAGACAGACAGACAGACAGACAGACAGACAGACAAAAATTTTAAAAACGTGTGATTCGGTTATAGTATCGTTCAAATAACCATATGAGCTTAATATGAGGTAGTTATTTCGATATTACAGACAGACACTTCAATTTTATTTATTAGTATAGATATAGAAGTATAGAAGTATAGATTCTGGCGGCGTTGGGCGGCTCACTGCTATAATAGACACTTTGTCTATTATAGCAGTGAGCCGCTCTCAACCTAGATATCTAGATAGGGATTAGAATAGATACAATAAAGCATATGAAGATTTTTTACAATGGAAACCCAACGTCTTTTTCTGATTGATTTCCGGTAATAATTTTAATATTTTTGATTATTTTATTATTTTCCTCGTAGGTGTAGTATAAAGCACTATGTAGGTATCCCTTCGGGAGAAAGTGCGATTCCTATCTCGGGCGTATTGCAGCCCTACGGCCTACGGCCTCGGGCCTCAAACTACACCCTCGTAGTAATCGGTAACTTTCTCCTGTCGAGGAACAATGTACTATTCTTTTTCTGGCCCAATCTTGCTCATCATAGCTTAGTGCTTTGGACAAATTGAAGTTATCCAAACTCCAAAGCACTAACCTATGAATATTGATGAACTAGGTATAGAAAGTAGGTATGATGAACATATTTTTATGACCGCTCGTTTATCTTTTGAGGGAAAACTTAATTGTTACGTGTGTGGAAGAACTAAGAAATACCTAATTACTGTTATCACATTTGACCTGCCTGCACTTTCAACAGATACGTTTGGCGTAAATCCCACAATTACAATATAAAAAAGCTCGCCAGTGAAATGTACTTCATCAGAATTCGACAACTCGTGACCGAGTTACATACGTATTATAAGAAATTAACATATCAAGTAGCGTGAATTAAATAGTCAACATGCAGAAGTCTTCTATGGCGTTACTTCTATGCTTAGTCGCTCTGTTGGCGACAGTTCAAGCAAAACCTTCGCGTCGGTGAGTCACAGCTCATAATATTATTAGGGACTGTTTCACCACCTTCTGATAAGTATCGGATAGCCTAAACGTAAGTTTTGTCACTTTCTTACTTTATGTCAAGAGATAAAGACAAAAGTTGTGAATAAGCTAAGCTACACTTATCAGAAGGTGGTGAAACATACCCTTAGAATAGTATTTTTGCAAGAATAGAATAGAATAGAATAGAAAAGTTTTTTATTCAAATAAACTTTTACAAGTACTTTTGAATCGTCAAGAACTCAGAAACCCCGCATTGTCAATTATAATCTAAATCGAAACATCCGCGAATCTTGCTCGTATTCGAGATTCATATTTTATGTTTATACTAATTGATGCCCGCCACTTCGTTCGTTTGGATTTAGGTTTTTTAAAAATCCTTTGAAAACTATAATTTTCCGGGATAAAAATTACCTATGTTCCTCTCCACTCACGTGGACGAGGCTTGCCAAGAACAGGAAGCAATGGAGCACGATGGAGGAGGCCTTTACCCGAAGATGGGTACCCAAAAATTAATAAATATTTAAATAACTGCAAATTAACATATTTTTTTTCTTTGCAGAGTGCTTAGTCTAAGTTTGAAACGCTCCAAAACTAAAAGTATACTAGAAGTATACTATTGATCGAATCACAAATG
The DNA here is from genome assembly GCA_920104075.1 of Melanargia galathea. NCBI lineage: Eukaryota > Metazoa > Arthropoda > Insecta > Lepidoptera > Nymphalidae > Melanargia > Melanargia galathea. Next base: position 18,753,268 of record OV049866.1, on the reverse strand, counting down.
ACTTCAGTGTGCTTAGTCTAAAGCGGAGCACTCGAAAACGAACTCGAAAACTATTGATCGCTTTCAGAGTAAGATAGACCTAAAATGGCTTGTATTAAGGTTTGAGTTCGCCAATACATTCAGCATTGTTCGAATGCTGAATGTATTGGCGAACTCAAACCTGAATACAAGCCATTTTAGGTCTATTTTACTCTGAAAGCGATCAATAGTTTTCGAGTTCGTTTTCGAGTGCTCCGCTTTAGACTAAGCACACAGAGCAAAATGAACCCAAAGACTCTTATTTTAGGTCCATTTTACTCTGAAGTCATGGTGATTCGATCGATAGTATACTTATAGTATACTAAAAAGTTTTGGAGCGTTCCAAACTGAGACTAAGCACTTTGTTTGTATTTTATTGTAATGTGTTTATTGTAATTTTGGGAATAAATAGCTATTATTATTATTATTATTATTAGTCTATCTATTACGAGTCTATCTCTTTACCAAATTCCGTCAAAATCGGTTCAGCGGTTTAGGCGTTAAAGCGTAACATACAGACAGACATAGTTACTTTCGCATTTATATTAAGTATGGATTTCATAGCTAGAACGAAATATTCCGGTGCACATAAAACATAATATTATGACGATTTGCAATAAAATGTAAATTTATTTGGTTAAAGAAAATTTTATTTGGATTATATTATATTCAATACTAGCTGACCCCCGTGACTTCGTTCGCGTGTTTATTGGTTTTATATAGGATCGGATCGGATCCCATAATTCTTTTATGTACCTACCTAAACTAAATGTTGTCTAAGTTACTCCTTAAAACATCACCTATCTGCCATTGGAAGTTCCGTTAAAATCGATCCAGCCATTTCGGAGATTAGTTGGAACAAATAGACAGACCGACAAACATAAATCTAAACACACACCAGTTTAAAATAAGCCGTACGTTCAAAGATCCGGGTGCCAAGTTATTTGAACCCAGTACTGAGGGTTGTAATGTCTGTCATTTCTGAACTAAACAACTTATGACCTTGAAATATTTACGGGACAATACTTGAAGTACTACCTTTCTAATAAAAAAAGAATGAGTGAAATCGAACTACGCGTTAATGAATTACAGCTAAATACACGTTTTAACTTTCTTCCGCTCTCTCAAGGGAACCGTCCTGAATTTCGGGATAAAAAGTATCCTATGTCCTACCTCGGAGTATAAACTCAAATCTTACCAAGTTTTATTCGAATCCATTCAGTAGTTTCGGCAGACAGACAGACAGACAGACAGACAGACAAAAATGAAAAAAATTGCAGTTTTGGATTCAGTATCGATTATAGAGTGCCCTCCAATAAAAAATTTCAAAATATTTTCAATGTACAGAATTGGATCGGTTACAGTTTTATTATATTATAGAAGATAGAAGATTATGAAAAGTTTCTGGCTGGTGCGCTCCAAACATTTATGTATGTACATCTCAAAGATTTATTTACAAATCTTTGAGCCCGTGTAACTTTGAAAATACATATTTCCACGAAAATATGACAAGATATTAGTTTCGAGAGTGTGTTTACAAAATTTCACTGAATTTTGGTTAATATTAAAATAATAATAGAATAAATAGAATCAAACTTCACTTGTATGGGGCGCTCGGGAGCGCTCGAGAGTGAATTCTCTTAATTACAATACTTTAGCTATCTCTGCTCATAATTTCAGAGTATTGTACAAAATACCTTTAAAGAAATTAAATTGCCTTTAAGATTATCAATATTACAATTGTTATTTTATTTCAGTTATGACTACGATGACGACGATGATGGCGATTACAGCGATTCTGGTGATACTAATATCGGAAATGGTCGTAAGAACGTCAACAACATACGTTATGAGAACGGAGCGTGTCCTAACTGCGGAGAGGGTGGCGACACTAATATCGGAAATGGTCGTAAGAACGTCAACGACGTACGTTATGAGAACGGAGCGTGTTCTACCTGCGGGGGTGGCGGCAACACTAACATTGGAAATGGTCGTGGGAACCGCAACACAGTAGTTTATAAGGGGTAAAAATAATGGTTCTCACAACCACAACACAGTGTATGAATAAAAATCTCAAGACAAGAGTATTACGGATACCTGGATTAGAATAATTAAATATGTGAACAAATGACAATATTTTAAATTAAAACAAGTATTTTTACATATTTGTATTTTTACACATAAAAAATGATTATGGTTACTATTAATTATTAAGTTTCTTAATTACGCTCAATAAATGCATTTAATTATAATGAGTTATTTTGTGCCCAACCCGATACATATTTGGACGTGTGTGTCTCATGAGACATATCTTTATTACCGACACCGACCGAGGAGAGTTTATACAGAGCTTAGAAGTTGATGTGTGTGTGTTGATTAATCGGTTCCCGCAATATTCCTAAACTATTAATTTAAATAATAACCTCACCACAAATTCATTATGCCGGATATGACAAAACACGTCAGTAGGTACTTCAAGAAAAAAGTTGTCGCACTTGTTAGCTTCTACTAGAGGGAAGTTGTAAGTTTTACTAGAACTCGTCATTTATAATGGATGTTTTTGCGGAATAGAAAAATAACGTTCTGCGGTTCAGGTGTGAAAGCGTAAAATACAGACGGATAGAATTACTTTCGCATTTGTAATATTAGTATGGATTTCTAGCTAGATCGAAATATTTTGGTGGACGTAAGACATAATATTATGACGATGCATGTTATTCGGTTAAAGAAAATTTTATTTAGTTTATATATTATTGAATTATTATGAAAAGTTTCTCTCTAGTGCGCTCCATACATACATCTCAAATATTTACAATCTCAAAGATTTAAAATCTTTGAGTCCGTGGCACTTTGAAAATTCATATTTTCACGGAAATATTCCAAAAACAGACAATATTAGTTTCGACAGCTAGTACTACAAAACACTGAATATTAAATTAAGTTAATTTTAAATTTAATATAATTGTTATACTTATTGTTATTTTAAATAAGTGTAAATTAAAAATTTAAAAAACCCCCTACATTCGTTATTTTTTGGCGGCGGCCATCTTGGATTTGCTATAGTGCTATTCTTCTAGTCAAGCCCTTTCATTTGATACCCATATTAAGGGAGTTGTGAAAAAATTTGTAATCCGCCATTTTGTAGCGGCGGTCAAACTTATAACACCCCGTCGTTTTTGTGTCGGGGGTTAAAAATAGCAACCGCCGAGTTTCTTGCTGGTTCTTCTAGGTAAGAAAGGCATTCTGAACCAGTGGTAGATTCAATTGACGATTCAAAAGTACTTGTAAAAGTTTATTTGAATAAAAAACTTTTCTATTCTCACTTATACTATTTCAAAAAAATTCAGACATGTCAAGTTATTTTTTCGAGTTTCGCAATTTGGAATGTACCAAGATGTAAATTATTGGTACAATTCTTTAAAAGTTTTCTTGAATTAAATGAATTCAAAGTCTTGATTTAACTAAAGTTTTTAATGGGTGTTATAATAAAATTTTCCTTATATTATTTGAAAATAATGGATTTTTATGAAAAGTTATATAACCTAAAAAATTAAAATTGAATGATATTTTAGTACAAGATTAAAAAAATACGAATTCCTGTTTTTTTCATTTTCTGAGAAGATTTACTATAGTAACATATACATATTTTTACACCATCGGAAAGTAGAGATTTCAACAAACAGAACGCACACCTACGATTTGAAAAAAGCTGATATTTTGACGGATGAATTTTCGATTGAAAATTAGGGTGCTTTTTCGATATTAAGTCAAAAATAAGGAGAAAAACTGAATATTTCAAATCAAATAGATTACAGTGTATTTGGGATATAATAAGGAAAGTTTTCACCAAATTCCGTGAAAAAAAAAAAAAATTATTGTAAAAGATAAAAATAAAAAACCAAAAACTTGGTTTTTTTAACTTTTCACATAAATTTTGAGGTTGTGTGAAAAAAGTGTAAATACAAAAGTTGTAGATCTTTTTATTACCTACAACTTTGCCAGTTAATTTTTTCCATAGGACTTGTAGTTTTGCCGGAAATCGAGATAAACCATATTTTACCCTTAAAACTCCCCCCCTTTTTTTTCCGAGCTCAGATCGGCCGTAAATTATTTTTCCTTTTATTTTTATAATATTTTCCTCCTTTTTTTTTTTTTTTTTTTTTTGACGCTGGGAAATGCATTTACGCACACCCTCCGGAAGCCTTACAGCGAACTGCAATGCTTCCGGAAGGTAGTGTGGGACTCAGGCAGGCCAAGAAGTGGCCAGAATACCCACTAAAACCCAGCGATGTTCCTCCGTGTCGCCTGGTGGCTGGGTTACGGGTACACTTGCGCAATCATCCGCGACCCAGCCGGCGCCGTCCGCCGAGGCAGACCCTCCACCGGGGGACCTAAAGGCCCCCTAACACCGTCTGAGGCGCACCAGGAACATAGTGGTGCGCCTCCCGACCCGAGGCGTCTCAACGGGCGACGGATACGCCATTCCATCACCCGGAGTTCCTCGCCAGAGGCAACCCTCAAGAGGGCCACACCCGCAGGCGACCCTCAAGAGGTTCACCCCTCGTGTAATTTTTTATAGAGGTTTTCTTCCTCGCGGCCCCTCGCTCAGTGCGTGGGGCCCCCGGTTCCGCTCAGTGCGGATTACGGGTTGCCCGACGGTGGCCGAAGCCAGCGCCCACCGGCCACAAAGACCAGCGGACCCGCCGCGCAGGGCGTTTCCACCCCCTCCGGTAATTTTTTAACGAGGTTTTCTTCCTCACGGCCCGAAAGCCTCCCCCCCAATTGTCGCCGCCCGGAGTCTCCACAGTCCACTCTGATGAACAGAGAAGTACCAGGAGCCTCCAAGCGGCAACCCCCTGCTGGTTTTGGTCCGCGCCGGGTTTCCCCGGTACCTCCCATATCTGGGAGGCGTTCCCCCATCCGCCACCGGGGGGACGCGCCCGATGGGGGACCAGCAACCCCACACGGGAAAGGGATCTACCCTGCTCTACGTCCTCTGTCTGTCTGAAAAAATAACTTGACATGTCTGAGTTTTTTTTTATTTGTAAGCCGAATATTTATAAAAAAGTTAATTTTCAAAAGCAATCCCAATATGTCATTATTTTTCCGAATCATGAAATTTAGTATAGACTAGATGATACCCACGGCTTCGCCCGTGTGGATTTAGGTTTTTAAAAATCCCGTGGGTACTTTTGATTTTCCAGAACAAAAAGTAGCTTATCTGTAGTAACCTGTCCCCAAAACAGAAAAATCCCGCGAGATCCCCACGATTTCGGAATGCAATTACCTTACAGCATCAAGGTTGAGGAGTTGGAATCCAACCTACTCGAGTTCATTCAACGATAATAGTACATTGTTCCACGAGGGGAGAAAGTGACCGATTACTACGAGGGTGTAGTTTGAGGCCCGAGGCCGTAGGCCGTAGGGCCGCAATACACCCGAGAGGAATCGCACTTTCTGCCGAAGGGATACATAGTGCTTTATACTACACCTACGAGGAAAATAATAAAATAATCAAAAATATTAAAATTATTACCGGAAATCAATCAGAAAAAGACGTTGGGTTTCCATTGTAAAAAATCTTCATATGCTTTGTTGTATCTATTTTTATCTATTTCTAGATATCTTGGTTAAGAGATTTTCAATATAACAATAACTGCTTGGCCACATAAATTTAATTCCGGCGGCGTTGGGCGGCTCACTACTTAGACACTTCGAGTTCCCTAAAGTTATTTGAAAATTTGGATAGGTAAAACAAAAGAAAGCGACTCACAAAATACAAAGAAAATAGCGCGAAAAATTTATATTTTCTATTTTTTACTTTTACTTTATATTTAATTGTATTAATTAAAATTGAATTTATTTAAAATAGCGGATCCCGGTCGTGCTCGGTGACATACCGACATCTGTGTGCTTAGTCTAAAGCGGAGCACTCGAAAACGAACTCGAAAACTATTGATCGATTTCAGAGTAAAATAGACCTAAAATGTCTTGTATTACGGTTTGAGTTCGCCAATACATTCAGCATTGTTCGAATGCTGAATGTATTGGCGAACTCAAACCTTAATACAAGCCATTTTAGGTCTATTTTACTCTGAAATCGATCAATAGTTTTCGAGTTCGTTTTCGAGTGCTCCGCTTTAGACTAAGCACACTGCGCCATCTACCGTGGCGGTTACTTATTTATTTTATTATAGGTGCTTTTTATGTCGTCTTTTGTCGAAATAGGTTTTTTTCATGTACTGATCAGATTTTATCAAAAATTAAAAAGAAAAAAGCACGTTAGTAATGGAATTTCATAAATGGAATTTCCGCTCTAGCGCGTTAGCAATGAATTCTCATAGTTCTTTTCGCCCCGCATATTTGTTTGACAGTAATGACGTACTTTTGACCGTCGATAGAAGAAAAACCAGAAGGTACTTTCCGAGCAGGTGTAGTATAAAGTTTTTAATTGGTACCCCCAATATCAATTTAAATAACCGAAAGTGGGACTCCCATCCCATTAGTTTTGGGGATCAGGTCCCCTACAACATCAGGATTGAGGAGTTAGAATCCAAATTTTTTATAGAACAGGTTCGCAATGTTTCTCTATCGATTAAAAAAAAATTACACAAATCGGTTCAGAAATCTCTGAGATATTGGTGTACATTGGTAGAAAAACACAACTCCTCCTTTTTTGAAAGTCGGTTAAAAAAGTAGCCTATGTTACTCCCTGGTTAATTTTCTACTTGTATGTGAAAGTCCCGTCAAAATCGGTTCAGCCGTTCCGTAGATTAGCCCGTTCAAACAGACAGACAGACAGACAAAAATTTTAAAAACGTTTGATTCGGTTATGGTTCAAATAATCGTATGAGCTTAATACGAGGTAGTTATTTCGAAATTACAGACAGACACTTCAATTTTATTTATTAGTATAGTATATAGATTTGTTATTATTTATTTATTAGATTTAATTCTAGCTTCTGCCCGCGGCTTCGTCTGTGTAAAAATAGGTTTTTCAGAAATCCCGAGAGTATGGTGGATTTCCGGTACACGTTACCGCTCCCTTTTCCAACCTTTATACTTTCAGAAATGTTTGCTATAGTAATCTACCTATAGCTGTAGCTATAGATTTTGGTTTTTCAAAATCCCGTGGGAACTGTGGATTTTCCAGGATAAAAAGTGCCTATGTGCTAAGTCAGGGCATAATTTATATCCACACACACACACACACACACACATAATCATTAAAACTACTCTATATTAAAAATGCAAAGTTAAGTGTTGAATTTTGATTTCGGATCTTATTTGACTGAACTAAAAGCTATCGCTACTCATATTTACAGAGTATTGTACAAAATACTTTCAAAAACTTTAAAATGCCTTTGAATAGTAATATTACATTTGTTATTTTTTTTTTCAGTTATGGCGACTGCGATTATGATAATGTCGATTACAGCGATTTTGATGAAACCAATATAGGAAATGGTCATGGGAACGTCAACGACATACGTTATGAGAACGGAGGATGTCCTACCTGCGGGGGTGGCGGCAACACTAACATTGGAAATGGTTATGGGAACGTCAACAAAATACACTATGGAAACGGCGGATGTCCTTACTGCGGAGGTCGCTGCAACACTAACATTGGAAATGGTGATGGAAACTTCAACGAAATACATTATGAGAACGGAGGATGTCCTCACTGCGGGGGTGGCGGCAACACTAACATTGGAATTGGTTAGGGGAACGTCAACACAATATATTATAATGGCGGAGAATGTTTGTCCGGCGATGATATCACCAGTATCATTAATTGTGCTCACAATATCATCAATGTTTATGGATAAAAATCTCAAGACACAAAGACTGGATCTAGATTAGAATAATTAGTCTGAAAAAAATCTGGATTAGAATAATTAAATATGAGAAAAGACAACATTTTACATTAAAATATTTATTACTATTTGCCTTTTTACACATAAAAATTATTATAACTACTATTAATTACTAGCCGACCCCCGCGACTTCGTCCGCCTGGATATAGGTTTTATATAGGATCGGATTGGATCCCATAATCCTTTTTTGTACCTAAACTAAATGTAGCCTAAGTTATTCCTTATAACATCACCAGAAAGTTCCATCAAAATCGATCCAGCCATTTCGGAAATTAGCTGGAACAAATAGACAGATTGACAAACATAAATTTAAACGCACACCAGTTTAAAATAAGCCGTACGTTCAAAGATCCGGGTCCCAAGTTATTTGAACCCAATAAATGCCTGTCAATTCTGAACTAAAAAACCTATGACCTTGAAATATTTATGGAACAATATATAAAGCACTATCTTTCTAACAAAAAAAGAATGAGTAAAATCGAACAACGCGTTAATGAATTACAGCTAAATACACGTTTCAACTTTCATCCCCTCTCCCAAGGGAACCGTGCTGAATTTCGGGATAAAAAGTATCCTATAACCTACCTCGGAGTATAAACTCAAATCTTACCAAGTTTCATTTGAATCCATTCAGTAGTTTCGGCGTGATGCGCGGCCAAGATACAGACAGACAGACAGACAGACAGACAGACAGACAGACAGACAGACAGACAAAAATGAAAAAAATTGCAGTTTTGGCTTCAGTATCGATTATAGAGTGCCCTCCAATAAAAAATTTCAAAATATCTTCAATGTACAGAATTGGATTTGTTACAGTTTTATTATATTATAGATTAAGGGTCTGTTTCACCACCTTCTGATAAGTGTCGGATAGCTATCTACAACTTTTGTCTTTGTCACTTGAAAGTGACAAAACTTACGTTTAGGCTATCCAACACTTATCAAAAGGTGGTAAAACAGGCCGTAGTTCTTCAATTAGTCACACTAACTTTAAAACGTCTTTTGCACTTTGTGTTGCAATGAAAAAAGGGTGACTGGCGTCCTTAGAGCAGTTAACTACAATAATATTAGAATTGTCACAACTCCTTATTTAGGCTGGCTGCACATGTCCGGTTCTCGTCTTAGGTTCCCAGCTGATGCCTGCTGCCTGATGTTTATCGAAATAGTGCATCTGAATGTGCCTGCCAATTCCATGCGACGAGCTATATATTATTACTAGTGTTGCGCTCGGTGCGCGAGCTGCAAGCAGCTCGCGGGCATTGTAGTCTCTTCAATATTCGTAAAATAAAGAAATGGGAGGCCATACCAAATACCAAAATATTCTGGAGTCTCTTGAAAAATAGAAAGAAATATTGGTATCACGTTTCGTATCTTTTCTGAAAGGACACTAATGATGTCTATGCATGCGTTTAGTGGGAAAAAAAGATCTATATACAAAAATGTTCTGGAGAGCCACTTGAAAATTAAAAAGAAATTTTGTATGGACACGAATTTTTTTTGCTCCTTAGCTATCTTTTTTTTACTGGCCAACCAAAGGGCCTAAGGTCTTGAACATTTTTAGTTTTAGAACCATGCCTCTATGTTTGATAGTTTTTGAGGGCCATTAGGGTACTCTGGTAATTTTTCCACATTCACTACGTTTTGTGTTTTTTGTGAAAAAAATTCTTTAAGTTCTATTTATACGTGTAGTGGGAGGAAAAAGTTTCATACAAAAATGTCTAAGAGAGCCTCTTGAAAAGAACCCAAAAAATTTGTATGGAGAAATTTTTTTTGTTTGGCGGCCATCTTTTTTTTACCGGTTCACCCAATGGCCCAAGGTCTTTAATAACATTTGTTTGGGACCATGTCTGTATGACTGATAGTTTTGGAGGACCCATGAGGTACTCTGGTAAATTTTCCACATTCATGACGTTTCATAATTTTCATGAAGGAAGACCCATAAGGTCTACGCATATAAATAGTGAACGGAAAAAAGTTCCATACAAAATTGTTCTGGAGAGCCTCTTGAAAAGAACCAAAAAATTTGTATGGAATTTTTTTTTGTTCGGCGGCCATCTTTTTTTTACCGGTTCACCCAATGGTCCAAGGTCTTTAATAACATTTGTTTGGGACCATGTCTGTATGACTGGTAGTTTTGGAGGACCCATGAGGTACTCTGGTAAATTTTCCACATTCATGACGTTTCATAATTTTCTGAAGTAAGACCCATAAGTTCTACGCACATAAATAGTGAAAGAAAAAAGTTCCATACAAAAATGTTCTGGAGAGCCTCTTGAAAATTACCCAAAAAATTTGTATGGAGAGAATTTTTTTTTGTTCGGCGGCCATCTTTTTTTTACCTGTTCACCTAATGGCCCAAGGTCTTTAATAACATTTGTTTGGGACCATGTCTGTATGACTGGTAGTTTTGGAGGACCCATGAGGTACTCTGGTAAATTTTCCACATTCATGACCTTTCATAATTTTCTGAAGGAAGACCCATAAGTTCTACGCACATAATTAGTGAAGGGAAAAAAGTTCCATACAAAATTGTTCTTGAGAGCCTCTTGAAAATTAGGAATTTTTTTGTATGGAGACGAAATTTTTTTTGTATGGTGGCCATATTTTTTTTACCGGTTCACCCAATGGCCCAAGGTTTTGAACATTTTTTGTTTCGAGACGATACCTCTCCGACTGATAGTTTTCGAGATCCCCTAGGGCACTCTAGTCAGTTTTCCACGTCCAGCTCTCTCTATAATTTTGTAGACCTTATATTTTTGAATTTTACACACACAAAAAGTATGGTGAAAAAGTCCCATACAAAATTGTTCAGGAGAGGTGATCAGTACGTAACTTCAAGTAGCTTTATATATATAACTAGTACGGCGCGTGCGTGCGCGGCCCGCTAAAGCGGACCGCGTGAACGGACCGAGTGAACAACAGAAACAGGAGTCCGCTTGGATTTATAGCTTTGGTGTGTAACAGATTTGATTTTTAGTAGGTATAGGTATATTGTATTAAGAATTTAGTCATCATCTTCAGGTCACATCACCCTGGGAGTTATATCACTAAAGAAACTCAACAACAAAATGAATATCTGAAACAGTGAAATTAGCTTCGGTAGCTCGAAAACTGGCTCACTATAATTCTTTATCTTCTATACATATAATAAAATCGTAGAATTGCCGTATCTGTACATTGAAGATTTTTGCAAAATAATAACTGGGGGATGTTAGGGATAAGTAATAGAACGTAAAACAGCTATTTTTGAAATTTTTGTCTGTTTGTCTGTTTGTCTGTTTATCTGTTTGTCTGTTTGTCTGTTTATCTGTTTGTCTGTTTGTCTGTATGTTTGTGCGCGCATCACGTAAAAACTACTGAATGGATTGAAATGAAACTCGGCATGATTTAAGTTAATACTATGGAGTAACATATAGGATACTTTTTATCCCGAAATTCAGCACGGTTCCCTTGGGAGAGGGGATGAAAGGCAAAATGTGTACTTAGCTGTAATTCGTTAACGGGTGGTCCGATTTCATTCATTCTTTTTTTGTTAGAAAGTAGATACTTTAAAGACTACTGGCTAATCTCCGAAAGGCTGGACCGATTTTGATGGGACTTTCACTGGCGGATGTTAACATTTTGATGTACCTAAACATCCGCCAGTGAACTTTTAACAGTTTTTAGCAAGGTTTAAGCTCAAAGGAGCATAGGAAAAACAAAAGGATTCCCACAGGATTATTAAAATCAATATCCACGCGAACGAAGTCGCGGGTATCCGCTCGTATTATAAATAAGTATAAACTTTTTCGTGTAGGTACGTATTACTTTATAATATAAAAAAGTGTAGTGGGCCAGTTTCCAAGCCACCCAGGAGGTATGGCATCAGCTCGTTTTTTTTTACGTGGTTCTCCCATTATCAGACATTTAAAACAGAATTAAAATTTAACTATAAACATACATAGACTGCTAAAATCATAACCGTTACTTTTGGCTTTAACGTAATCGGGTAAAAAATATTCTGCATGCCTGAATAATGAGACCTATTGCAATTTAGCAAAAATATTACAAAAATTTAAATATTTTTGCCACCTTGCTCCACGATACATAAATAAATACTTAAAATAAACATTAAAACAAATATTGTGTCGTTATTGAGCATTAATCCTTAAATAAATATGAAAAACAGCATAATTAAAAAAATATCTACTTACATATTTAAAAATATGTTTTGATATATGAAACAAAAGATCCCTGTGATTCAGATCAGATATGATATAGTAAAAAACCCTTATATTACTGTAACATCTTAAGTTTCTGACTGGGGGTATTTGTGAAGTAAGAATAAAGTAAGGTATTATGATTGAAAATTTAATGTTTGGTATATTAAGCCATTTAAAATTATTGAAATAAAATAATAATAGCACAAAGAAAAGTATAGAAAGTGAACATAATATTGTTTAAGTATATTCTATTACAACGCTATCTACGTATTATATTACACATTACATAATATTATTTACATATTACGGTTTTTGTCCGATTTTCTTTTGAATTTTAGGTCAGTAGTGATTTATAAACTATATTTTTAGTAAGAGCGTAATTTCTGCTAACTCTTTCTGGCGGGACCAAGACTTGCAAATTGTGACTGTGCCGCACTCTGCCCAAAGCAACGTATAGTTGTCCATGTGAAAAAACATCACTTCTTAGATCTACTCCCACACGATCAAGAGTTTGCCCTTGAGATTTATTAAACGTCATAGCATAAGCCAACTTGACAGGGAATTGCTTGCGGGTCATTTCTACACCGTTTCGCCCTATTTTAAATTTAAAAGTTATGCGAGGTATGACGATAGGCTCACTACTATTTGGGTGATGCGCTAACAGAGTGAATTTTGAGACTTGATCTATAATTAATTTAGTACCATTAACTAAACGGTGTGTGAAACTGATATTTCGAATAAGTATTACGACCGCGCCTACTTTCAGTTTCAAGTCATGATCGGGCACACCGGGTGCTGTGATAGAATTTAAAACATTGCCTTCTAATCGTTCAGCTGAGTTGTCATTCAGGTGGTCAGTAGTGTCGGCACTGTAACAGATAGTCATTGGTCCAGGTATCAATTCAAGTATTTTTTGATTAATATCTCTTATGTTTTCATTAGTTCCCGATAGAATCGCCCTTTTACATATATTTTCTGGGTCACAGACTTCGTACTTTGGATATATAATATCAATTAATTGTTGCAAGCTATTTACGTAATTGATATTTTTTAAAATTAATAAATCTTCTTCAGTTGTTTCAGCTTCACCTTCTCCAATACTCAATACAAAGTTAGCAAAATGGGGGTCTTCTTTTGCACGCTGATTTTCAGTTAACTTGAATTTTTGAACGTAGTGCCAAAATTCAGATTTTTTTATTGAGGCCCGGCATATGTCACGTTCTCCTGCTCCTGTTATCACTGGTGGTATTTGTCTAAAATCACCAGCTAATACTAACACTTTGCCTCCAAAGGGTTTGGTATTGCATTCCATTAGATCTTTGAGACCGCGGTCAATTGTTTCAAGCAGGTACCTGTGAGCCATTGGTGCCTCATCGATAATGATAAGACGTGCTGCTTTGATCAACGCTGCTCTTTGAGAGTTGTTCGAAATTCCCCACACTGCATTACCACCTTCAAAGTCTAACGGAAGCTTAAACATTGAATGTGCTGTGACACCTCCATCGTGATTTAGTGCAGCTATACCCGTGGAAGCCGTACATAGGGCAATATGTCCATTAGAACGAATTTTTGCAGCAATCACGTTAAGCAAGATGGTTTTTCCGGTGCCAGCGGGACCGTCGATGAAAACCGGGTGCGTATCTTCACAATCATCTTCAGTAAGTAATACGACTGTGTTATAAATAGCCCGTTGCTGCGAATTTAATTTGGACTCCCATTCATTTAATATGGCAGTCGCCTCATCATTCCATCTTCCAGTTTCTCTGTCAAGCTCGGTTATGCTGTGTCTTACGTCTGGCAAACCGAAATCTGACAGCGAGCGACCATGAGCACGTAACATTTGTTCAATGTCTCGAAGCCCGTGGTCGTAAGCGGCTTCCATTTCAGATTCACGCCTTCTGTGATAATCATCGCACAAATGGTCACGGTATTTATCCCATAACAGAAGGGCTGGGGCACCGTCCATGATAAGTGCGAAGAAAAGCTGACGTAAACCTTTACCGGTCTTAAAGCCGGCTGCCTCTTCTATTGCCGATTCGTACTCTTGGTTATCGATCAGAATACCACGTTCGAACGCTGCTTTTTGAAAAGTGTCGTAAATTACACTATTGACAGTTCGCAGCTCTTCGTAGCTTCGGCACGGATAACGCATGAGTAACATTCGCAGGAAATAAAGTTCACCGAGTGTAGGAGATATAAAGACAATTCGAGCCACGATCTCGCCTCGTACTCTTTTTGTAATAAAGTATTTTCCAGATTCATGAGGGAACACTTGTACAGTTGGATTAGGCCGGACTTGAGTTTCGATGTTGTACCTTTCATAAAACATTATGTAAGTACATTCATCTAACTCGGGATCTGAAGGCCTTGTCATGTAAATTTTCAATTTAGATATATAATTTTCTGATGCTTGCGCCTCGGTTCCGGTACGGAAAATGATCGCGTCTCCATCGGGTAAATGTACCGGTAGTGCAACGACAGTTGGGTATCTGCAACTAATGTCAAACTCTAATAAACGCCACATTGCATCAGAGGCGCTCACATATCGATATTGAGCGTAGTGTTCTATTTCGTCGAATACTTCTGTCACACCCGCTCTTGCGTGATCGGGACCTTTGTGAAGATACTTGTAAAGGTATTTCACCACTTTGGAGGTGGAAGCAATTTCCAAATTGCAATGACATTCCATCAACAGTATTATCGCCGGATTGTACGGCACAATCCACCTGTTAGTGACTGCAAATTGATTTCGTTCAACGATTGCCGGCTGATCGCCCACTGGACGTTTGTAGTGTACTGAGCCTCTTTCATCCGTGTACGTCACTTCAGTGTGACTTTTAGGAAATTTTTTCGAACATTTCCCAGCAGCTTGATCGTAGCAAGGTGACTTTTCACCACATGGGCCGTGCACCATGTGTTGCAAAATTAGTTGTCTCAGACGTCCCTGTTCCGGTGGAGGTATGGTCGCTTGAATAAATTTATCAATATCCATACTATCGATGGGCCCTCCTCCTTCTACGCGGAACGTAATGTGTGCGTGAGGTAAACCCCTTTTCTGAAATTCTATAACATGTAGAATTGACACAATAGTACCAAAGAAGTCTTTTGATCTGATTTTTTTCAACAGCATTGACAACTTTAGTTGAAATACTCTCACACACAAATCAGGACGATCTGTTGGCTGTTGACCGGGATATAAACTTTCGGTTATTTCAGGCCATTTTGGGTTACATGTAACGGTGAGGAAAAAACTTGGTTTTCCCAACCGTGCAACAATGGCCATAGCATCGTGGTACCTGATTTGCATATAACGCGGGCTATTCGTGAGACTCGCCGGTAAATATATTTTACCAGGTCGGATGCCTTCACCTGCGATCGTTTCATCGATTTCACGTCGGGATGCAATTCTTAGATCGCTTTGAATCCCTTTGAAATATTGTAGACGCTCTTCTTCGGTCCGGCACCACATGTCAACAAAGTATTCTTGCGAAAGGCGTCGTAAGATTGCAAACCGCTCTTCAGATAAGAGTTGACAACGATAGTATTTTACTTGACTTAGTTTGTTGCCAGCTTTATCTTTAATATCAATGGAATATCTTTCAGGAGCTTTAGGAAACAGTAAAGGATACTGAAATGCTTCATACGCGGGATGTAAGTAGTGTACTGTGTGAGGTTTTGCTTCTCCAATTTTCCATATTACTACTGCTCGCGGGTGATGTTCGTTTGAAGTTTCAATCAAACCTGCAAGTTCATTCGACACCGGTCTATCTCCTAATATCGGTCCATGAGTACGTCGACTTGTGTTTTGAAAAATTAATCGAGCTTCTGAACTCGGGTGATTATTTAATAAGTGTAAATCTTTAATCAAGGGATTATTATTTTTTAAGTACGCGTAAATCTCCTTGATAAGATTGGGGCATAAATTTTGTTGATTTCCTAATCTTTGATGTTCTTCTCCGTCATGTATATATAATGCTGTATTATTTGTACTACTATTATAAGCCAAATCAAAGACGCGATGGTAAATGCGCCCTTGAACTTTGACTAAGTTAGGACCGTGACCCGCAGGTCTTTGAAAGCCGTGAGTTGTACCTAGCGCTGAAAAACTAAACAGATTATTATACGCTCTAGCGTTTTTTAAAAAATATTGGTTAGCGTAAAACTGGGCGTCTAGTGGTCCAAGTGGGTCAACATTATATTTGCCCTGTCCACAGCACCACTTCGTGCGAGACTTTTCTTCATCAAAAAGTCTTGCGCCGCAGTGAATACATTTATAAGTTTCTTCACTTAGTAGAGAATGTTTTAAACGGATTGGTTTAATTTTATCTAAATCGTTGCCTTTCAGTGCACCTGTTAAACCCAGCCCACGTATTTCTAAAGGAATATTTCTGATTTGACGTATTTCATCTTGATGCGTTTTAGAATATTTACTAACACATTCACGATGAGTTTGAGGATGCAAACGTTGATACTTTAACGCAGCCTGTCTATTTACTTCAGGATGCGCAGTTTGATATACTTGCACGGCCTCTCGGTTCACTTCAGGGTGTGCAGCTGTAAACCGATGCACGGCATCTCGGTGCACTTCGGGGTTTGCAGCTGTGTACCGATGCACGGCTTTCCTGTTAGATTGTGGCTTAAGTTTTTGGTAACGCAAAACAGCCTCCAAATGCTTTCGTTTTTTTTCAGCTACAGTTACTTGTTTTTTTGGCCTACCACGTGAACGTTTGCAGTTTTGTTTATACTCGTTTATTTCATTTCTATCAGTTTTACTTTGTAATAGTTCTATTATGTATGGGTTATCAACAGGCAATCGCTCTAATACTACTTTACATGGACGAAGGTTATCTTTTATGCTACAGGGCTGCGACTCTGTAAAAGTTGGAGATTGAACTACATTTGTCAGAATTTTCCCATCGCTTCCCAAAGAACATTCTTCGTTATCAATGGTGATTAATGACACACTGCCAGACCTATTACTTTGTACATTTAAACAATAGGGTTGCGACTGCGTAAAAGTTGGAGATTCTACTTTATTTGTCAATATTTGTCTATTGCTTTCCAAAGAATGTTCTTCGTTAATAATGACGCTTAATGAGACACTGCCAGAACTATTACTATTTACATTTAAACAATAGGGTTGCGACTCCGTGAATGTAGGAGATTCGCCCACTATTTGCGTACTATTTGTGTACTGTGACTCTGTAAACGTTAGAGATTTGGCCACATTGATTTGCCCACCAGTGGGCGAAACGCGCTCATTATTTACATTAATCGTATATGAGTTAATACAGGGCGAATCGAGTTCATTTGAGCTACTATTTAGTGAAAGGACTTGATTTACGTTCTTTTCGATAAAAACATCAAAATGACCGCTAGTGAGGTGCCCTGTAAAACCGATCATTTTTTCTATAGGTCCGGTGCCGAATGTTTGCGTATAAACACCTTCTATATACAGTTTAAACATATAATCTTTATATATTTCTCCTGCCATCGTCAATTCGGTAGTAGTGCCGTAAATTCCGTTTTGCATCATTTCATTGCAATATTCTTCCGCCGACCCATACGGGCTTTCGTCACGACGCATTGTAAACATGCCATATCGATCCCAATTCGATACAATCCCTCCAACAATACGCGATCGTATTTCCTTAGATCGGTTTATATGACCGTATATATGAAAAGACAGCGCTGAAAACATGCAGTTCCCGTCACCGGGAATATTGTATAAGAGAACTTCTCGAGTAGGTGCATCGACATTAGCAGCTTCCTTAACTTGCACGGTCCGAAGAGAAGTCGAAGAATAAGACGCCATCATTATATCTCAGTAATAATTAATATTGTCACTTACCACAAAATCAGCTACAACACTTAAAAAATTATTTAGAAATAATACCAGACTGAAATATGTATTTCAATAAGTTATTGAAATTGATAAATCTCTAAAAATATATTTAAAATAATAATATCACTCAGCTGTAGCCACAACTTCAGGATTACGGGAAATCTCAACAGCAATAGTTTTTATACATCCATAAATGTCAAACTTTTACAATTGAATGACCATCTCGCCGTCCTCCCTCATAATCGAGTAGGCTATGATAATCGAGTAGGCCATGCTAATCGAGTAGGCCATGGTAATCAAGTAGGCCATGCCCATTCATAATGCTCCTCTGTCCATAGACTACCTATATTATTATCCGAGATGTATCCTAAAATACCTACTTTTATGTTTTAAATAATAAATTAATTAATTAAAAGTTACTGTATAGATTAATTTAATAACAAAATTATTTATAATTTTAAAATACCTAAACCAACTAATTAAATAATAAAGCAATAATAACGATCTATAATTAAATATTCGGGCACAGACTAAACAACTTATCATGCAGGTAATTATTATCTTTATGAATAAATCTATGAGACCGCATAAAATAATTATTAGCAGGTTTACACTATGCAGAAAAAATACAACGTAGAAAGATAGATAAAAGGTTTTTACCGTCTTTTGTTTTTTTTTTCAGTCTACGAATTTATACAAAAGAAGTTCGACATAATATTATTATGTATTAAAAAATTACATGTTATATTTTATAATTTATGACCTTTTTATCTTGTTTTATTATTATTATTAAAAAAATATTTTCGAAATACTTACTGATACTTTTTGTTCTCTGAATAATTATTCAATTATCGCTTTAGTGCTTAATCCGTACAAAGAGAAACATAGTTAAAACTTCTTACAGCTTTGCGCTGCTAAAAAGTACTGATAGAAAACCACAGAATCATAAATAAATTATTGAATCTTTTTTTTTTGGATTGAGAACATACAGTATACATATTAGGTAATATTGATATATCTATTAATATAATAAAACTGTAACAGATCCAATTCTGTACATTGAAGATATTTTGAAAATTTTTATTGGAGGGCACTCTATAATCGATACTGAAGCCAAAACTGCAATTTTTTTCATTTTTGTCTGTCTGTCTGTGTCTGTCTGTCTGTCTGTCTGTATCTTGGCCGCGCATCACGCCGAAACTACTGAATGGATTCAAATGAAACTTGGTACGATTTGAGTTTATACTCCGAGGTAGGACATAGGATACTTTTTATCCTGAAATTCAGCACGGTTTCCTTGGGATAGGGGATAAAAGTTAAAACGTGTATTTAGCTGTAATTCACTAACGCGTTGTTCGATTTCACTTATTCTTTTTTTGTTAGAAAGGTAGTACTTTATTTATTGTCCTGTAAATATTTCAAGGTCATAGGTTTTTTGGTTCAGAAATGACAGACATTACAACCCTCAGTATTGGGTTCAAATAACTTGGGACCCGGCTCTTTGAACGTACAGCTTATTTTAAACGTATGTGCGTTTAAATTTATGTTTGTCGGTCTGTCTATTTGTTCCAGCTCATCTCCGAAACGGCTGGATCGATTTTAACGGAACTTTCAATGTCAGATAGGTGATGTTATAAGGAGTAACTAATGCTACATTTAGATTAACTACATAAACGAATTATGGGATCCGATCCGATTCTATATAAAAACTTATATTTACGCGAACGAAGTTGCGGGGATCAGCTAGTGTATTATATTATAGTACTTACCGGGGATTTTTAGGATGCAATCAAAAGAGTTTTGCGTAAATGTGGTAGGAATATTTTGTGAAATTAGGTGTTCCTAGAGGTGACTAACTACCTCGTTGGTCGAGTGGTCAGCATATTCGACTGCAGATCACGAGGTCCCGGGTTCAATTCCCGGGTCGGACAAATTATTGTTAGGCGTCGGGTTTGTCTGTCAAGAAATTTTCAGTGGCAGCCCGGAGTTGGTAATTGGCGGTGTTTTATCCCCGTGCCTCGAAGAGCATGTTAAGCAGTCGGTCCCGGTTATTATCACTATCATGTGACAGTAGCCGTTAAAGCCCACCAAGTGCCAACCTGGATTGGAGCAGCGTGGCGGGTCTAAAATCTAAATCCTATCCTACCTCTCTCCTATGAGAGAGGAGGTCTCTGCCCAGCAGTAGGACGTAAAAAAGCTGTAGTGGCAGTTGTGGTGGAGAGTTGATTTAACAATTTGCAATACAAAACAAATAATAAAAAGTCGTTGACACTTTATAAATCCGATTTTTATGCTATGACAGTACAGTAAGTAGTGGACAGTGGATAGTGATGGTTAGTGGATAGTGGTAGACAGTGGTACAGTCGTAGACAGTGAAACACAATGGTAAACAATGGTAGAAAATGGTAGACAGTGGTAGAAAATGGTAAGTAGGTGTACAGTGATACTTGATAGATAGTGGAAGAAAATGGCAGAAAGTGAAATAAAGTGAGAACCTATCTAGAATACCCTGGCCGTGCTGTTCACTCATTTTCCAAACCTTCAATCATCAGCTCTCTCCATATTTTGTCTCCGTCTGAATTTTTGTCTTCTATACGAAAACATCAATGAAAATAAAATTTTGTGTGGAAAAATAAATTCCGCCATCTTGATGTTTTTTCTCTTCATCAAGTTAGATCTAAAGGTCTGGAACATCTTTTGCCAAGAAACCACTCTTCCATCTTAAATACTTGGTGAGATAGACACCGACGAAATTTGTATAGCCGCCATCTTGAATCCGCCGTTATGTGTTTTTTTTCAGCTTAGTGCCAATTGGATGAGGTTTCGAGTAATTTTTGTTTGAGCATCTCGCACCTATTTACAATACCCTGCCCGGGCTCCTCAACCATCTTCCAAACCCTCAATCATCACGTCTTCCCATATTTTTCTTTGAGAATTCTCCAAAGAACCGCATCAAAGCCTTTCATATTTCACAACTTGTAGTCTCTTCAATATTCGCCATACATTTGCTATGGAAAAATAAATTCCACCATTTTGAATTTTTTTTCTATTCATCGAGTAGACCTTTCAATTCTGATCATCTTTTACGAAGAAACCACTCTTCCATCTTTTATACCCTCCGAGATGGAGACCGACGAAATTTGTATGGCGGCCATCTTTTTTTCGCCATTTTGAATTTTTTTTCAACTCTCTGCCAATTGGATGACGTTTCGAGTGACATTTGCTAGAGCACCCCCCACATATCTTCAATACCTTAAGCGTGCCATTCGCTCGTCTCTGAAATCCTCAATCATCAGCTCTCTCCATATTTTTGTTCCGAATTAATTTTTGTCTTCTATACGAAACCATTAGTAAAAAAAAAATCTTTCATACAAAATTGTTCAGGAGGGGTGATCAATGAGTCAGTGAGTGAATCAGCACGAGCAGCTATATATATATTAACTAGTATGGCGCGTGGGTGCGCGGCCCGCTAAAGCGGACCGCGAGGTTTCGTTTTCGGGTATGTTTTGTTTGAGCAGCCTCCACTTGTCTTCACCCATCTTCCAAACCTTCGATCATTATCACTCTCCATATTTTTTCTCCGAATCAATTGTCAGAATGAGAGTTCTTCCATAAAAACAAATTTTGAAAAGAAACTGTATCAAAGTCTTGCATAGTTCCCAACTTGTATTATCTTCAATATTCGTCATATAATATGTTGTATGGATAAATAAATTCCGTCAGCTTGTTTTTTTTTTCTTTTTATCAAGTAAACCACGTCTTGATGATCTTTTGCCAAAAACCTACTCATCCATCTTTTATACTTGGTGAGATAGACACCGATGAAATTTGTATAGCCGCCATCTTGAATCCGCCATTTTGTTTTTTTTTTTCAGCTCAGTGCCAATTGGATGAGGTATTGAGTAATTTTTGTTTGAGCACCTCCCACCTATCTTCAATACCCTGCCCGGGCTCCTCAACCAACTTCCAAACCCTCAATCATCATGTCTTTCCATATTTTTCTTTGAGAGTTCTCCAAAGAACCGCATCAAAGCCTTGCATAGTTTACAACTTGTAGTCTCTTCAATATTCGCCATACATTTTCTATGGAAAAATAAATTCCGCCATTTTGAATTTTTTTTCTATTCATCGAGTAGACATTTGGATCCTGATCATCTTTTGCGAAAAAACCACTCTTCCATCTTTTATACCCTCCGAGATGGACACCGACGAAATTTGTATGGCGGCCATCTTTTTTTCGCCATTTTGAATTTTTTTTCAGCTGACTGCCAATTGGATGACGTTTCGAGTGATATTTGCTCGAGCACCCCCCACCTATCTTCAATACCTTAAGCGTGCCCATCGCTCGTCTTTGAAATCCTCAATCATCAGCTCTCTCCATATTTTTGTTCCGAATGAATTTTTGTCCTCTATACGAAACCATTAGTGAAAAAAAAATTTTTCATACAAAATTTTACAGGAGGGGTGATCAATCAGTGAGTCAGTCAATGAATCAGCACGAGCAGCTATATATATATTAACTAGTTGCTCGGTGCGCGAGCTGCTAAAGCAGCTCGCGGGGGGGCTTTCGACATTTGATATTCATCTTCCAAACCCTCAATCATCATGTCTGCCCATATTTTACTTGAGAGTTCTCCAAAGAACCGCATCAAAGCCTTGCATAGTCAATACTCGCCATACATTTTCTATGGAAAAATAAACTCTGCCATTTTGAATTTTTTTTCCATTCATCAAGTAGACTTTCGGATTTTGATCATCTTTTGCTAAGAAACCACTCTTCCATCTTTTATACCCTCCGAGATGGATACCGATGAAATTTGTATGGCCGCCATCTTTTTTTCGCCATTTTGAATTTTTTTTCAGTTCACTCCCAATTGGACGACGTTTCGAATGACATTTGCTCGAGCACCCCCCACCTATCTTCAATACCTTAAGCGTGCCCTTCACCCGTCTCCGAAACCCTCAATCATCAGCTCTCTCCATATTTCTTTCTGAATAAATTTTTGTCTTTGTGAAACCATTAGTGAAAAAAAAAACTTTCATACAAAATTTTACAGTTGGAAATTTTTGGGGAAATCTCAAAAAGTCCCCGGTCGGTCCTTAGTTGGTCCCTAGTCGGTCGCTAGTCGGTCCCTAGTCGGTCCATAGTCGGTCCGTAGTCGGTCCGTAGTCGATCCCTAGTCGGTCCCTAGTTGGTCTCTAGTCGGTCCGTAGTCGGTCCGTAATCAGTCCGTAGTCGGTCCCTAGTCGGACCGTAGTCGGTCCCTAGTCGGTCCGTAGTCGGTCCGTAGTTAGTCCCTAGTCGGTCTACCTAACTCGGTCCGTAGTAGGTCCGTAGTCGGTCTCTAGTCGGTCCGTAGTCGGTCCGTAGTCGGTCCCTAGTCGGTCCGTAGTCAGTCCCTAGTCGGTCTCTAGTCGGTCCGTAGTCGGTCCGTAGTCGGTCCCTTGTCAGCCTCTAGTCGGTCCGTAGTCGGTCCCTAGTCGGTCTCTAGTTGGTCCGTAGTCGGTCCCTAGTCGGTCTCTAGTCGGTCCGTAGTCGGTCCGTAGTCGGTCCCTAGTCGGTCCCTAGTCGGTCTCTAGTCGGTCCGTAGTCGGTCCCTAGTCTGTCCCTAGTCGGTCCGTAGTCGGTCCCTAGTCGGTCTTTAGTCGGTCCGTAGTCGGTCCGTAGTCGGTCCCTAGTCGGTCTCTAGTCGGTCCGTAGTCGGTCCGTAGTCGGTCCCTAGTCGGTCTCTAGTCGGTCCGTAGTCGGTCCGTAGTCGGTCCCTAGTCGGTCTCTAGTCGGTGCGTAGTCAGTAAGTAGTCGGTCCGTAGTCGGTCCCTAGTCGGTCTCTAGTCGGTCCGTAGTCGGTCCATAGTCGGTCCGCAGTCGGTCCGTA
Organism: Melanargia galathea; assembly: GCA_920104075.1. Lineage (NCBI taxonomy): Eukaryota > Metazoa > Arthropoda > Insecta > Lepidoptera > Nymphalidae > Melanargia > Melanargia galathea. The sequence continues at coordinate 18,729,450 of OV049866.1, read as the reverse complement.
GTCGGTCCCTAGTCGGTCTCTAGTCGGTCCGTAGTCGCCAGTTGGTCCGTAGTCGGTCCGTAGTCGGTCCCTAGTCGGTCTCTAGTCGGTCCGCAGTCGGTCCCTAGTCGGTCTCTAGTCGGTCCGTAGTCGGTCCGTAGTCGGTCCCTAGTCGGTCTCTAGTCGGTCCGTAGTCGGTCCGTAGTCGGTCCCAAGTCGGTCCGTAGTTGGTCCCTAGTCAGTCCCTAGTCGATCTGAAATAAATTTCTCCATTTTGAATTTTTTTTTTCTAGTGATCAGGATGCGAAGGTCCTGATCATCTATTGATAAGAAACCACTCTTCCATCTTTTATACCCTTTGATGGACACTGATGAAATTTGTATGGCGGCCATCTTTTTTCCGCCATTTTGAATATTTTTTCAGCTCACTGCCAATTGGAAGCCGTTTCGAGTGACATTTGCTCGAGAACCTCCCACCTATCTTCAATACCTTAAGCGTGCCCTTCACCCGTCTCCGAGTTCCTCAATCATCAGCTCTATCCATATTTTTTTTCTGAATAAATTTTTGTCTTTTTTGTGAAACCATTTTGTGAAAAAAAAAATTCATACAAAATTTTACAGGAGAAAATTTTTGGGGAAAATCTCTTAAACTACCCCGAAGGTGGCAACACTGTCTACATTTATCGATACTGCCGGTTAGGTTACACAGTCGATTCATACATTTCAACTTTCCAAAATGTTGCCAACTGCCTCAAAAACATGTTCAAAATCAATTCCAAAACAAATAAAATACAAAATGGCCGTCAACTCATTTTACAGATGTATTTTAGAAAGTTGAATAATTTTTCCATTAAGTACAGGAGATACCGCTCCTGATGAGGTTTCAAGTTTTCATCTCGCTCGCACACAGGCGAAATGATCACCCCTGAAAAAAGACCGTATCGCGAAAACAACTTTTTCTTTGATAAATTTCAGTGTTGCCTGTCCCTGGCGATAAAAATATCCAAATTTCGTTTGTACAGGTAAAAAATGTAGTTGCTCATACTCGGATTTTGCAAAAAGTTCGTATTTCGATTTTTTTATTTTTGGGGTAGATCTTGTAATTTCCCAAAAAATGGGGTAATTTTTTCACCAATCTATACTTCAAGTCTGTACATACAATAGCTTCATAGAAGTAGAAACGCTCCGATGTTGTCAACTGTGAGTAATTTTAATTTCAAAATTGCGTTTTTTCGTACCTCAAACTGAATGGCCGCCACGACAGCCGCCATCTTGAATATTTAAAAACCACTCCCGATCTGTCAAAATACAGGATAATTGTAGACGGAAACAGGAAAAAAATATTATCCTCAACTAACCCGTTTCTATGCTGTGGCGCCGCGGTTTGGGGTTGAAAAATTGAAAATTTGAAAGACTACAGCTAAGCCGCCATCTTGTTTTTTAAATTTTTTCTACTTTTTCTATTAATCGTTTCCTAATTTCTTCTAGAATTGCGAGTTGTAACGAAATCGGTAGGAAAACAAAAATGTTACAAAAATCACGTCGGCCGCCATCTTGTTTTTGTTTGAGCAGCCCTTTTCTATCTACAATACCCTTCCCGGGTTCCCCAACCATCTTACTAACCCTCAATCATCATGTCTTCCCATATTTTTCTGTGAGAATTCTCTGAAGAACCGCATCAAAGGCAATTCAATATTCACCATACATTTTCTATGAAAAAATGAATTCCGCCATTTTGAATTTTTTTTCCATTTATCAAGTAGACCTTCGGATTTTGATCATCTTTTGCTAAGAAACCACTCTTCCATCTTTTATACCCTCCGAGATGGATACCGATGAAATTTGTATGGCAGCCATCTTTTTTCCGCCATTTTGAATTTTTTTTCAGTTCACTCCCAATTGGACGACGTTTCGAATGACATTTGCTCGAGCACCCCCCACCTATCTTCAATACTTTCAACGTGCCCTTCACCCGTCTCCGAAACCCTCAATCATCAGCTCTCTCCATATTTTTTTCGGAATAAATTTTTGTCTTCTTTGTGAAACCATAAGTAAAAAAAAAAATTTTCATACAAAATTTTACAGGAGGAAATTTTTGGGGAAATCTCAAAAACTACCCTAAATGTGGCAACACTGTGTACATACCTCGATACTGCCGGTTGAGTTGCACAATCGATTCATACATGTCAACTTTCTAAAATGTTGCCAACTTCCTCAAAAACATGATCAAAATTTTCAAAAACACCCAACAACAATACAAAATGGCCGCCAACTCATTTGACAGATATATTTTAGAAAGTTTTATAATGTTACCATTAACTACAGGATATACCGCTCGTTATGATGTGTCAATTTTTCATCTCGCTCACACCCAAGCGAAATAATTGCCCCTGAAAAAAGACCATGTCGCGAAAATCACTTTTTCTTTGATAAATTCCAGTGTTGCCAGTCTCTGAAGACAAAAATACCCAAATGTCATTTGTACAAGTAAAACACGTGGTCGCTCATACTCGGATTTTTCAAAAAGTCCGTATTTCGATTTTTTTATTTTTGGGGTAAATCTTGAAATTTCCCCAAAAGTGGGGTATTTTTTTTATCACCAATTTATACCTCGAGGCTACGCAAACAATCGCTTCATAGAAGTCAAAATGCTCCGATGTTGCCAACTGTGAGAAATTTGAAATTTAAAATTGCGTTTTTTCGTACCTCAAACCGAATGGCCGCCACGACAGCCGCCATCTTGAATTTTTAAAAACCACTCTCGTTCTGTCAAAATTAAGGGTAATTGTAAGCGGAAACAAGAAAAAAAAATTATCCTCAATTACCCCGTTTCGGAGCTGTGGTGCCGCGGTTTGGGGTCGAAAAATCAAAAATTTTAAAAATCTAAATCTCGGCCGCCATCTTGTTTTTCCAGTTTTTTCCACTTTTTCTAATAATTATTTACTAATTTCTTAAAAACCTGCGAGTTTTAACGAAATCGGTTGAAAAACAAAAAAGTTACATAAATCACGTCAGCCGCCATCTTGTTTTTCTGAAATGTCATAATTTTTCCCTACTCGAATCCCCCATCCGAACACATCTCCCATACATGATTATATCGTTTTCTGTCTCTTTCTAGGAGAACAATTATGTCAATGAGTGAGTGAGTGAGTGGTAATTGAGCTATATATAGTATAACTAGTTGCTCGGTGCGCGAGCTGCTAAAGCAGCTCGCGGGGGGGCTTTCGACATTTGATATTCATCTTCCAAACCCTCAATCATCATGTCTGCCCATATTTTACTTGAGAGTTCTCCAAAGAACCGCATCTAAGCCTTGCATAGTCAATATTCGCCATACATTTTCTATGGAAAAATAAACTCTGCCATTTTGAATTTTTTTTCCATTCATCAAGTAGACTTTCGGATTTTGATCATCTTTTGCTAAGAAACCACTCTTCCATCTTTTATACCCTCCGAGATGGATACCGATGAAATTTGTATGGCCGCCATCTTTTTTTCGCCATTTTGAATTTTTTTTCAGTTCACTCCCTATTGGACGACGTTTCGAATGACATTTGCTCGAGCACCCCCCACCTATCTTCAATACCTTAAGCGTGCCCTTCACCCGTCTCCGAAACCCTCAATCATCAGCTCTCTCCATATTTCTTTCTGAATAAATTTTTGTCTTTGTGAAACCACTTGTGAAAAAAAAAACTTTCATACAAAATTTTACAGGAGGAAATTTTTGGGGAAATCTCAAAAAGTCCCCGGTCGGTCCTTAGTTGGTCCCTAGTCGGTCGCTAGTCGGTCCCTAGTCGGTCCCTGGTCGGTCCGTAGTCGGTCCGTAGTCGGTCCCTAGTCGGTCCGTAGTCGGTCCCTAGTCGGTCCTTTGTCGGTCCCTAGTCGGTCCATTGTCAGTCCCTAGTCGGTCTCTAGTCGGTCCGTAGTCGGTCCGTAGTCGATCCGTAGTCGGTCCTTTGTCGGTCCCTAGTCGGTCCATTGTCAGTCCCTAGTCGGTCTCTAGTCGGTCCGTAGTCGGTCCGTAGTCGGTCCGTAGTCAGTCCGTAGTCGGTCCCTAGTCGGACCGTAGTCGGTCCCTAGTCAGTCCGTAGTCGGTCCCTAGTCGGTCCCTAGTCGCTCCGTAGTTGGTCCCTAGTCGGTCCCTAGTCGATCCGTAGTCGGTCCCTAGTCGGTCTCTAGTCGGTCCGTAGTCGGTCCCTAGTCGGTCCCTAGTCGGTCTGTAGTTGGTCAGTAGTCGGTCCCTAGTCGGTCTCTAGTCGGTCCGTAGTCGGTCCGTAGTCGGTCCCTAGTCGGTCCCTAGTTGGTCTCTAGTCGGTCCGTAGTCGGTCCGTAGTCAGTCCGTAGTCGGTCCCTAGTCGGACCGTAGTCGGTCCCTAGTCGGTCCGTAGTCGGTCCGTAGTTGGTCCCTAGTCGGTCTACCTAACTCGGTCCGTAGTAGGTCCGTAGTCGGTCTCTAGTCGGTCCGTAGTCGGTCCGTAGTCGGTCCCTAGTCGGTCCCTAGTCGGTCTCTAGTCGGTCCGTAGGCGGTCCGTAGTCGGTCCCTAGTCGGTCTCTAGTCGGTCCGTAGTCGGTCCCTAGTCGGTCCCTAGTCGGTCTGTAGTTGGTCAGTAGTCGGTCCCTAGTCGGTCTCTAGTCGGTCCGTAGTCGGTCCGTAGTCGGTCCCTAGTCGGTCCCTAGTTGGTCTCTAGTCGGTCCGTAGTCGGTCCGTAGTCAGTCCGTAGTCGGTCCCTAGTCGGACCGTAGTCGGTCCCTAGTCGGTCCGTAGTCGGTCCGTAGTTGGTCCCTAGTCGGTCTACCTAACTCGGTCCGTAGTAGGTCCGTAGTCGGTCTCTAGTCGGTCCGTAGTCGGTCCGTAGTCGGTCCCTAGTCGGTCCCTAGTCGGTCTCTAGTCGGTCCGTAGGCGGTCCGTAGTCGGTCCCTTGTCAGCCTCTAGTCGGTCCGTAGTCGGTCCCTAGTCGGTCTCTAATTGGTCTGTAGTCGGTCCCTAGTCGGTCTCTAGTCGGTCCGTAGTCGGTCCGTAGTCGGTCCCTAGTCGGTCCCTAGTCGGTCCCTAGTCGGTCTCTAGTCGGTCCGTAGTCGGTCCCTAGTCTGTCCCTAGTCGGTCCGTAGTCGGTCCCTAGTCGGTCTCTAGTCGATCCGTAGTCGGTCCATAGTCGGTCCGTAGTCGGTCCGTAGTCGGTCCCTAGTCGGTCTCTAGTCGGTCCGTAGTCGGTCCGTAGTCGGTCCGTAGTCGGTCCGTAGTCGGTCCCTAGTCGGTCTCTAGTCGGTCCATACTCGGTCCGTAGTCGGTCCCTAGTCGGTCTCTAGTCGGTCCGTAGTCGGTCCGTAGTCGGTCCGTAGTCGGTCCGTAGTCGGTCCCAAGTCGGTCCGTAGTTGGTCCCTAGTCGGTCCCTAGTCGATCCGAAATAAATTCCTCCATTTTGAATTTTTTTTTCTAGTGATCAGGATCCGAAGGTCCTGAATCCTGATCATCTTTTGATAAGAAACCACTCTTCCATCTTTTATACCCTTTGATGAACACTGATGAAATTTGTATGGCGGCCATCTTTTTTCCGCCATTTTGAATATTTTTCCAGCTCACTGCCAATTGGAAGCCGTTTCGAGTTACATTTGCTCGAGAACCTCCCACCTATCTTCAATACCTTAAGCGTGCCCTTCACCCGTCTCCGAGTTCCTCAATCATCAGCTCTATCCATATTTTTTTTCTGAATAAATTTTTGTCTTTTTTGTGAAACCATTTTGTGAAAAAAAAAATTCATACAAAATTTTACAGGAGAAAATTTTTGGGGAAAATCTCGTAAACTACCCCGAAGGTGGCAACACTGTCTACATTTATCGATACTGCCGGTTAAGTTACACAGTCGATTCATACATTTCAACTTTCCAAAATGTTGCCAACTGCCTCAAAAACATGTTCAAAATCAATTCCAAAACAAATAAAATACAAAATGGCCGTCAACTCATTTTACAGATTTATTTTAGAAAGTTGAATAATTTTTCCATTAAGTACAGGAGATACCGCTCCTGATGAGGTTTCAAGTTTTCATCTCGCTTGCACACAGGCGAAATAATCACCCCTGAAAAAGACCGTATCGCGAAAACAACTTTTTCTTTGATAAATTTCAGTGTTGCCTGTCCCTGGCGATAAAAATATCCAAATTTCGTTTGTACAGGTAAAAAATGTAGTTGCTCATACTCGGATTTTGCAAAAAGTTCGTATTTCGATTTTTTAATTTTTGGGGTAGATCTTGTAATTTCCCAAAAAATGGGGTAATTTTTTCACCAATCTATACTTCAAGTCTGTACATACAATAGCTTCATAGAAGTAGAAACGCTCCGATGTTGTCAACTGTGAGTAATTTGAATTTCAAAATTGCGTTTTTTCGTACCTCAAACTGAATGGCCGCCAGGACAGCCGCCATCTTGAATATTTAAAAACCACTCCCGATCTGTCAAAATACAGGATAATTGTAGACGGAAACAGGAAAAAAATATTATCCTCAACTAACCCGTTTCTATGCTGTGGCGCCGCGGTTTGGGGTCGAAAAATCGAAAATTTGAAAGACTACAGCTAAGCCGCCATCTTGTTTTTAAATTTTTTCTACTTTTTCTATTAATAGTTTCCTAATTTCTTCTAGAATTGCGAGTTGTAACGAAATCGGTAGGAAAACAAAAATGTTACAAAAATCACGTCGGCCGCCATCTTGTTTTTGTTTGAGCAGCCCTTTTCTATCTACAATACCCTTCCCGGGTTCCCCAACCATCTTACTAACCCTCAATCATCATGTCTTCCCATATTTTTCTGTGAGAATTCTCTGAAGAACCGCATCAAAGGCAATTCAATATTCACCATACATTTTCTATGAAAAAATGAATTCCGCCATTTTGAATTTTTTTTCCATTTATCAAGTAGACCTTCGGATTTTGATCATCTTTTGCTAAGAAACCACTCTTCCATCTTTTATACCCTCCGAGATGGATACCGATGAAATTTGTATGGCGGCCATCTTTTTTCCGCCATTTTGAATTTTTTTTCAGTTCACTCCCAATTGGACGACGTTTCGAATGACATTTGCTCGAGCACCCCCCACCTATCTTCAATACTTTCAGCGTGCCCTTCACCCGTCTCCGAAACCCTCAATCATCAGCTCTCTCCATATTTTTTTCGTAATAAATTTTTGTCTTCTTTGTGAAACCATAAGTGAAAAAAAAATTTTTCATACAAAATTTTACAGGAGGAAATTTTTGGGGAAATCTCAAAAACTACCCTAAATGTGGCAACACTGTGTACATACCTCGATACTGCCGGTTGAGTTGCACAATCGATTTATACATGTCAACTTTCTAAAATGTTGCCAACTTCCTCAAAAACATGATCAAAATTTTCAAAAACACCCAACAACAATACAAAATGGCCGCCAACTCATTTGACAGATACATTTTAGAAAGTTTTATAATGTTACCATTAACTACAGGATATACCGCTCGTTATGATGTATCAATTTTTCATCTCGCTCACACCCAAGCGAAATAATTGCCCCTGAAAAATGACCATGTCGCGAAAATCACTTTTTCTTTGATAAATTCCAGTGTTGCCAGTCTCTGAAGACAAAAATACCCAAATGTCATTTGTACAAGTAAAACACGTGGTCGCTCATACTCGGATTTTTCAAAAAGTCCGTATTTCGATTTTTTTATTTTTGGAGTAAATCTTGAAATTTCCCCAAAAGTGGGGTATTTTTTTTATCACTAATTTATACCACGAGTCTATACATACAATCGCTTCATAGAAGTCGAAACGCTCCGATGTTGCCAACTGTGAGAAATTTGAATTTTAATATTAGGTTTTTTCGTACCTCAAACAGAATCGCCGCCACGACAGCCGCCATCTTGAATTTTTAAAAACCATTCTCGTTCTGTCAAAACTAAGGGTAATTATGGGCGGAAACAGGAAAAAAATATTATGGTCAATCACCCCGTTTCGGAGCTGTGGTGCCGCGGTTTGGAGTCGAAAAATCAAAAATTTTAAAAATCTAAATCTCGACCGCCATCTTGTTTTTCCAATTTTTTCTACTTTTTCTAATAATCATTTACTAATTTCTTAAAAACCTGCGAGTTATAACGAAATCGGTTGGAAAACAAAAAAGTTACAAAAATCACATCGGCCGCCATCTTGTTTTTCTGAAATGTCATAATTTTTCCCTACTCGAATCCCCCATCCGAACACATCTCCCATACATGATTATATCGTTTTCTGTCTCTTTCTAGGAGAACAATTATGTCAATGAGTGAGTGAGTGAGTGGTAATTGAGCTATATATAGTATAACTAGTAGGGCGCTTGGCTGCGCGGCCCGCTAAAGCGGACCGCGGGGATTTCAGTATTATTTTTGTTTTAGCAGCCTCCACCTTCTTCTATCATTTTCAGCATCTTTAACCCTGGCCGTGCTCCTCATCCATCTTCCAAACCCTCGATCATCATCACTCTCCAAATTTTTTTCTCCGAATCATTTGCCAGAAGGAGAGTTCTTCCATAAAAACAAATTTTGAAAAGGAACCGTATCAAAGTCTTGTATAGTTTCCCAACTTATAGTCTCTTCAATATTCGCCATATATTTTGTGTGAAAAAAATAAATTTCGCCATCTTGTTTTTTTCTGTTCATCAAGTAGACTTTTAGGTCTTGATCATCTTTTTCCCAGAAACCACTCTTCCATCTTTTATGCTTGGTGAGATAGACTCTGACGAAATTTGTATAGCCGCCATCTTGAATCCGCCATTTTGTTTTTTTTTCAGCTCAGTGCCAATTGGATGAGGTTTTGAGTAATTTTTGTTTGAGCACCTCCCATCTATCTAACATACCCTGCCCGGGCTCCTCATCCATCTTCCAAACCCTCAATCATCATGTCTTTCCATATTTTTCTTTGAGAGTTCTCCAAAGAATCGCATCAAAGCCTTGCATAGTTTACAACTTGTAGTCTCTTCAATATTCGCCATACATTTTCTATGGAAAAATAAATTCCGCCATTTTGATTTTTTTTTTTCAATTCATCAAGTAGACCTTTGGATCCTCATCATCTTTTGCGAAGAAACCACTCTCCCATCTTTTATACCCTCCGAGATGGAGACCGATGAAATTTGTATGGCGGCCATCTTTTTTTCGCCATTTTGAATTTTTTTTCAGCTAACTGCCAATTGGATGACGTTTCGAGTGACATTTGTTCGAGCACCCCCCACCTATCTTCAATACCTTAAGCGTGCTGCTCACCTGTCTCCGAAATCCTCAATCATCAGCTCTCTCCATATTTTTGTTCCGAATGAATTTTTGTCCTCTATACGAAATCATTAGTGAAAAAAAAATTTTTCATACAAAATTTTACAGGAGGGGTGATCAATCAGTGAGTCAGTCAATGAATCAGCACGAGCAGCTATATGTATATACTAGTAGGGCGCTTGGCTGCGCGGCCCGCTAAAGCGGACCGCGGGGATTTCAGTATTATTTTTGTTTCAGCAGCCTCCACCTTCTTCTATCATTTTCAGCATCTTTAACCCTGGGCGTGCTCCTCATCCATCTTCCAAACCCTCGATCATCATCACTCTCTAATTTTTTTTCTCCGAATCATTTGCCAGAAGGAGAGTTCTTCCATAAAAACAAATTTTGAAAAGGAACCGTATCAAAGTCTTGTATAGTTTCCAAACTTATAGTCTCTTCAATATTCGCCATATATTTTGTGTGAAAAAAATTAATTTTGCCATCTTGATTTTTTTCTGTTCATCAAATTGTAGATCTGTAGTTCTTGATCATCTTTTGCCAAGAAACCACTCTTCCATCTTTTATACTTGGTGAGATAGACACCGACGAAATTTGTATAGCCGCCATCTTGAATCCGCCATTTTGTTTTTTTTTCAGCTCAGTGCCAATTGGATGAGGTTTTGAGTAATTTTTGTTTGAGCACCTCCCATCTATCTGCGATACCCTGTCCGGGCTCCTCAACCATCTTCCAAACCCTCAATCATCATGTCTTCCCATATTTTTCATTGAGAGTTCTCCAAAGAACCGCATCAAAGCCTTGCATAGTTTACAACTTGTAGTCTCTTCAATATTCGTCATACATTTTCTATGGAAAAATAAATTCCACCATTTTGATTTTTTTTTTTTTCTATTCATCGGGTAGACCTTTGAATCCTGATCATCTTTTGCGAAGAAACCACTCTTCCATCTTTTATACCCTCCGAGATGGACACCGACGAAATTTGTATGGCGGCCATCTTTTTTTCGCCATTTTGAATTTTTTTTCAGCTCACTGCCAATTGGATGACGTTTCGAGTGACATTTGTTCGAGCACCCTCCACCTATCTTCAATATCTTAAGCGTGCTCTTCACCAGTCTTCGAAATCCTCAATCATCAGCTCTCTCCATATTTTTGTTCCGAATGAATTTTTGTCCTCTATATGAAACCATTTGTGAAAAAAAAAATTTTCATACAAAATTTTACAGGAGGGGTGATCAATCAGTGAGTCAGTCAATGAATCAGCACGAGCAGCTATATATATATTAACTAGTATGGCGCGTGGGTGCGCGGCCCGCTAAAGCGGACCGCGAGGTTTCATTATCGGGTATTTTTTGCTTGAGCAGCCTCCACCTATCTTCCAAACCCCCGATCATTATCACTTTCCATATTTTTTCTCCGATTCTTTTGTCATAATGAGAGTTCTTCCATAAAAACAAATTTTGAAAAGAAACTGTATTAAAGTCTTGCATAGTTTCCAACTTGCATTATCTTCATATTCTTATAAAAAAAAGAAGCTGTGATAGCCTAGTGGTTAGGACGACCGACTTCTAATCGGAGGTCGTTTCGATCCCGGGCACGCACCGCTAACTTTTCGGAGTTATGTGCGTTTTAAGTATTTAAATATCACTTGCTTTAACGGTGAAGGAAAACATCGTGAGGAAACCTGCATGCCTGAGAGTTCTCCATGACGTTCTCAAAGGTGTGTGAAGTCTGCCAATCCACTTGGCCAGCGTGGTAGACTATGGCCAAAACCCTTCTCACTCTGAGAGGAGACCCGTGCTCTGTAGTGAGCCGGTAATGGGTTGATCATGAGGATGATGATGATTATCTTCAATATTCGTCGTACATGTTGTATAGATAAATAAATTTCGTCATCTTGTTTTTTTTTCTATCTAACTATCAAGTAAATCACGTTTTGATGATCTTTTGCCAAAAAACACTCTTCCATCTTTTATAATCCGTGATATAGACACCGACGAAATTTTTATCACCGCCATCTTGAATCCGCCATTTAGGACTTTTTTTACAGCTCACTGCCGATTGGATGAGGTTTCGAGTAACTTTTGTTTGAGCACCTCCTACCTATCGTCAACACCCTAGCCGTGCTTTTCACCCGTCCCCAAAATCCTCAATCATGAGCTCTCTCCATATTTTTCCTCCGCATAAATTTTTGTCTTCTATACGAAACCATCAATAAAAAAAACTTTGTTTGAAAACGTAAATTCCGCCATCTTGATTTTTTTTCTATTCATCAAGTAGATCTTTAGTTCTTGACCATATTTTTCAAAGAAACTACTCTTCCATCTTTTATACTTGGTTAGATAGGCACTGACGAAATTTTTATAGCCGCCGTCTTGAATCCGCTATTTTAGTATTTTTTTTTAGATCACTGCCAATTGGATGAGGTTTCGAGTAATTTTTGATTGAGCACCTCTCACCTATCTTCAATACCCTGACCGTGCTCCTCACCCATCTCCAAAATCTTCAATCATCAGCTCTTTCCATATTTTCCCTCCGCATGATTTTTTTCTTCTATACGAACATCAGTGAAAACAACTTTTTGTGTGAAAGAAATAAATTCCGCCATCTTGATTTTTTTCTGTTCATCAAACTGTAGATCTTTAGGTATTAATAATCTTTTGCCAAGAAACCACTCTTCCATCTTTTATACTTGGTGAGATAGACACCGACGAAATTTGTATAGCCGCCATCTTGAATTCCCCATTTTGTTTTTTTTTCCGCTCAGTGCCAATTGGATGAGGTTTTGAGTAATTTTTGTTTGAGCACCTCCCATCTATCTACAATACCCTTCCCGGGCTCCTCATCCATCTTCCAAACCCTCAATCATCATGTCTTCCCATATTTTTCTTTGAGAGTTCTTCAAAGAACTGCGGTAAAGCCTTGCATAGTTTACAACTTGTAGTCTCTACAATATTCGCCATACATTTCCTATGGAAAAATAAATTCCGCCATTTTGAATTTTTTTTCAATTCGTCAAGTAGACCTTTGGATCCTCATCATCTTTTGCGAAGAAACCACTCTTCCATCTTTTATACCCTCCGAGATGGAGACCGACGAAATTTGTATGGCGGCCATCTTTTTTTCGCCATTTTGAATTTTTTTTTCAGCTCACTGCCAATTGGATGACGTTTCGAGTGACATTTGCTCGAGCACCCCCCACCTATCTTCAATACCTTAAGCATGCCATTCGCTCGTCTCTGAAATCCTCAATCATCAGCTTTCTCCATATTTTTGTTCCGAATGAATTTTTGTCCTCTATACGAAACCATTTGTGAAAAAAAAAGTTTTCATACAAAATTTTACAGGAGGGGTGATCAATCAGTGAGTCAGTCAATGAATCAGCACGAGCAGCTATATATATATTAATATTAATGTTTCACATAATCTCTAAACTAAACTAAAATGAAAGGTTTTATCCATTCCGTCTATTCTATTCTATATTCCATCTATTTATTTCTATTCTATCATCATCATCAGCCAATGTGCATCCACTGTTGGATATTTCAAGCAGCGCCAGCTCGTTCTATGCTCGGCTGTTCGCATCCAATCGATGCCAGCAACCTTCCGAATATCGTCGCTCCACCTTGCTGGGGGGCGCCCTACACTCCTCTTGCCAAGGCGTGGTCTCCACTCGAGGACTTTTCGGCTCCATCACCCATAGTTCCTCCGTGGCCAGCCCACTGCCACTTCAACGTGCTAGCCTTGAGAACTATGTATGTCCGTCACTTTAGTTCTGTGGCGAACTACTTCGTTTCGGATTCTATCCCTCAAAGAAACTCCGAGCATAGCTCTTTCCATAGCACGCTGAGCGACTTGGTGTCTTTAGACTAGTCTCGCTGTCAGTGTCCATGTCTCGGCACCGTGGGTCATTACCGGTAGGACGCACTGATCCAAGACTTTTGTCTTTCTGGCATTGTGGTATGGGCGACGAAAATACTCGACGAAGTTTTCCGAATGCTGCCCAGCCTAGCTGTAGCCTCCTGTCGATCTCTTTCTCAAAACTGTTTTTACCCGAATGATAAACTTGTCCACAGTATGTGTATTCCTGAACAGCTTCGAGAATAAATCCATCGACAGTTATCGGTCCCGGAGTGACTAGGTCAACATAACATAACCTTGGTCTTGTCCAAGTTCATCCAGAAACCGACACAACGGGAGGCAGCTGCAGCGTGGAGGCTATCGAGCATCTGTTGAAGCTCTGTTGTTGCAAGGATGACGATATCATCGGCAAAATGGAGGTGTGAAATGTTCTCTCCATTTATGTTGATGCCCAGTCCTTTCCAGTTAAATGTTAAATACATCTTCCAAAGCATTAGATAACAGTTTCGGGGACAAAACATCCCCCTGTCTCACCCCACGATGCAATTGGATAGGTCTTGTAGACGCACCCTGTACTTGGACTGACATAAATGCCGATTCGATGTATCGATAGTCAACTTGGCATTGCTGTAAGGAGTCCAGCACAGCCCAGCAGTGTATCGATAGTCAACTAACATTTGCGCGTTCAATTTGCTCTTCACTTGAATAAAAATGTATAAGTTCAAACTATCTGTATTCAAGTTGTAGCTTGTATGCAATTTGGTTCAATTTGCATGCAATTTGCAACTTGTGTACAACTAACTTGCCTAATGGAATCGCGCCTGACTAGAAAAGGATAACATTATTTTTAGGTAAACTTGTCAATTTAGTTTAGTTTAGAGATTGTGTACAACAGAATTTATTTTAATACGTAAATATCTAGGAAATTAGTGGAAAAGGGATATAAATATACAAAATAGCTTTTTTGCTTGCATTTTTTTAAATAAAGTCTATACCACCGTGTATCTAATCATATTTAAAATAATTTATGCAGGGGAAATTTTTGCTTCACTGACCACTCTCAAAATATCACTTTGTTTATCGCTCTTTTTAGTAAAAATATTTTTTTATCAATAACAACATACGAAAGTTTTTTAATTAAATTAACCTTTTTTAAATTAAACACTATAGATAGTTTTCTTGAGCTCTGCACCCATAATATTTTGTTGTAATTATAGCGGCCATTTCGAATGTCATTTTCTTGGTAGCCTGCGGAGCTGCTACAGTTCTTTCAACCCATTTTGCGCGCGGCGCTTTATGTGTGCGTGTATGTAAATATGCAGTTTAAAATTAGGTGGCAGTGACACGGCAGTCGTCATCCGAGCATGTGTGCGTGAAAGGACTGTGTGCAAGCCTAAGATAAAGTATAAGTACCTCCTATTCTTGTGCAAGCTTTATGCACACATAGGGCCATGCGTTAAGATTGAGTTGAAAGAACTATACCAGAACATCATGCGTCACCGGAAAGGCTGCTCATAAATTTACTTTGTTTACATTCCCTGTCCCGTTTCCAATATTTAAATTACTTCTCCCACGTCCTCTGCGTCTGCCTCCGCGCACTACGTTGTAATTCCCTTTCCCGTTTCCAACATTAATCTCCGTTTCATCGCAGTTGCCGTTGGGACATCTTCCAAGTTCGCCCATATGCACATTCTTGTAATTATTTCTCCCGTTTCCAATATTGTACTCCATTCCTCCGCAGTTGCCACCGGGACATCCTCCGAATCCACTCATGTGCACTTTGTTGTAATTCCCTCTCCCGTTTCCAATATTAATGTCCGTTTCATCGCAGTTGCCGTTGGGACATCTTCCAAGTCCGGCCATATGCACATTGTTGTGATTATTTCTCCCGTTTCCAATATTATACTCCATTCTCCCGCAGTTTCCACCGGGACATCCTCCAAATCCGCTCATGTGGACTTTGTTGTAATTCCTTCTCCCGTTTCCAATATTAATGTCCGTTTCATCGCAGTTGCCGTTGGGACATCTTCCGAGTCTGCCCATATGCACATTGTTGTGATTATTTCTCCCGTTTCCAATATTAACGACGGAATCTCCGTGATTGTTATCGTCCCCAT
Source organism: Melanargia galathea (assembly GCA_920104075.1). Classification (NCBI taxonomy): domain Eukaryota; kingdom Metazoa; phylum Arthropoda; class Insecta; order Lepidoptera; family Nymphalidae; genus Melanargia; species Melanargia galathea. The sequence continues at coordinate 18,714,225 of OV049866.1, read as the reverse complement.
CATCCTCATCTTCACACGATTCACTGTAACAAAGTTGTTAAGGTATATTACGGATGACCACAAAACGTTCATCGAATCTTCGAAAATTAAAATCGTATTTTAAAATTTCTTGTGTTTGGGTTCATCTTGCTCTGAAGTCATTGTGTGTCGATACTCGAATTTCGATTATCGTTACCACTATGTAAAAGGTCGGTATAAGGCCTCAGAAGGGGCTCCAAATCGAGCAGAACAGATGGCTGAACACTCGCCGTATTGTACAGATATAGATTGTACGTAACTTCCGCGCACTATATTCTAAGCTCACACAGACAAGTTCATGCACCCACCTCCATATTAATTCGGAAAATAGGAGTGCACATAATCACTAGCTTGAAGATCACACTGGCAACATTAGCGACAAAGTATACAATCCAACAGACCTGCTAGTACATTCACTGCTGCCGTAACCCCTGTTCATATTACGTACTACGTTTTTATTTCTTCTCCCGTTTCCAATATTTCTTCCTCCCCCGCAGATGCCACCGGGACATCGTCCAAATCCGCTCATGTGCACTTTGTTGTAATTCCCTCTCCCGTTTCCAATATTAATATCCGTTTCATCGCAGTTGCCGTTGGGACATCTTCCGAGTCTGCCCATGTGCACATTGTTGTGATTATTTCTCCCGTTTCCAATATTAACGACGGAATCTCCGTGATTGTTATCGTCCCCATCATCCTCATCTTCACACGATTCACTGTAACAAAGTTGTTAAGGTATATTACGGATGACCACAAAACGTTCATCTTTATAAACGGAGTGGTGATACACATAATCGCTGTACTGAACGGTTCTAAATAAGTAACGCCTAGTTTGTACGAGCGTAAAAAATGCGTCGCGTTAAAACCCGGCGTTGGCGTTTTTTTTAACGCTCATCTAAATAATAGTAAGAAGTTTTGTATGGTCTATTGCATCGCCCAACGCCAAGCGCTGAGAATAGAACACTGGGCGATAAAAATGCGTCGCGTTAAAAAAGCGCTGGTGTGAACATATATACTTGGGAATACATATTTTGTTCCATTTGGACGCTTTTTTAACGTCCGTTAAAAAATCTTTCGTGTGAATTAGGCGTAACACCGTCATGTCGTTTCCGTAAACCGTTTCTAGTAAATCGATTATTATTGTTTTCTAGCTTTTGCCCGCGGCTTCGCCATGTGAATTTCGGTTTTTCACAAATTCCGTGGGTTCTGTGGATTTTTCCAGGATAAAAGTAGTATGTATTAAGTCAGAACATAATCTATCTCTATTCAAAATTTCAACAAAATCGGTTCAGTAGTTGCGGCGTTAAAGAGTAACAAAGAACACATAAACTTTCGCCTTTATAATATCAGTGTGATAATTGTAAATATTAATTTTAACGTTTTGGAAAGAGAAATTCCTCATGCCGGCTGTTCCCAACAGCAGGTCTGTCTCATTCTGCTGTGGAATCACCTGCAAGTACATCTGCATTGTCGTAACTGAACATTACGTATTGCTACCGCTTCAGACAATATACACAAGTATAAATTAAAAATTAAAAAAAACCCCCGAAATTTGTTATTTTGGGCGGCGGCCATCTTGGATTTGCAACAGTGCTATTCTACTAGTCAAGCCCTTTCATTTGATACCCATATTAAGGGAGTTGTGAAAAAATATGTAATCCGCCATTTTGTAGCGGTGGCCATCTTGGACCGATTGTCATGAAACATAGCTAACAACACTCTCGACTAATTCACCTTTCAAACAAAAAAAACCGCATTCAAATCGGTCCACCCGTTTGAACGCCACAGGGGAACACACAGACAAACACACATACACACACAAACAGACACGTCAAACTTATAACACCCAGAGGGAAAGAGAGGTTGAGTGTAAACAATATTCACTTTGCGAGATAAACTGCACTTTACTGCGTTATAGCTTTCATGGTAGGGGAATCAGCTCCCCTGATGATGATGCTAAATGTAGATTTACTCGAGCGTCATCTAGACCTAAGTATTAGGTTTTGTAGATTTGTCGATAGGAAGAATAAAAGGTTATATAATATATCCCCTTTCAGTGGTGGGAAAAGCGTCTAGTTGCACGCTCTCATCTTCATAGACGATTTTTATTACTTGGGCTTGTGGAAATCGATTACATTTGGCTGATTACATTGTTTACGTTTCTGAGTATTTCTGACCATCGTTGTGTTTCACGCGGCTCTATATAAAGGGCTTATGTATGGTAGAGGGTACTCAGCAGGATGCAAGATGCCTCCTTTATCTTAATCTAACGCGCTCGAGTAAATCCTAAAATCCCCTCTTGGGCTCCCCTACTATCAGGCATGCAGCCTCACGATGTTTTCCTTCACTTCATCAGGAAGTTCATGCACACATCTCCACAGAACCTCTAGTATGTAATTGATTCGGAAAATATTATGTGCACATATTATCACTAGCACTGGCAACATTAGCGACAAAGTGTACAATCCAACTGACCTGCTAGTACATTCACTGCTACCGGAATCTTTGTTCGTATAACGTACTGTACTACGTTGTACATGTTGTAAATGTACTACGTTTTTATTTCCTCTCCCGTTTCCAATAAAATTCCTCCCTCCCCATTTTGGGTTCTCCATGTGCACTTCGTTGTAGTTGGATTTTCCGTTTCCGATATAATTGGCGGTACCCTCGTCACTGTAGTCCTCATAATCGTCCTCATATTCACAGGATTCACTGTAAGAAAAAAAATTTTCATCATACCTATTCGTAAAACGAAAATTGGCTTAAGGGGATAGCGGCAACCAAATTAAATTTTGTGCTAATGGGACTTTCAGCTTTTTCTCTTCTGGTTGATCCGCGTTCATGTTAAGTTAACCAAAGAGTTCGACGTTACGTTTTGATGGCATGCGCGCTGAAAAAAGTCATATGCAGTTTCACACTGCATTGATGACTTTTTTTATAATTTTTTCATAATTATTTGTGTTTTATTTAAACTTTCAATAAAATGTCCACGAATGTTGCCTACATTTCTCGACGACGGAATGTCTCGCATATATAATACATATGAGTTCGAGTAGGTTTTTTTTCATAGGTAGTAATGAAGAATACTGTGTCACTCGAAATAATTTTATTCTCAGGCGGCGTATATTGAATCCTTCGCTTCGCTATAAATTCAAAATCACCTTCGATGAACAAAATATAACTTTGGCCCCATGTCACACAAATAACTATTTCATATCTCACGTTCAGAAAGGCGTCATTGTTTGTATAAGCAGCGGATGCGAAACTCTATATTCTCTCCCTAGGATAATTTTTTTATTTAACCAAGACTTGTGGAATAAAAACGACTACCTATGAGTCGAGCTCGAAATATACCCGTCTTAAGTTTTACATTCGGGGCGCCTCAGTTTGAGGCGAACTTATAGTTATTAGTAGGTAGTAGTAGGTACTTACCAAATTGGTTTAGCTTCTACTATCGCCGACAGAGCAACAGTGCAGAGAATTAACGATAGAGACTTGTGCATGTTGACGTCACTACAGTAGATGTATGTGCGAGATGAGATATACAATACTGAAACTGTCTCGTAGCCGCAAGTGCTTTATATGTATACATTCTGAATAGGTATAATGTACAGACCTTAAGTATCAATTTGATAAGACATTTTTAAACATAGAATTTACCCCAAACGATTAATAATAGTGATAATAATGAGTACCCATACTAATATTATAAATACGAAAGTGTGTCTGTCTGTCAATCTGGTAGCTTTTCCACGGCCCAACAGCTTAACCGATTTTGATAAAATTTGGTACAGAGGTAGCTTACATCCCGGGGACGGAAATAGGCTACTTTTTATCCTAAAAATTCTCACGGGATTCTTAAAGGTCCGTCCGTTTAACCGATTTATACGATATTTGATACAGAGTTAGCTTGCGTCCCGGAAATTGACATAGGCAACATTTATCCAGGAAAACAAAGTTGAAATAGTACCTGCTCTCCACTCTTTAATTATATTTTGTTTTTAATTAATTTATATCACTAGTTATTACTAGATACAAGTAGTTGTTATATCAGAGACTACTACAGTCAAACCGAATTAATCGGTTTTGTAGGAATTAAGTAAGTTATGAAATAATAATAAATAAATAAATAAAAAAAAGCAAGTAGTTTCTACAGGATGCTGTTCCCACAGCATATTAAAAAACCTAAATCCACGCGGACGAAGTTGCGGGCATTATCTAGTATTTTATAAGAAACAAAGTTCTATTAGCTTTTGTAAATTAAATTAAAATATACTTTTACAAAATGCACCACTGGGATACTCAGGGAAAAATTCGTTCAAGCAACTGGTTTAGGCTTTGCATTGTCCATCAGTCAGCCAGCCACGCACTGTTTTTAGGGTTCCGTAGTAAACAAGGAACCCTTATAGTTTCGCCATGTCCGTCCATCTGTCTGTCTGTCTGTCTGTCCGTCCGTCCGTCCGTCCTCGGTTAATCTCAGAGACTATTAGTGCTAGAAATCTGTAATTTGGCATGGGTATAAACATTAATTACGCCAACAAAGTAGTGAAATAAAATTTTGATAAATAATTTTTTTTAGGGTAGCTCCCCTACATGTAAAATGGGGATGAATATGTTTTTTCTCGTCTACCCCATAGTGTGGGGTATCGTTGAATAGGTCTTTTAAAAATACTGTAGGTCTGGGAACATCATTTTTCGATTTCTAGACCCGTTTGTAAAATATGATGTTTTAAAGTGCTAATTTTTATTAGAGTCAAGTGTCCCCCCCCTCTATTAGCCAAATGGCAGTATATAGGAACTTGAAAAAATTCACAGCAGTAGTATAAATAATCAATTTTAAAGGAAAACTATCATGGCCATGTAGGGTTTACAGGTTAAGGAGTTATCTGTTCTGTTGTGTTTGTAAAACTAATGTCTTTCACTTTAGGTACCATTCACACAGGAAAAGATTTTTATTCATTTGAAGAAACCGTTATCTTATCTGGGAATACTATTTTGATTTGGGAAAACCACATACCTAGTGATCTAAGAGAATTGATCTATTGATCTTTTGGTGAGCTAAAAGATAGATAAAGTTTTTAATATCAAAATCCATATAAAAATCAGGTGAACAGCAAAACTAAAACGAAAACTTAAAAAAAAAAAACTATACTAAGTAGTTAGAGCATTGATTTTATTTTTCCTGTAAAATATACCAACATAAATTTCTATTGATAGTCACTATTTCAGATTTTTCAATTGGTAAACTATGGAGATAAGGAGGGGGGGGGGGGGAGGGGCGGAATTTTTTTCGTCATTTTGTACGATTAACCAAAAATTATCATTTTTAACAATACATAAAAACCATTTTTAGAATTACCTGGTAAAGCCCTTTCATATGGTACCCCATTCGGTATAGATACATATCTTGCTATGAAATTAAACTAAACTCTTTTTTAATTAAACTAAAAATATATATTTTTTTTATTCTGATGATGTCATGTCGATAGTTTTAATAGTTACTGAAATAATTGACTACAGAATCGAATACAGAATATAAATGTTATATAATCAGCATGCAGTAATCTTTTCTTCTTCTTCTTCGCCTCTCCATTACTGAAGGTCAGCAATCAGTTTTTTGAACTTTTCCTTCTCCATGGTTTTTAATATTTGTTGCTAAGTGGGCTCGCCTCAGTTCAAGCGAAGCCAAGCCCCTCAGTACATAATTTTTTCAATGCGCTTTAATAAACAATACGTAAAGAGTTTTATTAAAAAAATCGTTTATTTATTTATTACTAGCGGACCCGGCAGACGCCGTCCTGCCCGATGACTTACCGACATCAGCGCCACCTACCGAGACCCGGTAGGTTACCTGTACCTACCCAGTAATTGTGTTTTCAAACCATCCAGGAACCCACTGAAATATACACACAAAATTTCATCCAAATTGGTCCAGCCGCTTAGGAGTTAGGTGACAAACACACATACAGAAGAATTATAGATATACGGCATACGTAGTGAGAGAGTTTACAGAATCGACGGGTTGAACATTATGTTTGACAGGTACGACACCCATAACCCATACATGTATGGGAAAATATTTTCCTTTTCTTTTATTTTTTTGTCAATTTTCCAATGTTTTTTTTTAAATAGTTAATCTGCTATTCGGGACAAAGACAAATATAACAAATCAAAAACCATGAAAATCGGTCCAACGTTTTCCGAGTTATAAGTGTTCGAACAAACCCAACTTTGTTTTATATATTTGGAAGATTTTATTATGCTATCTAAACCAAAGAATAGGGAAAAGAGAATCATAAAAAAAAAAGATTTATGGGAAAGTTTGTATTTTATTTATGGTCTCACTTATGATTGTGAACATATTTTGGTGGAAAACCTCGGAATGTAAGTAGTAGAGTAATAGTGGTTAGAGTATTCGACTGCAGATCACGAGGTCCCGGGTTCGATTCCCGGGTCGGGCAAATAATTGTAAGGTAGGATTTTACTCTCAAGAAATTCTCAGTGCCAGCCCGGAGATGGTAGTTGGCGGTGTTTCACCGACGTGCCTCGGAGAGCACGTTAAGCAGTCGGTCCCGGTTATTATCACTATCATGTGACAATAGTCGTTAAAGCCCGTCAACCCGCATTGGAGCAGCGTGGTGGGTCTAAGCTCTAAATCCCTCTCTCCTATGAGAGAGGAGGCCTGTGCCCAGCAGTGGGACGTTAAAAAGCTGCAGTGGTGGTGGTGGAAGTAGTAAAGACGGAGACAGACAGAAGTATCTAAATTGTTCACAATCGGCGGACTGGTTTTGTAAACAGAGAACATGTCATCCATTAGCTGGTGTATAGCTCTTCAAACATAATGTTGTTCGTTGGTATAATGGTTAGTATGTTCGATTGCGGATCACGAGGTCATTGGGTTCGATTCCCAGTTCGGGCTTTAAACTATGAGGTATTGGGTTTTTCTTGTCAAGAAATTCTCAGTGCTAGCCCGGAGTCGGAAGTTGGTTGTGCTCGATACACTCGCGTGCCTCGGAGAGCACGTAAAGCCGTCGTTCCTGCGCCTGATCTAACTCGTGTTGCATTGGCGTCCTGTCTGACTATGAGAGTGAAGGAATAAAGAGTTCACCTGTGTTTGTGCAGGCTCCATTGGGAGCGAGTATACTTGTGCACTATGAAAAATAATAAGATTCATTGATATAAAGTAACGAACAATCTGTAAATATAACGATACATTTATTTATGAATGCATTATTGACCAAGCAAAGCAAAGTTTCCGTTGAGTGAATTTACTATTGTCCGTCCGTCTATCTGTCGGTCTGTCAGAGCCTATTAACTTACTTGGAATTCACAAATACATATTTAAATCCATGGCCCAAGGCCGAAAATTACATAAAAAGTTATTTAATATTTTATAAGAGGGGGAAGGGATGTACTTACATTATTATTGTTATGTCAAGTTTATGAAATTACAACAAAATGCAATAAAATTAGGCAAATAATTAAAATAAGAATTAGCTAATTGGTGCCATGAACAAAATTATGCTAATCCTCGCTGAATAATGGGCAAAGTTGAGTTGAATGTTCGCCCTGAAAATAATATTATCGCAATGAAAATTTATTGCTAGACTAAACTTTGTTTTCACTTATTAATGCCTCATTCAAATACGGTTTACAGGGATTTGGGACCTTCATTTTGTCACTTTAAGTAATTATATTAAATGAATGATGTTTTTAATCCCATTTCATCGTAAAGACAATTATGAATTTATGGACTATGAATTTAGAGTTAATCTAGATGAGCCGTACTGCAGGTATGTGGTCTCCTTCATAAACTTAGTATTTTCTCGGACATAGATTTTAAATGAAGACAATTAAGGGTACTTGGTAAATCTTTGTTTAGTACAATAAATTGTAAACCTTTTATTTTTTTATTATTTGTCAGTTTTATTACAACATTGTATCATCGAGGAATATCAGCAGAAATATCAGCTATAATGTAAGCAACAGCAGTCCAAAAGGCAGCACATAAATCAAGTTCCTCTGGATCTTCCACATTCATCGTGTCTCCTTCTGTGTGATGAAACCAGAAGTATTGCTCATTTGCATTATGAAGGCTAGCACCTGGAATACCTTTTTTAATAAAAACAGCAATATCTGATCCAGGACTATCAGATTCCACCAGTGTTGTGGCATTCACGGATTCAAAGAGTTTCAAAATTTCGGCCACAATACAGCGTGCCTTTGGAGTACCAGCTACTTCCAAACCACGCGGAGTAAATGTGCCTTCATCTGATTCCATTATAAAATTAATGTTTTCATTTTCTTTTCTATGTTTTTCTTCATATGCATACGCACCGACAAGGCCGAGTTCCTCAGCAGTCCAAAAAATAGATCTAAGCGTTCTTTTTGGTCTTAAGTTAAGACGTTTTAAAATAACAGGTGCCGCCCAACTTACGAATAGACCACCTCCGTCATCCATTGCTCCTTGGCCAACATCCCAGCTATCTATATGGCCAGAAACTATTACAAGCTTCTCAGGATAATTTGTTCCCCTGAGATCAATATGTGTATTCCTTGAAATTTTTGTTTCAAGTGATGATGACATTGTCATATTCAAGACTACTTTTTCTTTTCTATTATAAATTCTTCTAATTAAATCTGCATCTTCGAGGGAAATCGCAGCTGTAGGTATTTTTTTCACTTTGTCGTCATAATATTGTGATCCTGTATGTGGCGTATTTATAGAAAATGGGGCAATTGATCTCACTAACGATGCAACGGCTCCTTTAGCTGCGGCTTTTGCAGCACCTTGAGATCGATACACAACAGTTTCACCATAAGTTGTAAATTTTGGATCATACAAAACAATTTTTCCTTCCACATCTTTGTCTGGTATTTTTGCTAGCTCGTCAAAATTATGCACAACTACTACTTCTGCTGAAATACCATTTGGTGGTGTACTTACACTTTTTCCGAGACCCAATAATGCAATATCCTTCATTCTTGGTTGAATCATTGTTAATTTTTCTGTTCCTCTAATCCAATGGGGTACCTGAAAAAAGTATCTCCTTTTAAAAAGTTCTTTTAAACTAAGTAAGTTCTCTAAAAAATAAAACGAGTAAAGTAGGTGTATACAGTATTAATTACCTCTACATCTTCTGTAACAATATGTTCTATTTCCTCCTCCCGAGTTAGCTGGATCATGTAATCAATAGAATCTTCGAGAACTTTGGATCCAGATGGACGAGCACCAAACATATCTACAAATTTTGCCAATCTGTAAAGTAAAATATCAATGATAATTATTGACAAAGATCATATGTGATCATGTGTGATAATAGTCATAAATTCTTATTTCCCCTTATTATTTTACTTCGGAACTGAGAGCAAAGACTACTCTTCTCCATGCAAATCTATCAGCCGCCATAAGCTTTAGTTCACTTCAAGTAATGCCAATCTTTTTATCTCATTGAGAATAGTACGCCACCATCATATTTGCTATGGCAATCCATGCTTTTATTGGTCCTCCATGTTCCACCCAACGTTTCTCTGAAAACATGGTTGGATGCTAGACGCAGTATATATCCGATTTAGTTCTATTTTGGGCATCGGATCTGAAGGATGGGTTCTTTAAGGCCTAAATTTTGATCAGAGGAGGCTATCCTCTCAGGTTTATATGACTTCCGGGTAATGTATCTTCAGCATTTATCGATGGCAACGATTAATATATGGCTTGTATTTCATTCATGAGATATTTTTTTACTTCTCATGTCACGCAGCGATATAGCAGTAACGAATTAACTTTAATTTGCATTTGAATTAACATAATATAACTACTAATTGGGCCAGTATTTTATTCCCACGTTTATCTGATGCACCAGATTTCAAAAACGAAACAAAAACTAAACAACAAAACATCTATTAGATTTCGCCTGGTACTCACTCATCGTAAGTTCTTCGTTTAAAGTCACCGTCCAAAACATATCGGAATATCTCATCCTTTACATGCCTATATGATCCTATTTCCTTTATCAAGTCTTCACCTAGTAAGCTTTTGCAGGCAGGACTATATTCTGGTACAACCTTAGCCTCACTTACAAAATATATAATATAAAAAAAAGATACAAGGATTCCGGTGGACAAACACATTTTGCCGCGGATGCCTTGAAAATATTGTGATGAAATTTCTGATAAGAAGCCCTTTTGTTGAGCATAATATATCTTATCGATTTAAGAAAAAATCGTCAGCTGTCATGTATGTCGATTATATGTATTATATTTTGCTTGAAAGATTAGTCTTTACGTTTGCACCGAGGATTATGCAGACATGAGAAGATCTCTACTTTATCTAATCAGTATCTAATGTAATCGAAACATACGTATATCCAGTAGCTATGTCCAAATTTGCTTACAGAAAAATAATACATACAGGTCATGTTATACACGTCATGTTGTATTATCAATAAAAACGGCAAAAAAAACGGCAAAAAATCACGTTTGTTGTATGAGAGCCCCCTTAAATATTTATTTTATTCTGTTTTTTAGTATTTGTTGTTATAGCGGCAAAAGAAATACGTCATCTGTGAAAATTTCTAACTACCACGGTATATGAGATACAGCCTGGTGACAGACGGACGGACAGACAGACAGACGGACAGAAGAGTCTTAGTAAGAGGGTCCCGTTTTACCCTTTGAGTACGAAACTCTAAAAATTAAAACAATTCTTAGGCCTAATGCAAACGAGTGGCACTGAGGCGCATGTAGTAACATATTACTACAGCTTTATTTACTTTAACATACGGTTGGAAATGGTATAATGAAAAAAAAAAGGCGCTACAATGGGCCAGACAGCGTTTCGTGTTTTGTTTGGTTTCAGCCTTATGTCAAAGTAAATCAATCATTAAAAGACTGCTTTCTTCATTCAAAAAAAAAAGAAAAAAGAAAGAAGCAGTCCACTGCTGTTGCAGTGGACCTTGCGCTTAAGTATGGCTGAGTTTGAGTCCCTGGGGGACTGCGCCTCGACGCAATTCCACTCCGTTGGTGGGCCTTGTGCCTTAGAAATTCAATTTTTTTTTTTTCGGATTGTTTATACTGCTTAGGCCCTATTGGCCGCTACAGCGTCACCGGGGGGTTGGGCGAGCGCAGAAGCTTCGCCAGAGAGGGTTTGAGCCCGAGGGCTCGAAGAATGTCGGGCAGTCGAAGAATGTCGGGCAGGAAGAAATTCAAATGTTAATCTCCAATAAGTATCTATCTATTTCTATATTTAAGCCATGATATTTATGCACTGTATATTATTATACTAGCTAGAGCTGAGTGATTATGCACTTATGACGTTATACGGCAGGTGTACAACTGGTTGTAAGGGCACCTTGCACTTTGTTTACCTATTGTACAATAACTATAATATGTTAATATCTATTTTATGATATTATGAATTATTTTACTTTGTTTTTGCTTCTGACCTCAAGTTCGTCCGCGCTACGATTTCTTATTCTTTTATTTGTCGTGATAAAAAGTATTAGTTTCTATGTCAATCCGTTTCCGGTTCCTCACGACTACTAGTCAATCCGTTGCTGCGTGATTGAAAGGCAAACTGACAAACCAACAAACAAACACACTTTCGTATTTATAATATTAGTAGGGAAACAAGAACCTTGATAACCTTAGTATTTATTTATTTATTAACTCCATATTATCTCTATGTAGCGTTTCCAAAGGTATGCTTTTTTAGGGTTCCGTACCCAAAGGGTAAAAACGGAGCCCTATTAATGTCACTCTGCTGTTTGTCCGTCTGTCTGTCTGTCTGTCCGTCTGCCGGTCACAGGTCTCTAGCTCGTAGACGAAATGAGTTATAAACCTGAAATTTTGGTATTTGGTGTAGAACGTTAACCCAAAATCAAATATTGAAATAGAAATTGAATTATATTATTTTTCAGGGGGCTCCCATAAGGGAGAGTCCGGCAGTACGGGCCGGCATCCAGTACCGGCCAGTTGCTATTTCTAAGATTATATAACAGCTAACGCTGACACCATTAGCTCCATTTAAGTAGTTCACTTTGACAAGTCTATGCCCAAAACGGGGGCGACCTGTCAGCTACCGACTAACTGTCAGTGCAAAGAATTGCGTTGCGCGCGGTGACATTCGTTACACAAGTATTGTACCGGGGGTGATAATTGAATATTATTGGAATATATCGACAATAGTTAATCGTGGTATGTATTTATTATTTATATAGCTACAATAATAATGTTTTAATTGATGCTTTATACGTAACATTTTATAATTGAGCGATCTCGAAATTTTATTTCGCTTCCTCCAGTACGGGCCACGAAATTGTCCGTCAGTACCGGCCACTGGTTGAGTTTATTTTAAATGGTTTAATTTCTTTATAGGTACATAAATATGTTAGATGATGACAATGGACGTGAAAGGAAGACAAAGAAGCGCACCTGGGAACCTGCCATAATGCATAGAGCCGTGGAAAAGTTTTAAGTAGGCACAGAAATGAATGCGCGTCAGGCTGAGATTCAAAGTACCAAGAATGACTTTAAATGTAGAATTAAAGCTATTGAAAATTATAAAGAGAAAAATAATAAAGCTTTAAGCCTGCTATGGGTCGTTTCCACGACACATTCTCGCCTGAACACGAAAAAGTGTTGGCAGAACATATTAAGGATTTAGACAATACGCTAATGCCCATAAGCAAACTTTTAGTAAACTTTTCACGGTTAAAGATAAAGAAGTTAACAAAAAAGGCAAGGATGTTTTGCTATCAGGCAACGATACCGACAAAAAAGACAGGAAAAAGAATGAAAACTAGCTCCTTTTTCAAAGAAAGATTTAGGAAGAAACAATATGCCCTCTGTGCCTCGAATCTCATAAAGAGGATTGGATTCAGTGTGGAAACTGCAAGATTTGGGTGCAAAAGGCTTACGCAAACATTTTGGAACTATTAAACCAATAAAATATTTAATATCTATCGCAAAAAGACAAATACCATTTATACTAGGCAATAAATAAATTTATTGCCTAGTATAAATGGTATTTGTTACTGGCCCGTACTGGAGGACAATTTTTTTACTATTAATTTTTAGTGTCTTTAGATTTTATTAATAAATTTGATTCTTTCCAAATATATTGATGTTACATTATTTTTATTTATACATTATGAGTTATTTTACATAAATCAGCAAATGTATAACATATTACTTTGGAGATTTTAATTTTATACCAAATAAACCTTAGGGTGGCGGTACTGCCGGACTCTCCCCTACATGGAAAAAGGAGCCCGAAAAAATTTTTTTCTTACCCTACCTTGTGAGATATCATTGTTTAGAACTTATTGAGTAAAGTATGAATATTATTTTTTTTATTTTTTGCTTAAAAATAAGAAAATGGGGGGCCATCAAATTTGTCAGTTTTAGACCATTTTTGTGACGGGGGCTATCTGAAAAACTAAACCAGTTTGGAATATGAAATTTGGGTATATTATGTACCATATACTGTACTTAAACAACAAATACTAAAAACAGCGATTCATAAAGTGATTTGAAAGCTGTGACCAAAACAATCGAACACTTTTTGGGTTTTTCTTTCACGGTTTGTTGCGATGTCTAAGCTCAGAAATTAAATATTTCTTAGACCCAATTATAAAATATTATGTGTTCATAAAATTAATTACGAAACCCTAAAAGAGCGAGGCCCGACTCGCACTTGGCCGATTTTATTTAATATCTCTATTAAAGTCAGATGCCTGAAATGCCTCAGACGTGGGGTCATAATAAGTAGCTATGATATATTAAAGAGTTGGGATTTCGCTCTTTTATCCGTGATATATTTATATTATCATTCAATACGTATCATAAGTACCAACGGACACAATAACTTACTCATCATAAGTCTTCCCTTTGAAAGGACCGCTCACGACGTAATCTATTATATCTTTGACGACCGTATCATAAGAGGCTATTTCATCCGCCAGTTCGCCGATATCACAGGATTTTAGCTCAGAGTAGGATTTCACTGTCTTAGGATTACACTGCACATAAGATACGAGTATTAACAGGAGACAAAACACTTTCGATACCGAAACAAACATTTTAGCGATCTTAATGACTCATACGTCCTAACACGACAGTCAGCTGTGAGGCAATGTCCGATCAAGGTTGTGCACTTGTGCAGTGTGAACTCTGTTTACTATATTATAGATCGATATAATTAATTATTGTTCCATTTTAAAGTTACTGTTATGTTTTTTGATCTATACTTGGCTTTTTAAGGTCTTCTTTAGAATTGTTTCTACCTTACGGTACGCGTACACCTAATCCGTCATCGGCCGATCTTTACCTACAAGAGACTTTTGCGATAGATAAGTACACCTAATACATATACAACATAAGTATAAATAAAACATCCTACTAATATTATAAATGTGAAAGTGTGGATGTTTGGATGTTTGGATGTTTGTTACTCAATCACGCCGCAACTACTGAACCGATTTGGCTGAAATTTTGAATGGAGATAGATTATGCCTTGACTTAAAACATAGGCTACTTTTTATCCCGGAAAAGTATTCCTGTAACCATAAAAGGCTTTTATCCTGGAAAAATGCACAGTTCCCACGGGATTTTGAAAAACCCGAAATCTATATAGGTATAGATTACTATAGTGAACTTCCTTGATAGTAGGTATAAAGGTTGGAAAAGGGAGCGGGAACGGGAACTGGAAATCCACGATTCCCTCGGGATTTGTTTAAAACCGAAATTCACGCGGGCGAAGCCGCGGGCAATCTCTAGTATGTGATATACATAACAATAGCATAGCAAACAGTGCACATCCTTTGATGTCTGAGTGTGGCTCCAACATTAATTTCCTTTCAATGTCGTTACAGTTTAGATTCGAGTCTACTTAGGTGAATGTGCACTTGTCCGTCCGTTTATCTGTCTATCCGGCTGCAAGTACCTTCTGAATGAATCTTCTGAATGAATCTAGATAATTACTTATTACTTTAATTCAATTCAATTTATTTTACTTCATTCACAATTATTCATCTATCTATAAATATATATATATATATATATAAAATGAATCCCTATTTTCCTTGGTCACGGCATCACACGTGAACGGCTGGACCGATTTTGACGAATTTTGGTATAAAGGTAGACTAGATTCTGGGGAAGGACATAGGGTACTTTTTATCTCGGAAAATCAAATAGTTCCTAAGGGATTGTTAAAAAACCTAAATCCACGCGGACGGAGTCGCGGGCATCAGCTAGTACCTATATATATATAAAAATGAATCCCTATTTTCCTTGGTCACGGCATCACGCGTGAACGGCTGGACCGATTTTTACAAAATTTGGTATGGATGTAGACTAGGCCTTGGAGACACATAGGTTACTTTTTATCCCGGAAAATCATAAAGTTCCCGAGGGGTTCTTAAAATCGCGGATGAAGTCGCTGACATCAGCTAATAATAATAATATATAAATCGATGCCTCAAAGCCGACTTATGTGTTGTCTTTACCAACTTGCTATTCGATCCTTTAATTCTGAATATGATAAAGCAGTTATTTTCTTGCTTAAAACTCTTAATGTGTTAAAGTATCATTGCAAAAAACTTTAACTGAACATTTCGATCAATTAATAAAACATTCTTCAACTGCGATTTAAAAAAAACTACAATTTTTAGGGTTCCGTACCCGAAGGGTAAAAACGGAGCCCTATTAATGTCACTCGGCTGTCTGTCTGTCTGTCTGTCTGTCTGTCTGTCTGTCTGTCTGTCTGTCCGTCTGTCCGCCGGTCACAGGTCTCTAGCTCGCAGACGAAATGAGTTACAAACCTGAAATTTTGGTATTTAGTGTAAAACGTTAACCCAAAATCAAATATTGAATTAGAAATTGAATTAAATTATTTTTCAGGGGGGCTCCCATACATGAAAAAGGAGCCGGAAAAAAAATTTTTTTCTTTACCCTAGCTTGTGGGGTATCATTGTTTAGAACTCATTAAGTAGAGTACAAATATATATTTTTTTAATTTTTACTCAAAAAATAAGGGAATGGGAGGCCATCAAAGTTGTCAGTTTTAGACCATTTTTGTGACGGGGGCTATCTCAAAAACTAAACTAGTTGGGAATATGATATTTTAGTATATTATGTACTAAGTATATGCTCTATTTAAACAACAAATACTGAAAACAACGATTTATTAAATAGTTAATAAGCTGTGACCAAAATAAACGAACATTTTTTTGGGTTTTTCTTTCACGGTTTGTTGCGATGTCTAGCTCGGAAATTAAATATTTCTTAGACCCAAAATATTATATTGTTCATAATTATGTACGGAACCCTGAAAGAGCGAGGCCCGACTCGCACTTGGCTGATTTTATTATATAATATTCACATTTGTTGACGATGTGCTACTTGGTTTCTACAAATAATAGCCATACTAGTCCCATAATCTATCTAATATCTATAAATATATATCTATCTAGATATATATCTATAATATATATCAATCTATAAATATATATATTATATATAAAACAAAGTCGTGTTAGTTCGAACATTTATAACTCGAGAACGGCTGGACCAATTTTCATTGTTTTTGATTTTTTGTATTTGTCTCCATCCAGATTAGCATAATAAATATTAAAAACATTAGAAAATTGACGAAAAATTAAAATACGAGAAAAAACATTTTCCCATACAAAATGTTCACGAGTTTCGTAACTGTCAAACAACCCGTCGCGTGGATACGGTAAACTCTCTCACCCGTACCTATATAATTCTTCCATACGTGCGTTTGTCACCTAACTCCTCTTAAACGGCTGGACCGATTTGGATGAAATTTTGTTTGTATATTTCAATCCTGGGTGGGTATATGGGTAGGTACAGGTAACCTACCGGGTCTCAGTAGGTGGCACCGATGTCGGTATGTCACCGGGCAGGACGAAGTCTGCCGGGTCCAGTAGTATTCAAATAATAAGTACCTACTCCTGCTCCATTTTAACACCTCTTTTTGTCATTTAGGTAGTTTTGCTAAAGAAACTCTCTTAGGCGCTCATTTTAAAAAGAAACAGACCAGGTTGTACACCCCTGAAAACCGACAGTTAAAAAAATTTCCTTAGTGGGTATTATTTCACTTGGGGTTATTTTCACCACCTTCTGATAAAATATCGGATAGCTATCTACAACTTTTGCCTTTGTCACTTGACATAAAGTAAGAAAGTGACAAAACTAACATTTAGACTATCAGACACTTATTAGAAAGTGGTGAAACAGGCCCTTAGTTACCTGTGTAACATAAATCAGCCGTCCAGTGCTTTAGGATCTGGAGATTTAATGTTAACTCTCCAAAATCTGATCTGGACTTTCTGCCCTTGTTAGCCTTTTGAAATCTACTCGTAGGTTTTAAAAGTGTAGGAACATGTGTACACAGTACACAGATACAACCAGTAGTGAAACTACCTACAAACGTTCGAAACGGCTCACTCACACAAACATGTGCATCGACAAGACGATTTAGCGGGACTCGCTACTGACATCTACGCGAAAACCCGGTAGGGGTATCGTCGATGCGCATGTTTGTGTGAGTGAGCCGTTTCGAACGTTTGTAGGTAGTTCTGGTTGTATCTGTGTACTGTGATGTGTACGTCATGTGTATATGTGTATGTTACAGTTTGTAAGTTTGTACTTAAGGTAAACGGGCACAATCCGATCCGCTTTGCGAAAAGTTGTGGACATGAACCAAAATAGTTTTAAATGAAAGATAATACTTTCAACATCTATACTAATATAATAAAGCGGAAGAGTTTGTTTGTTTGTTTGTTTGTTTGTTTGTTTGTTTGTTTGTTTGTTTGTTTGTTTGTTTGTTTGTTTGAACGCGCTAATCTCTGGAAGTACCTATCGGATTTGAAAAAATTCTTTTTGCATTGGGTAGTTCAACTTTTGGGACAGGTTATAGGCTATTTAATATCCCTAAAATCCTCCCCTAAGGGGGTAAAATGGGGGTAGAAAGTTTGTATGAAAGTCCTATGTTTTTAAAGTTACAGACCTGAAAATCGGCATTTAGATTATTAGTTTTATATAATAAAACTCTGTATATTTTATTTTGAAAAATCTTCCCTTAAGGGTGGTAAAATAGGGGATGAAAGTTTTAATGGGAAGTTTTAATTATAATTTTGTTATTATCAACTTGAAATTTGGAAGGTAGGTTAATTCTAGGACTTAGATATCAGCCTAGAAAATATTTCACGAAAATCCTCCCCTAAGGGGGTAAAATGGGGGTAGGAAGGTTATGTTTTTGAGGTTACAGATATGGAAATAGGCATTTAGATTATAATTTTTAAATGATAAAAACCTGTATAAGTTAGTCTGGAAAATCTCCGTTTAAGGGTGGTAAAATAGGGGATGAACGTTTTTATGAAAGTCCTATGTTTTTAAAGTTACAGACCTGAAAATCGGCATTAATATGAGTTTTAAATAATAAAACTTTGTATATTTTATTTTGAAAAATCTTCTTTTAAGGGTGGTAAAATAGGGGATGAAAGTTTTAATGGGAACTAAAAACGATCGCAGTGCCCTCTGGCGGCCTAACTTGAAGCGATCACAGCGCCCTCTGGCGGCCTAAGCCGGAAACTTGAAGCAATAGCATCGCCCTCTAGCAGCCAAAACTGGAAACTAAAAAAAAAACCGATAACGGCGCCCTCTAGCGGCCAAAACTGAAAACTAAAACAATCGCAGCGCCCTCTGGCGGCCAAAACTGGAAACTAAAAAACAATCACAGCGCCCTCTGGCGGCCTAAGCCGGAAACTTGAAGCAATAGCAGCGCCCTCTAGCAGCTAAAACTGGAAACTAAAAACGATTGCAGCGCCCTCTTGCGAACAAAACTGGAAATTAAAACGATCACAGCACCCTCTTGCGCCCAAAACTGGAAACTAAAAACGATTGCAGCGCCCTCTGGCGGCTTAAGTCAGAAACTCGAAGCGAACGCAGCGCCCTCTAGCAGCCAAAACTGGAAACTTGAAGCGAACGCAGCGCCCTCTAGCAGCCAAAACTGAAAACTAAAAATCAATTGCAGCGCCCTCTTGCGGCCAAAACTGGAAACTAAAAACGGTCGCAGCGCCCTCTAGCAGCTAAAGCTGGAACTAAAAACGATCGCAGCGCCCTCTAGCGGCCTAAGTCGGAAACTCTAAACGACTGCAGTGTCCTCTTCCGAATGCAGGCCGAAATAAAAAACAATCGCAGCGCTCCCTTGCAGCCGGTGCTGAAAACTCGAAATGATCGCAGCGCCCTCTTGCGGCTGGAGCTGGAAACTCGAAGCAATTGCAATGACCTCTGACGGCCGCAGGCGGAATCTCGATACGACAGCTGCGCCCTCTGGTGGCCGAAGGCAATTAAATAAATACTAAATCAATAAATAAATAACTGAATAAATAAGCTATTTAGTTATTAAATAATTATCTAAATGTGAAAGTGTGGATATTTGGATGTTTAGATGTGTTACTCTATAACGTCGCTACTACTAAACAGATTTGGCTGAAATTTTGAATGGAGATAATGAGACTTAAAACATAGGCTACTTTTTATCCTGGAAAAATCCACAGTTCCCACGGGATTTTGAAAAAACC
Source organism: Melanargia galathea (assembly GCA_920104075.1). Lineage (NCBI taxonomy): Eukaryota > Metazoa > Arthropoda > Insecta > Lepidoptera > Nymphalidae > Melanargia > Melanargia galathea. Next base: position 18,694,594 of record OV049866.1, on the reverse strand, counting down.
CAAATCTACAGGTATAGGCAGATCACTATAGCAAACTACCTTGAAAGTAAGTATAAAGGTTGGAAAAGAGAGCGGGAACGGGAACCAGATATCCACGATTCCCTCAGGATTTGTGAAAAACCGAAATTCACGCGGGCGAAGCCGCGGGCAAAAGCTAGTAATATATAAATGTTTTATTCGAAATCGATGTGAAAAAAGTTATTAATATAAAAAAAATAGTATATAAACCTACATCATACAGGTGAGCGATGTTATCATTATTTATACGGTGTATATCAGTATGCTTAGTCCCACTTTTTACATAGTGGCAACGATGATCGAAATTCGAGTATCGACACACAAAGAGCAAAATGAACCCAAAGTCTCTTATTTTAAAGTCGTAATTCAATAGTTCGAATATTTATTTTACAACATTTCTGCTTGGGGCGCTGGGTAGTTTTCGAATGCTGAATGTATTGGCGAACTCAAACCTTCATTTAAGCCATTTTAGGTCCATTTCACTGTGAAGTGATTGTGATTCGATCAATAGTATACTATAAAGTTTTAGAGCGCTGCAAAGTGGGACTAAGCATACAGTATTTATACGGTGTCTATTTTCCTAAGTATTTTCGTATACCGAAACTTTTCGATTTTTCGTAATTTACATGGCCCACAATAATGCGACCTATGTTGTACTGTTAATTTCGTTTGTGTCCACCGTAGGTATGGTATCCATACAAAGTGCCCGTTTACCTTTAGCCTTGACCATTTTTTAACTTTTAATCTTATTTTCTAGTTTGACCCTTCGTTTAGTATAGATTAAGCAGTTAATGTAAAAAAAATAGTCCTTAGATTCTTGTCGATTATTATCTACATATATTCATATTAGCGTAATTGACTTTATGTTTGTACTAAATTAATCAAAACAATAAACATTAAACCGTCGAAGTCTATTAATTATCTCTAGATAATCTATCTACTTGCCCGTCTAAAGCGCGACATCAGCAAAAACAATATTCAATATTCAACAAATATTCAATATTCAACAACAAAAACAAGTCAAGCAAATACCACAAAAATATTTTTATAACGGAAATTAACCTCAAACCGGTACGCTATTGTTTAGAACTTAGAAGGTCAAAATCGACTACCTACCTACAACTAACAAAAAATTAAACTGTCCAAGTGCGAGTCGGACTCACGGAGTTCCGTACCATGGAAATAATATAGTGGTGTTAGTTATTCGGTTAAACTATACGACCGTCTCAAAAACAAATCTAATTAGAGCTGATTTCAAAACAAGTATAAATTAAAAATTCAAAAAACCCCTGACATTCGCCATTTTGTTTTGGCGGCCATCTTGGATTTGCAATAGTGCCATTCTACTAATGAAGTCCTTTTATTTGATACCCATATTAAGGGAGTTATGAAAAAATATGTAATCCGCCATTTTGTAGCGGCGGCCATCTTGGATCGATTTTCATCAAACATAGCTAACAACACTCTCGACTAACGTTAACCCATATAAAAAACTCTAAGCAGTAAAGTTAAATAAATTAAATAAGTTTATTATCTGTTTTATTAGCTTATTTTTGTGAAATAAAATTTATTCTTATCTTAGATACATCTATAATATAATAAAACTGTAACAGATCCAATTCTGTACATTGAAGATATTTTGAAAATTTTTATTGGAGGGCACTCTATAATCGATACTGAAGCCAAAACTGCATTTTTTTTCATTTTTGTCTGTCTGTCTGTCTGTCTGTCTGTCTGTCTGTCTGTCTGTCTGTCTGTCTGTCTGTCTGTATCTTGGCCGCGCATCACGCCAAAACTACTGAACGGATTCGAATGAAACTTGGTACGATTTGAGTTTATACCCCGAGGTAGGACATAGGATACTTTTTATCCCGAAATTCAGCACGGTTCCCTTGGGAGAGGGGATGAAAGTTAAAACGTGTATTTAGCTGTAATTCATTAACGCGTTGTTAGATTTCACTAATTCTTTTTTTGTTAGAAAGGTAGTACTTTATATATTGTCCCGTAAATATTTCAAGGTCATAGGTTTTTTAGTTCAGAAATGACAGACATTACAACCCTGAGTATTGGTTTCAAATAACTTGGGACCCGTATCTTTGAACGTACGGCTTATTTTAAACTGGTGTGCGTTGAAATTTATGTTTGTTGGTCTGTCTATTATTGTTCCAGCTAATCTCCGAAACGGCTGGATCGATTTTAATGGAACTTTCAATGTTATAAGGAGTAACTTGGCTACATTTAGTTTAGGTACATAAAAGAATTATGAGATCCGATCCGATTATATATAAAAATCTATATCCACGCGAACGAAGTTGCGGGGGTCAGCTAGTATTATTATAAAATCCTAGATTGTAGATGTTTGTATCACACAAAAACTACTGAATGGATTAAAATGAAACTTGGCATAATTTTAGTTCATACTGCATTAACAACTCAAAGGAGCTTACGAAAAACAAAGAGCATTTAAAACTATTCCAGAAGTCCATAGCATTAGTAGTTACTGAAAGTAAAGTGACCTACGGTAGACCAACAGATCAAATAACACTATAAGTTACTTTATTGACATCGCAGTAGATATGCTAGCGCCGAGCTCAAACTTATTTTACATCACCCATAATATTTTCTTTGGAGTAATGAATGCAGCGGAGTGAGAGGGAACTGATTACGAAATTGTAATCACGACGACACAATTACCAAGTTGGTATTAATGCTAGCGTCAAACTCAGACTTGTTTTACATCACCCACACTATTCACTTTCTTTCCTTAACGTGGTGAATGCAGCGGAGTGAGATGGAACCGATTACCGAGTAGTAATCATGATGATACCAATTACCAAGTAGATAATATTACGTTTACCAACTAGTAATATTTATCTTAATACCAAGTCGAATACTGCCAATCAATCATGACATGCTGTCGAAAGGCGCTGGCAGCATGGACACAAGCTGCACAAATCGTGTTCTGTGGCAATTTATTGCAAGCCATAATATGTCCAACAGTGGACATCTAATGGTTGAGATGACGATGACGACCCGCGACTCAAATTCACCCGATTCGATCAGAAACTTAAAGCGGATCTCTAATTACTACGTACAAAAATGTTATAATTATTATTTTTTTCAAGCGCATCGTGCTGCGTGCATTCGTTTTGTTTCTGCTTAAATACGAGTAATTATAAGTTTATTGTTAATGTTGAGAATATCACTAACAGTTGTACTAAAAGCGGTTAAAGTTACTTTAGTTTGACCACCAAAAAAAGCAAAACATAGGTACTATAATTATAAGCTTAAGGGGCAAAACGGTCTAAACTTTACTATGGGAATCTATTTTGGTTTTCTTGATCGTCATTTTAAACGGCAGTCAGAATCGTGACGCAGTTTTAACCACCTATGATGGAACTGACTCTAAATGGTTCACCGGGCATTATAGTAGGTAGGATAAAAGTATACGCTCGGTTTTGATACTATTTAATAAACTAGCAGTGTCTATCCTACACCATACCTGTGCGTATCTGTATGAGTTAAACACGATTAGAAAAGCAGTAAACAAACGACTTAGTTTGTTAATTAAACAGTACTTATATAGAGACAAAAGAAACGAGTAGATTAGATATGAAAAAGTCTTTGTATTTAATTCTGTGTGTAATAATTTTATTCGCGGAAAATAACGCAAAACCAGTCCCATGGTGAGTACGTAATATTATTAAGACAATTTGGTCTAAGGAGATATTATATTGTCGTACTAGCTGGTTCCCGCGACTTCGTCCGCGTGGATTTAGTTTTTATATCCCTGTGTTAAACATCAAGAATTATTCTTAAGTGTCAAAAAATTACAGACGGACGGAACAAAAAAAAAAAAAAGGAAAGAAACCTCTCCATGAGAAATAAATTGGAATTAAAACTTTTCCACTTTTCCAGGGCAATAATGAATAAAACAAAAAGAACTAAGCATAACCTATTCATCGTTTGAGTCGTGAGTCATATAACCACCAACAGGAAAAAACACATTCAGTTTTTCCCGAAAGTTTCAAACCGGGCAACTTTTAGAATATTTCTTTTTAAAAATTTAAATGAAAGTTATAAAATTCCATAAATATTTAATCGGGTTTTTTTATGCTCATGCATTTAAAAAAATAAATAAAAAACAAGCCTGAGTAAAAATTTAATTTTAAATAAAAACTGAAAAGGAAAAATTAGGTCCAATTTAATCTAAAATTATGTTCAGTAAAATAATGTTGCTTAACACCACCAATGAAACAGTTTCATGATCGATACAGTACCCAAAAAAATATAATGCAGAGACTTAAACAGTTGGGTAATCTTGCCAAAATTATTCTTGCTAAAAATATTGTCCAACATAAAGATCTCGGACAGTTATCGGATTATAGGTAATAACCTACTTATATATATTTTCAAATTGTTCTAAAGAAAATAAAGGCTACGGAAGGCAACAGTACCTATCTGGTTTTGATAAAATTTACTATAGAAATATTATTTTACATTTACTCTTGAACTAAGACATCGCAATCAAGATGTTATTGCTCACTTTCAAAACTTATATTGAATGTCTCTTTCACAGATTCTGGTCGATCTATAATGCTCAAAATTATCCTTAATTGTTTTTTAGTCGCAGCAGTAGCTGGTGGTGTCCGGGCAATGGCAGTTGGAGAGAGATAACTAAGGCGGGTATGGCGGCTAGGGTGGCTAGGGCAGCTACGGCGGCCACAGCGGCTACAGCGGCCACAGCGGCTACAGCGGCCACGGCGGGTATGGCGGCTAGGATAGCTAGGGCAGCTACGGTAGCCACAGCGGCTACAGCGGCCACAGCGGCTACAGCGGCCACGGCGGCTACGGCCGCTACGGCAGCCACGGCAGCTACAGCAGCCACAGCGGCTACAGCGGCAACGGCGGCTACGGCGGCTACAGCGGCCACGGCAGCTACGGCAGCCACGGCGGCCACGGCGGCTACGGCGATTCCAGGGATCAAGAACTTGCCTACGTCATGGAGAAACCCATAGACTACTCATATTATACGATATGTCTATGTAGAATGTAGATATAAATTAAAGTTTCTTTCTTTAAAGCTTTAAAAATTATTGAACCTTTATTTATTAATTTCCGAAAATAATATTATAATGAAATAATATTATGTATTTTCTTCTTTTTTATTTTCTGTATTTTATTGATCAATCGACATATTAATATAAATATAGTTACAAGATATTAATTCAAAGTTTAAACCCGACTACTACACCCCTAACTCTAATGGGTAACTCTGCGACATTTCAGCTTTATTGTTTACTAGCTGATGCCAGCGACTTCGTTCGCTTGGATTCTTATAAATCTCATCATTAACCTATTTCAGGATAGAATGGCCAAAATTCCTGAAATACGTAAAATTCTTTATTTTTAACCGACAATACATTTTCGGTTTTCTTCCAATCCGATTTTCATTGATATAACTTTAAAAATGACGGACTTTCATACAAACTTTCACCCCTCATTTAACCCACTTGGGGGTAGTTTTTCTAAAATTCCTTAAACACATAACTCTTTATCTTTAACCGAAAACCTAAATACCAATTTTAATGGATATTACTTGAAAAAAGACGGACTTTCATACAAACTTTCATCCCCTATTTAACCCTCTTAGGGGTGGGATTCGCAATAATCCTTTCTTAATGTGCGCCTAAGCAATAAAAGGAAGCTACTGAGAAAATTTCAAGTTTCTAGCTTCAATGGCTGTGCGTTGATGTCAGTCAGTCAGTCAGGACAAGCCTCTTTAGGTATATTATTTTTTAAACTTTTAACATTTAATAAGCACTACTTAATAAACTCGTAGTTGTTGCTAATCGATATATTATATGCTTTATAGAAGAGAGTTTTCGCGTTAATCCCAGAGAGGTAGCTTGTCGATGAAAGTGATCCCTTGTATTATGGAAATACGCACCCGTTTGTTCAAAGTCCGTTCGGTTTTAGAGTGCGAGGTTGCATTGGTTAGTGGTTTACGATTACTTTATCCTGTTGAAGAACAGGAAATGGCTAGTTGGCAGCCATTTAGGCTGACTGAACTTTGCTCACCCCTGGGTTCATTTTAAACCATTACCGATCAGATGATTCTCGCGGGAATATTCGTCTCGGCTTTATAGACTTAGACTAAGTAACCGACTTCGAATAAGGAGGTTCTGTATTTGACCTGTATGTAAGTATGTATGTATGTATGTTCTCGATTATTTCAAAAACCAATCAACTTATTTTGATGATTTTTTTTTACTATCGTAATCTACATACTTTCAGGAAGGTTTTAGTATATAAAACATCTAGTTATTATTCTTATGTACGAAGTTGTATGCGTAAATATACCCACATGTCACTAATATTTCTGATTAGTAATTATACAGATTTTTCTGAGATTGCTGGACCGAATTCGATTTAATATTTCTTAACAAGTATAAATTAAAAATTAAAAAACCCCCCGACATTCGCCATTTTGTGGTGGCGGCCATCTTGGATCGATTTTCATCAAGCATAGCTAACAACACTCTCGACTGATTCACATTTCAAACAAAGAAAACCGCATTCAAATTGGTTCACCCGTTTGAGCGCTACAGGGGAACAGACAGACACACACACACACACACAAAAACACGTCAAACTTATAACACCCCGTCGTTTTTGCGTCGGGGGTTAAAAATTAGCTTGTTTAGACTCCTCTCTGTGTTCATCAATAGAACTTCAATATATAACGGCTTATCTATACTAATAAATAAAATTGAAGTGTCTGTCTGTAATATCGAAATAACTACCTGTAATATCGAATTAAGCTCATATGGTTATTTGAACGCTACCATAACCGAATCACACGTTTTTAAAATTTTTGTCTGTCTGTCTGTCTGTCTGTCTGTCTGTCTGTCTGTCTGTTTGAACGGGCTAATCTTCGGAACGGCTGAACCGATTTTGACGGGACCTTCACATACAAGTAGAGAATTAACCAGGGAGTAACATAGGCTACTTTTTTAACCGACTTTCAAAAAAGGAGGAGTTGTGTTTTTCTACCTATGTACACCGATATCTCCGAGATTTCTGAACCGATTTGCGTAATTTTTTTTTAATCGATAGAGAAACATTGCGATCCTGTTCTATAAAAAATTTGGATTCCAACTTTTCAATCCTGATGCTGTATGGGACCTAATCCCGAAAACTAATGGGTTTTAGAAACTTTCGGTTATTTAAATTGATATTGGGGGTACCAATTAAAGACTTTATTTTGTTGAATAAACTCGAGTAGGTACATATCCAACTCCTCAACCCTGATGCTGTAAGGAATTGTATTCCGAAATCGTGGGGATCCCACGGGATTTTTCCGTTTTGGGGACGGGTTTCTACTGACGATAAGCTACTTTTTGTTCTGGAAAATCAAAAGTTCCCACGGGATTTTTAAAAATCTAAAACCACACGGGCGAAGCCATGGGCATCATCTAGTATATAATATAACTGTGGTATTTGAGTATTTTAAAAGACAAATGGAAAATGTTGAGTCCCATTTGTTTTTTCATGTCATTACCAAACTCCATATAATAGAAGAACAACGTCAGTCGGGTCAACTTGTTGAAAATAAAATACGGTTTAGTAAATATGCGCCGCTTTGAAAATAACTCACAACAAGTATAAATTGAAATTAAAAAAAAAACCCCGACATTCGCCATTTTGTGGCGGCGGCCATCTTGGATTTGCATAGTGGTGTTCTACTAGTCAAGCCCTTTCATTTGATACCTATATTAAGGGAGTTGTGGAAAAATATATAATCCGCCATTTTGTAACAACGGCCATCTTCATCATCAAACATAGCTAACAACACTCTTGACTAATTGACCTAATTTGACTAATTGTTTGAAAACAAAAAAACCGCATTCAAATCGGTTCACCTGTTTGAGCGCTACAGGTGAACAGACAGACAGACATACACACACACACACACAGACACGTCAAACATATAACACCCCGTCGTTTTTGCGTCGGGGGTTAAAAAGTACCTATCTGAAATTCTGCCAGATTTAGGTATGTACTTGAAACCGCAATCAAAAAAGTCGATTCAGCAACCTTGCGTCCGAAGTTTCGTCAGAGGTCGATTGATGTCTGCAAAGACATAAAAAATATTAATCGCCTTAATCAGTCAGATAACTCGATTTAACAATCGTGTAATCTTAAATACGTAAGAACCTTTATTATCATTTTTGCAAACTTGTGATTAAATCATTCTAAAAATATCAATTGAAATCGCGATGTTATGTTAAGTATCAAAATTATTTAAAACAACATTATGTCAGTGCAGGTCGTGCATCGAGTAAAGACGCTACATTTTGTGAATTGCGAATTAATTTTATTGCTGTTAAAATTGTTCAACATGTATAACATATCACGGATTCTCATAGGACGAGAAATATTTAAAAGACAACATTTTTTAAGGTACTTATTATAATATCTTGATAGAGCTATCCCATAATATTTTTGACCTGTAATAAAGCGTATTTTTTCAGCATTTTTAACCCCCGACGCAAAAACGACGGGGTGTTATAAGTTTGACGTGTCTGTGTGTGTGTGCGTGTGTGTGTGTGTGCGTGTGTGTGTGTGTGTGTGTGTGTGTGTGTGTGTGTGTGCGTGTGTGTGTGTGTGTGTCTGTCTATCTGTTCCCCTGTGGCGCTCAAACGGTTGGACCGATTTGAATGCAATTTTTTTTTGTTTGAAAAGTGAATTAGTCCAGAGTGTTGTTAGCTATGTTTGATGAAAATCGGTCCAAGATGACCGCCGCTACAAAATGGCGGAATATATATTTTTTCACAACTCACTTAATATGGGTATCAAATGAAAGGGCTTGACTAGTAGAATAGCACTATTGCAAATCCAAGATGGCCGCCGCCACAAAATGGCGAATGTCGGGGGTTTTTAAATTTTTGATTTATACTTGTTAATTAAGCACCTTTTTCGTGTTTTCGTGTTCCCAATTTTAAACTAGGGTTGCTTGATCACAAATAAGTGTTATGGAAAACCGCACCTTAAACATCAATAAAGAAGCGTTTTCTTTAAACCACACCATTTTGACGTGATAACGTCTTATAAATCGATGAACGCCGGCCGCACGCACGAAGAAGCATGACTTATAATTGTCACGTAGTCGTCACTTCACAATCACTTTGCAATTGTGCATTGTAGAGTCTTCCAATCCATCTTCTGAGAATGCGCCGGTGTCGGAGTGAAACGATCGTCGAGTTTAAGTGCTGGATTTGTGTGGTGTTACTTGGTGGTGGTGTTACTTGGTGGTGGTGTTACTTGGTGGTGGTGTTACTTGGTGGTGGTGATTAGGATTCTCTTGGTTGCTTGTTTTTCCTGCATATTTAACACCAGTAGAGCTGATAGGGCATAGCACATGCTGCATGTAGTACCATACAAATTTGACTGTTTTGCGGATTATAGCAAAATAATTTTGACTTTTCACCATAAGTATAATTATGTGTTTCAATAACAAATAGCACAATAGAGAACAAAGTGGAGGATAAAGTTAAACCTTGGCGTGAGATTCCCGGACCATTATCTCTGCCTATTATTGGACAGTTACCACATTTTCTCCCAGGAGGTAAAACAATGGAACAGTTTTTAATAACTTTACAATATATTAATTTTGTTTAGTTGCATAAATATTGCCGATAGTAATTTTATTATTTTACACGTTAATAATATCTATTGATAATATTGTGAAGATGAAAAGGTGTAAAGGTCGACCAGAATCTCATGAAAAATACGGAAATGAAATTCCAAAGCTAGCAACACTGCGGCTGCCTTAGCGATAAACAAAGTAACTGTAATTTTTTGTGAAATTGACTTTTTTGCATTAACAAAAGTTTTGTGTCGAGTAGTTTTTTACCACAGTTTAATATTTCAAATAACTTGAACCGTTTACTGAAATTTGAATTGCCCAAACAAAGTAACTACACACACTAACCCGGAATATAAATGCAAAAACCAAGTAAACAACAAGTACAACACACAAAAAAAGTAATTGGATGTTGATTACTTTGTTTTTGTATTTAAAATTTATATTTTATTAATTTTTCGTTTCGTGAAACGATCCCAGGTAAGGTGTTCTGAATGTATTTACTTTGTTTATCACTAGGGCAGCCGAGTTAATCTAGTGTTGCTTACTACAAAATTTAATTTTCCTATTTTTCATGAGATTCTGGTCAACCTATAACTGTAATCTTATCTCTTTTACTTTGTCATCATGACAAAACACCATAGGTCCAATCATTGTCCAATTAGAGATTGACACACTTTTTAACCCCCGACGCAAAAACGACGGGGTGTTTTAATATGTTTGACGTATCTGAGTGTGTCTATCTGTTCCACCGTAGCGCTCAAACGGGTGAACCGATTTGAATGCGGTTTTTTGTGTTTGAAAGGTGAATTAGTCGGGAGTATTCTTTGCTATGTTTGATGAAAATCGGTCCAAGACAACCGCCGCCACAAAATTGCGGATTACATATTTTTCATAACTCCCTCAAAATGGGTATCAAATGAAAGGGCTTAACTAGTAGAATAGCACTACGCAAATCCAAGATGGCCGCCGCCAAAGAATGGCGAATGTCGGGGGTTTTTCTAATTTTTAATTTATACTTGTATAATATGTTAAGGTTGGTTGTACAAACGCACCATAGAGTTGCAAGAGTTGCTTTACAAAAATTATGGACCCATTGTAAGACTTGACGGGAATCTGGGGTTTCCTCCAGTAACTTTCATATTTGATCCTGATGCTGCAATAAATGTAAGTTTCACGTATACGCTACACCTAAATAATTTTATTTATTGAAGTCAATTATTTATTTATTTAAACATTACATCCTGTTTTGGCGTGGCCACATACAGGTGGCGCCTGTACCTACCCAGTAATTGTGTTTTCAAACCATCCATCCCATTGAAATATACACACAAAATTTCATCCAAATCGGTCCAGCCGTTTCGGAGGAGTTAGGTGACAACACACGCACATAAGAATTACATAGGTATGGATGAGAAAGTTTACCGTATCGACGGGATGTACATTAAATACGAAACCCATGAACATTTTTTATGGGAAAATGTTTATTCCTTCATTTTATTTTTTCGTCCATTTTTCTTTTAATAGTTATTCTGCTATTCGGGACGGAGACAAATACAATAAATCAAAAATTATGTAAATCTCTCCAGCCGTTCTCGAGTTATAAGTGTTCGAACAAACACGACTTTGTTTTATATGTAAGGATTGTTTTAGCTTTTTCGCAAAGAGGAACCTATGCCAATTCGTCCTGGTTTTGATTCCCTAATATATCATAGAAATCATTTCTACAAGGAGTATGAGGACGACCCAGCGGGATTGATACTCGAGTGAGTTTATTGAGGTTTAACTTGATTTCTTGGTCTATAAAACTAACTTTAACTGAATGTTTATCGCAAAAAAAATATTTAAGTATTTGTTAAAACTTAAAACTATACAAATAACAGAGATACCTACTACGAACACAAATAAAGTTTATTAAGAGTATGAGGCCTATTACGATAAACGTTTATCCAAGCCTTATTAGGCTACAGACGACAGACCATCCAAGTCATACTTTTCAATCTGTGAAAATATGCACCAATACACATGACGCAAAAAGTATGATAATCTAAAAGAATTAAAGTTAAACCGACTTTACCATACACTTAACAGTCCATATCTTGAAAACTACTGAATCGATTTTGATGAAACTTGTACTGCTCCCTAAATTGAAATAAATGTAGGACAATAAAAAACGGTCAAAATGCGATTAATATTTCGAAGAAATCCGTGTACTATTGCAGGTCAGGCTTTTTACCGCTTACGATATAGCTACAATATTTTCCTTTCAGCCACGGTGAAGTATGGAAAAAGATGCGATCCTTAGTCAGCCCTATAATGTTGCAACCGAAAACAATAAAACTGTATTCCAATGTCATGGCCGAAGTAGCAGAAGATATGGTTGAGAGGTTGGTTTTTCTTTTCATCATCATCATCAACCCATTACCGGCTGAGTATCCTCTCAGAGTGAGAAGGGTTTTGGCCATAGTCTACCACGCTGGCCAAGCGGATTGGCAGACTTCACACACCTTTGAGAACGTTATGGAGAACTCTCAGGCATGCAAGGTTTCCACACGATGTTTTCCTTCACCGTTAAACAAGTGATATTTAAATACTGTTACGTGCTGGGGTTCGAAGATTTGGAATAAAACACCTGGTGACCCTTGATCAGACTTTATTCTGCACTTCCGTATTCCACTTGGTACTCCTGATCCTCTTGTAGACTTCCTCTTCACGTTTGTTCGCTTCCAATCCTCTTCACTTCCGATCGCTTCCTTCGCTTGTATTTCGCTCGGCTCTCAGAACTGAACTGCTCTCCGTCAGCTCGCCGGTCCCTTTATATACCCGTTACCGCGTGACTAAGCGTTTTCTAGAAAGTTCCACCCCTATCGATGTTTATTCCAGAAAGGTCGCGTTGTTGTTGTTTGTTTACATCGATGGGTTTGTAGGTATTTATTAGGTGACGAGCAATTATGGACCTTAATGCTCTAGAAATAAGGTTCATTCGTAACAATACTTAAAACGCACATAACTCCGAAAAGTTAGAGGTGCGTGCCCGGGATCGAACCCACGACCTCCGATTAGAAGTCGGTCGTCCTAACCACTAGGCTATCATAGCACAGGTTTTTCTTTTAACTTGTCATTAAAACATATTTCTTTTAGTTTATTTTTTATTTTTCAAAGAATAACCATGATGAATATGACTAATTTTTAATGATAAAAACCCTTTCCCCTCCAATTAAGTGATAACTTGTGCTATAGGAGTGGGTACGACAATAGTGTAACGGGTGGGGTTTGAACCGACGACCTTTCTGTTTTTCGATCCGCGCCCGACGACTGTTGCGCTATTGAGGCTTGATTTTCGTTGGCGTTATTTCTATTATAGTACAGTGCCTCGTTGGTGTAGTGCTTAGCATGTTCGACTGCGTATCACGAAGTCCTTGGTTTGAATCCCGGTTCGAGCCGAAAAATGGTTAATAATAATTATTATTTATCAGTGCCGGCCCGGAGTTGATAGCAGGCGGTGTTTCACCCCGCCACGTGCCGAGAAGAGTACGTTAAGCGTCGGACGTTATTATCACTCTCATGTTGCAATGTATCATTTAGATGCCACTTTGAATGAAATAAACAATGTGAATGGGAAATATTTAATCCATACTTCCATACTATAATATTATAAAAATGTAAAAGTAACTCTGTCTGTATGTTACGGTTTTACGCCTAAACCGCAGAACCGATTTTGCCAAAATTTCGTAGAGACTAGAGACTATAGACTAGACCTTACAAAACGACATAGGCTACTTTTTATCCCGGAATATTATAGAGTTCCCAAGGGATTAATAAAAATCGAATTCCACGCGGATGAAGTGGCGGGCATCAAATAGTCTTAAATAATAACTAGCTTCTCGCGTGAATTTCGGTTTTTCACAAATTCCGAGAGAATCGTGGATTTCATTTCCGTTCCCGGTCCCTTTTCCAACCTTTGTATCATAATATCAGTGTGATTTACAGAATGAGATCGAAACGTAACAAGCAAAATATGCTGGAAAGTGATTTATTCTCGGAGTTGAAACTGTGGACGTTAGAGTCAGTTGCGGTTGTAGCGCTCGGAGCTCGTCTCAACTGCCTCGATACAAACCTACCGGAGGACTCTCCCGCGAAGAAGCTGACAGCAACATTGCATGACTTTTTTGACATGCTAGAAAAACTCGATTTTCAACCTAGCCTTTGGAAATACATAGCAACGCCTGCGTACACAAAGGCGATGAAGGTGTATAGTGAACAAATGAGGTAAGTTTTACTTTTTAATACCCGACGCAAAACGACGGGGTGTTATAAGTTTGACGTGTCTGTGTGTGTGTGTGTGTCTGTCTGTTCCCCTGTAGCGCTCAAACGGGTGGACCGATTTGGATGCGTTTTTTGTTTTGTTTGAAAGGTGAATTAGTCGAGAGTGTTCTTAGCTATGTTTGGTGAAAATCGATCCAAGATGGCCGCCGCTACAAAATGGCAGATTATATTTTTTTTCACAACTCCGTTAATATGGGTATCAAATGAAAGGGCTTGACTAGTAGAATAGCACTATGCAAATCCAAGATGGCCGCGACCACAAAATGGCGAATGTCGGGGGTTTTTTAAATTTTTAATTTATACTTGTATTAGTACACGTAAAAGCTATAATAATTTTTAGAAAAATTTAAACTTCAATATTGCAAAGTAAGCCAGTCCTTCACACTTACACGTATTAGTCCATATCATGAAAGCTACTGAACCGAGTTTAATGAAATTTGTACTGTTCCCTAAATGTAAGTAAGTAAATGTAAGTCAATAAAAAAATGGTCACAATCCGATTAATACTTTCTGAGAAATACGAGAACAAATATATATTAAACATAGGTATATACAAACATACATATCCCTATAAAATTTTGTATATTTGTTTAGAACCCTAATAAATTTATCATTTATGAGAATACGTTGCGGTTAATTTTACATACATGGTACGTGTCGAATTGTACCTATATCTCTTTTTTTGAAGTCGGTTAAAAATGAAGTCAATATCAACAAGTGTAAATTGAAAATTTAAAAACCCCCGACATTCGCCATTTTGTGGCGGCGACCATCTTGGATTTACATAGTGCTATTCTACTAGTCAAGCCCTTTCATTTGATACCCATATCAAGGGAGTTGTGAAAAAATATGTAACCCGCCATTTTGTAACGGCGGCCATCTTGGATCGATTTTCATCAAACATAGCTAACAACACTCTCGACTTATTCTCCTTTCAAACAAAAAAAACCGCATTCAAATCGGTTCACCCGTTTGAGCGCTACAGGGGAACAGACAGACAGACAGACACACACACACACACACACACACACACACACACACACACACACACACACACACACACACACACACACACACACACACACACACACACAGACACGTTAAACTTATAACACCCCGTCGTTTTTGCGTCGAGGGTTAAAAAAGGGTTTGAATCCATAAGCATAGTTTATTTTGTATAGAATAAATATATTATGTTGTGACTATGTAAACATTTTTTTTTCCAGCTTGAATGAGTTTTTCATAAACAAAGCTGTAGAGCAATTGAAATCTAAACAAGAAACAAAAGACAATAAAGACAAGAGCATACTTGAAAAAGTACTTGAAATTGATCACAAAGTTGCAGTAGCTTTGGCTAACGATATGTTGTTAGCAGGCATTGATACGGTAACTAGTACGCACTTGCTGATTGCCTACAACTCGACTGGATCATATATCCATTTTCCGATGTCTATTTTTTTATTATTCTTCTTAACCCGTCTTGACTGGGATCTCAACTTGACAATTTTATTTTTATTTATTTTATTTGTAATAATTTTAACGTTAAATTGCTTAGTGATCTAGGAGGACTTCGCTTCTTCTTCTTAAAGTGCCATCTTTTTTCGAAGGTCGGCGATCATTAAGGCTACTTGAATCTTCGATACCGCGGCTCTGAATAATGAACGGGTGCTTTTTCCAAACCATTGGCGTAGGTTTTTCAGCCAAGATGTTCTTCTTCTCCCCACCCTTCGTTTTCCTTAGATCTTGCCCTGTATGATGAGTTGTAGTAGTTCATATTTTCGGTGTCTCATTATGTGGCCGAGATATTCAAGCTTCCTTTTCTTCACTGAATATAAAATTTCTGCTTTTTTCTTTACGCGAGTTAGCACGGTTACGTTTTTTATTTTGTCTCTCCAGGATATCCTTAACATTCTCCTGTATACCCACATTTTGAAGGCTTCAATTTTCTTACAGCTCGACTCTGACACTTCAGGACTTCGCTGGTAGAGTGGTAACTAGCCTTACTTCCCACCAGACCAGAGACAATTAAGAAATTATAAATTCCCGAATTGCCCTTAACATCTACGTGGTTAGATCACGACACGACCCCTCTAGCTACCTCTGTCTATGTCCTTAATCTGTCAAGCTATAAAGTTTTTGAGTACCTATCATATCAATAAAAAAGATTTATAAAATTAAAGTACTTTTTTAGCTTCTCAGCTTATTCGTTCCTAACAAAACGTCTCTGATTGAAAGTCAGAAAAAGTGTGAAGTACATAATATTATTAAAGTAAAAAATAGAGAGTATTTTTTGCAGGCTTCCAGCACTACATTGGGATTACTATATCTTTTGGCCACAAATCCAGATGAACAAATCAAATTGAGAGAAGAGGTCATGTCGGATGAAAAGAATCGAACATATCTAAGAGCTTGCATTAAGGAGTCAATGCGGTTATTTCCTGTAGTTGGAGGCAATTTTAGACAGACTACAAAGGAACATAACGTTCTGGGCTACAGAATACCTGTGAATGTAAGGCAAAGAAGATTATATTAAACAAGCTATATTTTATAGGAATAAACCGGTCAAGTGCGAGTGAGACAGAAATCGGTGTACCAATCAAAAATATTAGGGTATATTTATGCGTGTAATTTCGTACGTAAGAATGATAAATGGGTGTGTTATAGGTATACTAAAACCTTTCTAAAAGTATGCAACTAGATTAAAATCATGAAAAAAATCATTAAAACTGGTTCATTGGTTTTTGAATTAATCGCAATCGTGCCTAGCCAAATTAAGATTATTTTCTATTAAAAATGTAAATGCGTGTTTAAATGTAATACTTTTATTATTGTGATGAAACTTATAATTTTTTATTTTCAGATGAATATTTTAATAGGCAACCAACAGTTGTGTATGATGGAGGAACAATTTCCAAGGCCGACAGAGTTTTTACCCGAAAGATGGATCGCCGACAAATCTGACCCTCTCTACTATGGAAACGCTCACCCATTTGTTTACACACCCTTTGGATTCGGAGTGAGGAGCTGCATAGGTTGTATACCAATAAAAAATAATAAGTAGTACTATTACTATTCAATAAAAACAGACCTATTTCACAGAATACTGTGAAGTAGATCTGTACTTTTTATTATACTAGCGGACCCGGCAGACGTCGTCCTGCCCGCTATTAGCGCCACCTACCGGGTCCAATTTTTCTACATATAAACCTTCCTCTTGAATCACTCTATCTATTAAAAAAAACCGCATCAAAATCCGTTGCGGAGTTTTAAAGATTTAAGCATACATAGGGACATAGGGATATAGGGACAGAGAAAGCGACTTTGTTTTATACTATGTAGTGATTGTACCGGAAGGAAATTAATCGCTTGATGGCTTTGCCACCAGGCAAATGCCATTTTGGCGTTGCGGCGCTCTTAAATTGCGGGATGCTATACAGCTGACGTTCGAGGTGCGATCTGTACTCTGATTTTTAATTCCGTGGAATTCTGACAGTTGTTATTTTAAAAATAAAATGAGTTTTTGTGTGAAAAACAGGGTTACCGCCTGAAGTTCAATATTACCCCAAACTAAAATACCTGAAGTAGGGGAGACTGGGTACGGTTGAAACATTTTAGCGTTAATCGTCCATTTCGTCGAGAATAGTTAAGCGAGCGTTGAAAGAAATATATCAAATAAAAGACCACATATCTGTCTACGAATGGGCAATGTTATTTGCGATCATTGTATTGTATTTTATGTGTAAAATCAAATCTTAAAAAAATGGGAAACTGTTTCAACCGTCCCCATGCCAGGGTCGGTTGAAACAGTGCCTGGGGTCAATTGAAACACATGCAAATAATACAAAATATAATAAATGAATTTTTTTATTCATCGTCTAATAACATTTTACAACTTTCTAGTTATATATCCTTTAGTTTAGCATAGTTTAGTTAGACATCTTTTTAGTTAGGCAAAAATATATGTCTGCACATCTAATTAAATATTTAGATTGTTAACGCTCTTGTTCCTGGTTAAACACTCGATTGTGAGGTTTATATCCCATTTCTTGATTTTCATTGCCACCAGTCGCATCTCGTTTACGTACATTGTATACCTCAACTAGGAACAGTGGTTCAGTCCATTCTTTTCTGCCGCTGTTCTTAACGAAGATCCGGCTTTTACACTTTCTTATGCTTACTTATACATCGATAAGTCAGCTTGACATCTCGTAGTCTCCCTTTGGCATCTTTGAAACAAGAAAATAAAATAAATACATTGTTTCAACCCCCCTTCTAGGTATAAAATTGTTCGCAGTAAGAATAATAATAAATTTAAATAAATACTAATCATACAACCATATTCTACAAACCTCAATAAAAACGATACAAAACTCTCAGTACTCTAACTTTAATAAAACCATTATAATTTCAAAAATGTACGGACATAAAATACTTACTTTTACGTCAAAAAACACAATGAGGCCTCCTATCTACAAGTAGAGCGCGCGAAGGGCGACGAAACACCAAAATTCGTGTTTGGACTTGTCGTCCGCTTCGTTCTTCCCTTGTAACCATCAACCTCACCACACACGGTGTCGAGATATTCGCTTTGTTTCAACCGTCCACCGTTTCAACCGTACCCAGTCTACCCTATCTGTGAGGCATTTGTCATATTATTAACTACCTTTTCTTTATAGGAATAGCGGGCAACTGAGCAAGCGGGTCACCTGATGTTAAGTGATTACCGCCTCCCATGAACATTAGCAGCACCTGAGGAACCACTAATGTGTTGCCGGCTTTTAATGAAGGGGACCGGCTCTTCAGCTCGCTGCCGGAACACACGGATGCTTTGCGGCAGATTACGGCTGAAGTGTGGTCGCTAGCCAGGCGGATTCGGGGTAGGATCCTACCACAAAGCGGTGATACCATCTAGATTACGTTGTGTGGTATCAGGCACAACGACCCGTGAAGGAAACTGAAAGCGTCAGGGCCTCGTTAGCATATTGGCAGGGTGCACCGCGCGTAGGTGAGGTTGACTTTGGCCACATAGGTGGAATTTGGGCCACTTACACCCCAAATTACTACCAATTACTACCTAAGTATATGCGGCAATTGATTTTTATTTATATTTAAGTATTTATAAATTTATAATCTTTTTTTGGGAACTGTTCTATCTCTGGCAACATTAAGAAACGTCAGTATTCCACTGAATTAAAAATCAGATTATAATTGATGTACTAGGATCAAGTGTAATATATAGTGACACACCAAAATGCTGTGATGTGTCGAAGCGTGTGATTAACAGGTTTTTTTTGAACAGGTCGACGTATTGCCGAACTGCAGATTGAAACTTTCATAACTAAGGTGATCTGCAATTTCGAGCTGAGTTGGAGGGGCCCGCCGCCGACACGCACGCGAACCGGTGCCGTGAACTATTTCCACGGGCCGTACTTTTTTGTGCTTAAAGACGTTTAGATTTTAATATACAACGTTTTAATATACTTTAAATTAATTTTAATATACTACTTTCAGGTTTTGGTTAAAGCGAAACACTTTAAGCAAAACCTGAAAGTAGCTTGTTCAAAATCAGTAACATAATCGAATCCAATCGTTTTTATACTTACTGTGTTATATTTTTGTCCAAAAATATTTTAAAATCTTGCAAGCTAGGCACATTGGTTGAAACACGCATCAGCTGACGATCGGCAAACAGCGCGCGGTCATTCAACTCGCGAGTCGAGGCGGTGATGGCTTGCGAGTTGAGGTGACCATTTTTTTCGACCCCCAAGAACCAATTTAACCACACATAAGAAAATTCATCAAAACTTGTCCGTAATAAAATAAAAAAATCGTACAACTCGATTGTATGTATGTACAAGTTCTTTCTTTCTGTAACCTCTACAAATACCTACTTGCAATAGTTGCTGTATCTTGAACGTTATACGTGCGGGTAACTCACGATGACTGAGCGCTTCGTTACGTTGCTCGACCTTGTGGGTTTATTCTGTAACTTAGTTGCCAACGAATTAGTTCGATATACATTGCTGTTTTAATGTTTGAAATGAAATCACTGTTTATATTGCACACAGTAAAGCAGCAATGTATATCGAACTAATTCGTTGGCAACTATTTTTAGTTGCTAACTAAGTGAGAGAATAGCCCCACTGGTTCACGTCACCTTCTTGGGACTGTGGTCAACTTTGACGATCACTTTGTCGAAGTAACTTCGCGAGTAGTGTACAGGATGCTTTAAAATTGTTTGCACCACGGTGCGCCGCACGATGTTCCGGTCTTTGACCGAAACATAAATCTATTATCACTAAAATAATATAGCTATAGGTCAAGCAAATGATAACTTATTCTTAGTTGATTACGCCTTATAAACATTGTTATCGTAGCACTTCGATCAATGTTTTACTAGATACGCTGTTGGTCTTCAAAAAATGTACGTGATAAATAACTTCTCACCCACTGTTTATCATCATCATCATAATCAACCCATTACAAGATCTCAGAATGAGAAGAGTTTAGGCCGAAGTCCACCACGCTGGCCAAGTGCGGGTTGGTAGACTTCACACGCCTTCTAGAATATTATGGAGAAAAGCTCTCAGTCATGCAGATTTCGTCGGTATTTTCCCATCAACATTTCAAGCAAGTGGTATTTAATTGCTTAAAATGCACATAACTCCGAAAAGTTCAGGTGCGTGCTGGGGATCGAACTTCGGCCCCCCGGAATGGAGGCTGAAGTCTTAACCACTAGGCTATCATCCACTATTAGGTACCTCTCATATATTTCTCACCTACGAGTATGTTCGTGAGAAAGCTAATGTGAAGAAGTATTATACGACTAGCTGATCCCCGCGACTTCGTCCACGTGGATATAGGTTTTTATATAGGATCGGATTGGATTCCATAATCCTTTTTTGTACCTAAACTAAATGTAGCCTAATTTACTCCTTATAACATCACCTATCTGCCATTGAAAGTTCCATCAAAATCGACCCAGCCGTTTCGGAAATTAGCTGGAACAAATAGACAGATCGACAAACATAAATTTAAACGCACACCAGTTTAAAATAAGCCGTACGTTCAAAGATCCGGGTCCCAAGTTATTTGAACCCAATAAATATCTGTCATTTCTGAAGTAAAAAAACCTATGACCTTGAAATATTTACGGGACAATACTTAAAGTACTACCTTTTTAACAAAAAAGAATGAGTTAAATCGAACTACGCGTTAATGAATTAAAGCTAAATACACGTTTTAACTTTCTTCCTCTCTCCCAAGGGAACCGTGCTGAATTTCGGGAGAAAAAGTATCCTATGTCCTACCTCGGAGTATAAACTCATATCGTACCAAGTTTCATTCGAATCCATTCAGTAGTTTTGGCGTGATGCGCGGCCAAGATAAAGACAGACAGACAGACAAAAATGAAACAAATTGCAGATTTGGCTTCAGTATCGACTATAGAGTGCCCTCCAATAAAAATTTTCAAAATATCTTCAATGTACAGAATTGGATCTGTTACAGTTTTATTATATTATAGATATAATATATATATAGAATAGATATAGATAGAAGAAGAAGATACATGATGTGAGTAAGAGTATGCTTTTGATAAGTTGTAAAAATAGAAATAACAAGTAAAGTATTTTTAAAGTATATAAATTATAATTATAAAGGTTTAAAAAAGTTTGAAAGAAAATAAATACTATTTACTTAGTACCTACTCGTAGGTGAGAACTTATTTTTTATACTGACACGATTTTTTATAATACTGCGTATCTTGTACATTATTGATGTCAGTGTGAATAATTAAAGATCGAGTAAGTTTATTCGCATTATTATTTTTACCAAGAAGACACTAGTTCGTAGTCGTAATCTCAACCGATAGACGTCTACTGCCGGACATACATAGGTCTTTTGTAAGGATCGCTTTAATAAATTAAGATTTAGAGGCACAAGGTTTTGTGCCACTTGTGTCCACTGTCCAGCGGCTGCCAGAGACGGGCTTGAGATTCTATAAAAGATGTACAAATCAACACGAATCCTTGTAAACAGGGAGGCTTTCAAGTGGCAGCAATGTACAAGGTAATGTTTGACTTTATTTTGAGTTTGAGCATCGAACTATTTGAGTTTGAATTTACTTTATCTACTTACCGTAATTTCTGTGCAGTGCAGTTCAAAGACTTGGAATCAATCACAGTATTTACAATGTCGTTAATTTCATGATTATTAATTAATAAACGGAAACCCGCGACTTCGTTCGCGTGGATATTGGTTTTTAAACATCCCGTGGGAATCATTTTGTCTTTCTTAAGCTCCTTTGAGCTCATACCTTGCTAAAAACTGTTAAAAGTTCACTGGCGGATGTTTAGGTACTTCAAAATGTAAACATCCGCCAGTGAAAGTCCCATCAAAATCGATCAAGCTTTTTGAGAGATTAGCCAGTAATCTTTAAAGTATTTCCTTTCTAACAAAAAAAGAATGAATGAAATCGGACCACGCGTTAATGACTTACAGCTAAGTACACATTTCTTTTGCTAGAAAGGAGATACTTTAAAGATTACTCGGGTAATCTCTGAAACGCTAGATCGATTTTGATGGGACTTTCACTGGCGGATGTTTACATTTTGATCTACCTAAACATCCGCCAGTGAACTTTTAACAGTTTTTAGCAAGGTATGAGCTCAAAGGAGCTTAGGAAAAACAGTATGATTCCCACAGGATTTTTAAAAACCAATACCCACGCGAACGAAGTCGCGGGTGTCCGCTTGTTATCAAAATATAAATATAAAACCACATTCGTGTTTTAATACCCCTTATTATACAACAGTGGCATAAATAACTATCAAAACGTCTCTTAAAGTGAATGCACAAGGTGGGTATGAATTACCTAAAATTTTAAATCTTTCAATAGTAAAGTACCTACCTTAGTAAAAGCTATTAAATTAATAATAAATTAAATGAAGTAATATAAAAAAAACATACGTTGAGAAACTCATTAAGTACCTACTTAGTTATAATTAAATTACTTTTTGTACATTTCTTTCATCATTTAGGATCGTATTTTTCAGAACTGTTGCAGTAAATAACACTGTAGTAAATAAGGTTGAAGACCAAATTAAGTCTTGGCGTGAGATACCTGGCCCTTTGTCTCTCCCCATCATTGGACAATTGCTTCACTTTCTGCCAGGAGGTAACAATCGTTCTTATAGACATAGAAAAAGAAAAGTATTTTGTTCAAATAAATATGTATATAAATAAATAAGTAGGTAGGTATAGTTTATATTGTAATATTATGGTCAAAATGAAAAAATATCCGGTTGATTTAATAAAAAAAAGCGGCCAAGTGCGAGTCGGACACCCATGAAGGGTTCCGTAGCAGCAAGTAATTGCGGTTTGCGATTTACAGATATGGCGTATTAAAAAAAACTGCTTTCTAGATCTCGTTCCAACCAATTTTCGGTGGAAGTTTGCATGATAATGTATATCATACCTAAATGTTTTTTAGTTTTATCATTCTCTTATTTTAGAAGTTACAGGGGTGCAGGGGGGACACACAATTGACCACTTTGGAAGTGTCTCTCGCGCAAACTATTCAGTTTAGAAAAAAAATATTTTAGAAACCTCAATATCATTTTTGAAGGCCTATCCATAGATACACGTATGGGTTTGATGAAAAAAACTTTTTGAGTTTCAGTTCTAAGTATGGGGAACCCCCAAAATGTATTGTTTTTTTTTCTATTTTTGTGTAAAATTCTTAATGCGGTTCACAGAATACATCTACTTACCAGGTTTCAACAGTATAGTTCTTATAATTTCGGAAAAAAGTGGCTGTGATATACGGACGGACAGACAGACAGACAGATATGACGAATCCATAAGGGTTCAGTTTTTTGCCATTTGACTACGGAACCCTAAAAAGGAATTTATATAATATATTATATATACGTGTTGAGTGTTGTTGTCCTTGAAACTGCAAAATATTCACTTAATAGGGGTTTCCAAACAAATACTTTTACAAATTTTTATAGATGTATTTGTATGTTTGTATGTACGCATAATTGTCCGCGGTTTTCTCCAAAACTATTTATCCGATTATCACCATTCATTTTTATTAGCATAAATTTACTTAGACTTAAAGAACAGTGTAATTTTCCTTAAAATCAATTTAGTAGTTTTCAAGATATTGAAGTGGGTAAACTTTCAATCTTTTAGATTATTATCACTTTATGTATAACTTTATGTATTTATGTACACTTAATGTATAACTCTATAATAAAAGTAAAAATTTGAAAGGTGATTCGAAACACAAAAGGTCAAAATTCAACTTTAACTTTAATAGTTACAATAAAAACAATTAATATGTTTTAGTTACTTAGTGTGTTTTATAAAAATGCACTAAGTGGGTAGATATTAAGCAAATTAGGCAACTGCCAGGGAAAAGTGGAGATGGATTGCTAAGCGAGTCACAACCAAAGTGCCCACCACGACCAGTCTATCAAGAGCCCTAGCGCCTAAGAAGAAGATATTAGCATTTGGAATCTTCTTGTTTTGCTTTTTAAAGGTTGGTTGTACAAACGCACCATTGAGTTGCAAGAGTTATTATTCAATAATTATGGGCCCATCGTTCGACTTGATGGAAATTTGGGGTTCGATCCAATCATATATGTCTTCGATCCGGAGGCTGGAATCAATGTAAGTTTTAAAATACCTACACAAAGGGTTTTACTAAAAGGATACTTATCTTTTCCGGCTTTTCCGGGAATGATGAACTTGAAATCTGAATCAGGATTATGGTTGGTGAATAATGAATTTTTAAATTACAAGTTTCTGCTAGGATAAAAATCCATACCTACTAATATAATAAATGCGAAAGTGTGTCTGTCTGTCTGCTAGCCTTTCACGGCCCAACAGTGTAACCGATTTTGATAAAAATTTTTATAGAGGTAGCTTACATCTCGGGGAAGGACATAGGCTCCTTTTTATCCCGGAAAAATAACATGTTCCCACGGAAAGACGGAAAATTTATAACGCATAATCTTAAATTAAAGTTATCTTACAGCGTGGATTCGGTCACAGTCTAGGTACTTTTTATCCTGGAAAATTATAAAGTTCCCACGGGATTCTTGAAGGTTCATCCGTTTAACCGATTTATACGAAATTTGGTACAGAGGTAGCGTAAATAATTTATGGGCTAATAATTGAAATTAGTATTCTTATATAAATTAAATCGCAATTATAATCCTAATACTAGTGATTTAATATTATCATGTTTAAGCTGTTTCGCAAAGAAGACCCGTTACCGTACCGGCCTGGTTTTGAATCCATATCATATTATAGAAAGCATTTCCATAGCGAGAGTGACGACGATCCCTCCGGATTGATTACTGAGTAAGTACGAGCATTTATACATTTTAATTTTTGCACAACTTTTACTTACAGTGAATTTTTTTGTAGCAATGGTGAACGTTGGCGAAAAATGCGATATAGCGTTAACCCAGTGATGTTAAAACCAAAAGTGATCAAACAATACGCCAGTATTATGGCTGAAGTTGCTGAGGATATGATACAAAGGTCAGTGTACCTTGCATTATGTACAAAAATTTATTTAAAGGAATAGGTTTTTATTTCCCAAGCAATTTGCTTTATCCGTTATTAGGTTTTAAATACCATGAAATAGGTACTAAAAACCTATTATGCTTTCGTTTTTAAAATATTAAGTAAATTATTGTTTTTTACCCGACTACGGCAAAGCCAAAAGGAAGGGTTATGATTTTAGCAGTCTATGTATGATTGTTTGTATATATGTATGTATGTTTGTATCCGATTTTTTGTTTCACCCTAGCGCCCAAACTACCGGGCCAATTTTGATGAATGAGGTGTCAATTGATTCGTTGTTATGGTCCGGCTAACATAGGCTACATTTTATATGCGAAAAAAATCGACAAGTGAAACTGGAATATTAAGTTAGTTTCAGATAGATATTATAGATGGCGCCACTAGCTGCTTGCCCCACGCTTTTATACTATTATTATTATGAATAGTCGGGTTTTAGTTTACGAACTTTATCTCTTGTTACAGAATGAGACTGAAACGTAACAAGGAAAATATGCTCGAAGGTAATTTGTTCATGGAATTGAACTTATGGGCCTTGGAGTCAGTCGCGGTCGTGGCACTGGGAGCTCGCCTCAACTGTTTCGATCCCAACTTATCCGATGACTCTCCTGTAAAGAAGCTGATAAATTGTATTCACGACACAATAGCTGCAACAGAAAAACTAGATTTTCAACCTAGCCTTTGGAAATATATAGCGACGCCAAGTTTTAACAGAGGAATGAAGACATATGAAAATCACATGAAGTAAGTTTGAGGTCATAGACGTTTATAAAAACGGTATTCAAAATATGTGTATATGTATCTACCTATATTCTTCAAAACAAAAATTTAGGAAAGAAATTAAAAACTGGCCAAGCGCGAGTCGGTCCTCGCTCTTTTAGGGTTCCGCATATAATTATGAACAACATAATATTTTGGGCGTAAGAAGTATTTCATTTCCGAGCTAGACATCGCAACAAACCGTGAAAGAAAAACCCAAAAAATGTTCATTTGTTTTGGTCACAGTTTACAAACTACTTTATGAATTGTTGTTTTTAGTATTTAATGTTTAAATACAGTATATGGTACATAATATACCGAAGTTTCATATTTCTAACTGGTTTAGTTTTTGAGATAGTCCCCGTCACATAAATGGTCTAAAACTAACAACTTTGATGGCCCCTTTCCTTATTTTTAAGCAAATAATTAAAAATATACATATTATAATATATATATATATATATATATATATATATATATATATATATATATATATATATATATATATATATATATGACGGAGCGCGTGGCTCCAAAGAGTTTTAAAAGATGTGTTGTGTGTTCGCTCCGACATATATATATATATATATATATAAGTTCTAAACAATGATACCCCACAAGCTAGAGTAAAAAAATTTTTTTTCGGCCCCTTTTTCATGTAAGCCCCCCTGAAAAATAATTTAATTCAATTTCTAATTCAATATTTAGTTTTGGGTTAACGTTCTACACCACTAAGTTACACCAATAAGTTATAAACTTAAAATTTTAAGTTTATAACTCATTTAGTCTATGAGTTAGAGACCTGTGACCGGCGGATGCACAGACAGCACGGCGGCCATCTTGGATTTGCAATAGTGCTATTCTACTAGTCAAGCCCTTTTATTTGATACCCATATTAAGGGAGTTGTGAAAAAATAAGTAATCCGCCATTTTAAGTAAGCGGTGGCCATCTTGTACCGATTTTCATCAAACATAGCTAACAACACTCTCCACTAATTCACTTTTCAAACAAAAAAAACCGCATTCAAATCGGCCCACCCGTTTGAGCGCCACAGGGGAACAGACAGACACACACACACACACACACACAGACACGTCAAACTTATAACACCCCGTCGTTTTTGCGTCGGGGGTTAAAAATTACAAAGAACAGTATGATTCATGTTGCATTGCACATGGGCCCCTGCCGAAGAAATGTCAATGGATGTACCTACCGTGTACGTCTCGCCGCGGATAGGGCATGATTTAAGGCTCCAGCGGAGGACGAATTGTCCATACAAACGTAATACGAAAATAATTTGTAATTTGAGAATATTTCCACCATATTATGCGATTATTTGGATTGAAATTGTATTCATCCTGTAGTAGTAGGTTCCTGGATATATATGTTTCCAAAATAGGTACCTTCCTAAAACGAAATGAAAGTGAACTGCGTTTTGCACATTTTTACGACATAAACGGCATGTTTTCTCTTTATTTGTTTCATATTAAAATCAACGATATCTTACCTTATAATTGATCAGGAACATAGCTTATATTGTCAAGTTACAAAATAACAACACGAGGTGAAAAACACAACAAATTTACATTCATCATTTTTGATATTTACGGAACAAGATCAAATGTTTAACAAATTGTGACCGCTAATATTGCTACATGCTTGCTTGGAAGCACGGCGCCGATGTGTAGAGACGGAGAGAGATAGCAATATACCAGCCGATTCTAGCGAGCGCCTTGAATTGGATTTGCGCGCGGTGTTCGCCGGCGTCTTAAGCACGGTCTTAGCTGGTTCAAGCAATACAATTTTTTTACCGTGCCGCATAGTACGGCCCCGGTTAGAATATGAGGAGCGTTGTTTCAAATCGTATTTTGTCCATAGTAATCAAAATAAGAGATTTCGTTGTATATGGCCTTAAAATGCAAGAGTAACTAACTTAGCAAAAGTTAGTGC
Source organism: Melanargia galathea (assembly GCA_920104075.1). Classification (NCBI taxonomy): domain Eukaryota; kingdom Metazoa; phylum Arthropoda; class Insecta; order Lepidoptera; family Nymphalidae; genus Melanargia; species Melanargia galathea. The sequence continues at coordinate 18,666,290 of OV049866.1, read as the reverse complement.
ATAAAAACCGAATTTGTCAAGTAAATAATCGAATGTCAAAATGAGGCACTGTTTCAAAATATGTTTTGTCCATGTGAAGTGGTGTTTCAAAACATAGTCTGTCCACCTGTTAGCAAAATAACCTAAAATAACAATTTATTATGGTCTGTCTGTGGTGGCAAACTGTACGATTATTTAAATGATGGCCTGTTTCACCACCTTCTGATAAGTAAGGTAAGTATCTACCACTTTTGTCTTTGTCATTTGACATAATCCGAAAATCCGACACTTATCAGAAGGTGGTGAAACAAGCCCTTAGTAATTTAAACAAAATTGTTTTAATATTGTTGCACAAGCATGGAGCAAGGAGTCCTAGTAGGAAATCATTCAGTTGGCTCAAGAAAAAAAGACACAAAACACCAAAACAAAGAGACGAGGAATATTTAAATTATCGTTTTATTGTTTCTTTGTACTATTATACGACTCTAACTGTATTTTATCGGCAGTTATAAGATTCTGGCTACAATATGAATTTATTTTGTTTCAGTTATGAAATAAAGGAACCTGAACTGAACAATTTTGTCTTTCAAAATTCCATGCATTCATAATAACTCAAGATTTAATATATGTTGTGCTATATATAAATTTGATTTATTACAGTGAAAACATTATTTTATGCATACTCTGTGCATAAAATATAGGCCATAAGCGTTTTTTTATTTTTTAGTAGGTATTATTGGACAAAATATGAATCATTTCTTTGTACATAATATGCTTTGAAAATAAACCAGTGTTTCAAAATGTATTATGTCCATAAACGAGTGTTTCAAAATGTATTGTGTCCATACAAATGGTTCAAAACATATTTTGTCCAATATTTATGCTTAATTAACTTAATAAAAAACTATGGAACCCTATTTGTTTTTTATTCAGACATGCTATATTGTGCTTTATATTTAGCATGGTAAATTTATTTCTACATAATATAATTTTAAGAAAAAGGCATAAATTAAAAACGGCTATTTTTGAAAAATACACATTTTTGGACAAAATGAGTTTTGAAAAAACGCTCCTCATATAGTCTGTAAACTCCACCTATAACATATTGTATTAGGTACACATATTTCTTTTTTCAGGTTAAGCGAGTTTTTTATAAACAAGGCTAAAGAACAATTTAAAATGAAAGAAAAATCAAATGATAAAGACAAAAGCATACTTGAAAAACTACTTGAAATTGATAGCAAAGTCGCAGTGGCTATGGCTAACGATATGATGTTCGCAGGCGTCGATACGGTAACATTTATCTATCTTTTATTGTTTCTTTAGTACTCTGTACTCGAAGTTAAAATGGAGCATTTATTTATTCTCTTGTTGTGTCTCTTTGCTATAAAGATTTTATTATCCAGAAAATATTAGGGCTGTAATTTGATTTGATTAAGCTCAGTAATTAAAGAACATAACTGTTATTTATTGGGCGTACATACAAGTCATGTACTCCGAGAGCCGTAAAAAATGTTTTACAACCTAAATGTTTTACCGAAACCAATATGTATACAATAGTACCATTTTATCTGACTGACAACGCACAGACTTAACCGAATTGGACATAATGCTTGAAGAAAATATTCCTTGAGTAAGTACCTACCCTAGAGGTACATTAGGGAGGGATTTTTAAAATTCCAGCTCTAAAGGGGCAACGAGGTGGTTTTGAATGAAAAAATCAATTATTAAAAAAAACTAAATTCACGCGGGTGAAGTCCTGGGTACCAGCTAATAATACTTGATTCAATAGCGATTTTATTTCTAATCCATTTTAATGCATAAACTTATAAAAAGAAAGAAAAAACTTATAGAACATTGATTGTGATTTATGCTAGAAAAAAATGTATTGCCTATTTTTTTTAAATACAATTTTTTTTTTGAGTTTTAGACTGCCATTACCGTTTTAGGGTTGCTATACCTTTTGGCCAAAAATAAAGACAAGCAAAACCGACTGAGAGAGGAGATTTTGATGAAACAAGAAAAGCGTCCATATCTCAGAGCTTGCATAAAGGAGAGTTTGAGGTTATTGTCTGTTGGTAGTGGAAGTTTTAGAAAAACTACAGAAGAACATGATATTCTAGGTTATAAAATACCCAAAAATGTAAGGCATTACAAAATTGTATTTAATAATTATTTTGTTATAATTGTTTTAATTCATAAAAATGTTTATTAATAGCATCTAATTTATTTGTAGATGAATATTGTAATAGGCAATCAGCAATTGTGTTTGATGGAGGAACAGTTTCCAAGGCCTACGGAGTTTATACCGGAAAGATGGATCGTTGACAAATCTGACCCTCTGTACTATGGAAACGCCCATCCATTTTCTTATACTCCCTTCGGATTTGGAGTGCGGAGTTGCATAGGTAATTAACTTAAATATTTATTTTCTTTACACTTATAGGTTTTCCTTAACGAGATATGATATGCTAAGTTCTTTTTTAACCCCAGACGCAAAAACGACGGGGTGTTATAAGTTTGACGTGTCTCTGTGTGTGTGTGTGTGTATGTGTGTGTGTGTGTGTATGTGTGTGTGTGTATGTGTGTGTGTGTGTGTGTGTGTGTGTGTCTGTCTGTTCCCCTGTAGCGCTCAAACAGGTGGACCGATTTCAATGCGGTTTTTTTGTTTGAAAGGTGAATTAGTCGAGAGTGTTGTTAGCTATGTTTGATGAAAATCGATCCAAGATGGCCGCCGCTACAAAATGGCGGATTACATATTTTTTCACAACTCCCTTAATATGGGTATCAAATGAAAGGGCTTAACTAGTAGAATAGCACTATTGCAAATCCAAGATGGCCGCCGCCAAAAAATAGCGAATGTCGGTTTTAAAAATTTTAATTTACACTTATTACTTATATTTTTTGCACAGGCCGTCGTATAGCTGAGCTGGAGGTTGAAACATTCGTCGCTAAGATCATAGAGAATTTCCATCTAGAATGGTTCGGACCACAGCCGAAAAGAACACGAACAAGCGTCAATAACTACTTTCTTGGACCGTACAATTTCATTTATAAAGACGTGGATGTTCAAAAAAAAAAAAAAAGCTGTGATAGCCTAGTGGTTAGGACGACCGACTTCTAATCGGAGGTCGTGGGTTCGATCCCGGGCACGCACCTCTAACTTTTCGGAGTTATGTGCGTTTTAAGTATTTAAATATCACTTGCTTTAACGGTGAAGGAAAACATCGTGAGGAAACCTGCATGCCTGAGAGTTCTCCATAACGTTCTCAAAGGTGTGTGAAGTCTGCCAATCCGCTTGGCCAGCGTGGTAGACTATGGCCAAAACCCTTCTCACTCTGAGAGGAGACCCGTGCTCTGTAGTGAGCCGGTAATGGGTTGATCATGATGATGATGATGATGATGTTCAAAATATCATAACAGTTCCAACTGAACAATAAGTCCCTGGCGGGAAGTTTTTTTTTAATGAAGCCAATTTTTTGAATGTGAAATTATGTGTTAGTTGTGTTTAGCTCTAAACTTTATTGTCAAAATATACAAACTAAAATACAGGATAAATGGGGACCGCTATCGAAAACTTAGCGCTATTATTATACCACGTAAACAATACCAATAATTTTATTTACTTGTATAAATATAAGTACATATCTACACCCGCAATTATTATAGATTATGTATAATTATTTGTAAAGGCGCCTCTACACGTTGGCCAACATGATGGCGGATATGTTGGAAGGTGTTGGGCGAGGAGTTTGTGTTCGCATCCACACGTTGGAAGGTCGTTCAGTATGCTCCGGTTAGGGCCAATGTGCGGACGTATTTACTAAATTGAATATTGAGACGTTAACAGCTGCTGCGGTTTAATTATTCACAGCATACCGCAACTACGTGAATGTGTATACGAAAATTGTATTTTTTTATTTTTGTGATTTTATTTCTTGGGTTCCACAAACAATTTTCGGCTTAGTAGGGCTCTATAAAGCAAAAAGTTTCTTCATTGGTCATTGTCACTGCCATTTTGTGGACATTATACTAGTTACGACGCGTGAATATAAAATTTAAAAGACGTGCATGCGTGCGATCACTCTGAGAGCTCGTAGCAAACTGAACTTGCCTCCAACGTGTGGATGGTGCGGCCAAACTCTGTCCCAAACCCTTTAGGCGCCTCTACACGTTGGCCAACATGATGGCGGATATGTTGGAAGGTGTTGGGCGAGGAGTTTGTGTTCGCGTCCACACGTTGGAAGGTCGTTCAGTATGCTCCGGGCCAACCTGCGTGGCAACTTGCGGGCCATCGTTCCAATACCTTCCAACTCCCGCTCTACACGTTGGGCCAACATATTGGGCCATAAGATGGGCCAGCATGTTGGCGAACGTGTGGATGAGCAGTAATATGAATGGGTTATGAAAATATGTAAATACCTACATAATATGTGAAGTTTATGTACATCAATAAAGCTTCATGAGAAATAAGGATGATATTGTTTTTATAATATAATCTTGAAAAACTTGCATACAAGCTGCTACAACTTGCATGCAGGTAGTTAATTTGAACTTGTACATTTTTATTCCAGAGAAGCGCAAATTGAACGCGCAAACGTTAGTTGCACGTTTCGATCGTGTATACACACTTCGTGTATTCCTCTCGCTGTGAACATCTCCACTTGTCAGCAAGTAAAACCTACATGCTATTTGCACACTCTTGAAAATATGTTTCCAATGCAAGCAACTTGTATGCAGATATGAAGTCATACTTGTATGCAAGACTTGCCTAATGAAATAGCGGCCTAAGGGTGGTAAAATAGGGGATGAAAGTCTGTATGGAAATTTTTAATTAGGTACTGTAGCGACCGGCCAGCAAACTAGAGTACGGAGACTTCCCGCTAAGTATAGATAATTTCGTTTTCACGGATTGACCTCTTTCGTTTTCACGGGTTGACTAATCGAGGCGCTTAGCTTTTGTTTTTGGCTTAAAGGGCCCAGACATCACCATATAAGATAATGTGCTGAGAGACGCGATACTAATTCAAGCTGATTATTTGAAATCCTTTATTTTGAGAACATATTTTTTTATTCAACTACAAGTTAGCCCTTGACTGCAATCTCACTTGATGGTAAGTGATGATGCAGTCTAAGATGGAAGCGGGCTAACTTGGAAGAGGTATGCATACCCCTGATCGGTTTCTACACGGCATCGTACCGGAACGCTAAATCGCTTGGCGGCACAGCTTTGCCGGTAGGGTGGTAACCAGCCACGGCTTAAGCCTCCCACCAGACCAGACCAGAGACAATTTAGAAATTATAAAATCTCAAACTGCCTCTGCCGGGAATCGAACCCAGGACCTCCCACTTATAGGACCACAGCGCTCACCACTGCGCCAGGGAGGTTGTCAAAAACATATGCCAGTGATTATGCTTTAGGAGCAGTGCTTTTGCAGGGTGAAAAGAATCAAGAGCGACCTATAGAATATGCCAGCCGGTTGCTTAATGGAGCTGAAAAAAATTACACTACTACAGAAAGGGAAGCACTGGTTGTAGTATGGGCATTCGATCGTATTCGTGGTTATACTCGTATAGACGGTCATCCCGTTAATATCGGGAGTGACCACCAACCGTTGAAGTGGTTTTTAGGGTTCCGTACCTCAAAAGGTAAAAAAAGGAATATAAGATCACTTTCTTGTCCGTATGTCCGTCTGTCCGTCCGTGTGCCACCACCGATTTTCTCAGGAACGGGCGGACCGTGAAAAGCTGTGATAGCCGAGTGGTTAGGACGACCGACTTCTAATCGGAGGTCGTGGGTTCGATCCCGGGCACGCACCTCTAACTTTTCAAAGTTATGTGCCTTTTAAGTATTTAAATATCACGTGCTTTAACGGTGAAGGAAAACATCGTGAGGAAACCTGCATGCCTGAGAGTTCTCCATAACGTTCTCAAAGGTGTGTGAAGTCTACCAATCTGCTTGGCCAGCGTGGTAGACTATGGCCAAAACCCTTCTCACTCTGAATGGAGACCCGTGCTTTGTAGTGAGCCGGTAATGGGTTGATCATGATGGGTGGACCTAGCAAGTTGAAATTTATACCAGCTACTAAGGTCTATAGTCCCTATTAGGTGTATAAAAATTAAGTAAGGTCCTGAGTCCACACAATAAAAAGATATGGGCAAATTTAGATTTTCACGAAAACTAATAAGTACCATAAGTACCGTAATTTTCAACTTTTTTTATTTTTCGGAATTTTTCCTTTAAGTACTTGATAATGTAAGACCTTGCTTTTGACCAAAATTGTCAAATCTAGGACAACCGTAAGCACCCTATAGGTTTTGGGTCGAAAACCTAAATAGTAGCTCCAGTTGACCTAGAATTACGAAATTTGGTAAAAAGCCAGGTCTTACAGCACAAATAAAGGAAAAATTCCAAAAATTAAAAAAAGTTGGAAATTAAAGGGTGTCCCCATACATACATAATTCAGCCAATTAAGATAGACCTCTGAGTTGTATGAGCGCTCATACAACTCAGAGGCCTAGCTTAATTAGCACCTTACCTTTTAAGACAAACTAATGAAAAACAGATTGTACTTATACATCTGGAGTACGGAACCCTCGGTTTGCGAGTCTGACTCGCACTTGACCGGTTTTATTAACCCCATAATCTCCATCAGGTCGTCTGGTGCGTTGGGCATTAACAATTCAATCCAATGATCTTCAGTTTGCATACACTCCAGGCAAAGCTAATGCTGTAGCAGACGCTTTGGGCCGTCCTTCCTGCACCGATAGTACTCGTGAATCTTGTGGAGTGTGTTCCGTTGTCATAGATTTACCTACACAGACACCTACAGAAGCAGAAGAATGTTCCGGAGATCTATAAGATTATTAAGGAATTGGAAGGTGATGAAGAAATCTTTACCAATCGATGGGTCAAAAAGCCTAGCTCAGCAACCTACAAAGTAGCAAACCCCGAAGACCAGAACGAAGCACTGGGAAAGTTTCATGTTAGTGAGCTTACAGGTTTTCAGAATCGACTGAAATTTTTTAAGGAACCTATTGTGCCTAAACGTAATAGAGGTCGTCCACGACGGCAGCAGGGGCTTTTCAGCCCCTGCTGCTGTCCGTCCGTCCGTCCGTCCGTCCGTCCGTCCGGCAGCCTTTCCAATCACGGGGGCGTAGCCTTGGTCTATCGGGGGAGGATGTAATGATTGGCCAGCAACCTAAGAGACTTCCCGCTAGGTATAGATAATTAACCTCTTTCGTTTTCACGGGTTGACTAATCGAGGCGCGTAGCTAAAAGGTAAGATAAGATAAGATAATATAAAATTTATTGGGCTCCACAAATATAACAAATCTAAATATATAAAAAGAAAAGGTGACTGACTGACTGATTGATCTATCAACGCACAGCTCAAACCAGTGGATGGATCGAGCTGAAATTTGGCATGCAGATGGCTATTATGACGTAGGAAAATTCAACTGCTAAGGATGTGTGTGTTAAATAAGGGATGAAAGTTTGTATGACATTCCTTCATTTTTCAACTTATTTACATGGAAATTCATAGAATTACGTCTTTCAGAATTTCCACCGATAATTTTCCTACTAATATTATAAATGTGAAAGTGTGGATGTTTGGATGTTTGTTACTCTGTAACGTCGTACCTACTGAACTGATTTGGATGAAATTTTGAATGGAGATAGATTATGCCCTGAATTAACACATAGGCTACTTTTTATCCTGGATAAATTCACAGTTCCCGCGGGATTTTGAAAAACCCGAAATCTATATCTACAGCTATAGGTAGATTACTAGCAAACTTCCTTGAAAATAGATATAAAGGTTGGAAAAGGAAGCTGAAACGGAAACCAGATGTCCATGATTCCCTCAAGATTTGTGAAAAATCTAAATTCATGCGGGCGAAGCCGCGGGCAAAAGCTAGTACAACATAAACAAACATATTGAGTTTAAACTTAGTTATAAAACAAAATATTGTGCACCTGTTTTCCGAACTAGTTGAAAGAAAGGGCCAGACATAACCATTTAAGGTAATGTGCTGAGAGGCGCGTCTCTACCCGTCCTGGATTGTAATTATTCATTTGCTTATCGTCTATAAAAGAGCTCCCTCGGGAGTTGTAGTAGTTAGTCGTTTGTTCACTACGATGTAATTCGTATTTGTGACGTGAGTGTTATTTTCAATGATGGGAAGACGTAACCCTCCCGTTAAAGTGCCTATTTATTGTTATTATTATTGACCTGATATCCATCCCAAAGGAGGTGAAATATTGCCAAAAATCCGTTTCAAATATAAAAAATATAAAATGTAAATTGCGACTTCCATAGATACGAAGTCGCGGTTTTTACTAGCGGTAGGACTTTTGTAGATAGACCTCTTACCGGGGGAATATTTAATGATCGCATAGTTTTGACAACCTCTCTGGTGCAGAGGTGAGCGTTGTAGTTTTATAAGTGGGAGGTCCCGGGTTCGATTCCCGGCAGGGGCAATTTGGGATTTATAATTTCTAAATTGTCTCTGGTCTAGTCTGGTGAGAGGCTTCAGCCGTGGCAGGTTACCACCCTACCGGCAAAGCCGTGCCGCCAAGCGATTTAGCGTTCCGGTACGATGCCGTGTAGAAACCGATCAGGGGTATGCAATTGCATACCTCTTCCAAGTTAGCCCGCTTCTATCTTAGACTGCATCATCACTTACTCAGGTGAGATTGCAGTCAAGGGCTAATTTGTAGTTGAATAAAAAAACATAGGGAATCAGAAATTTTACGCGGATGAAGTCGCGGGCAACGACTAGTACAAATATATACGTGCACATGAGCTGCATTGTCACGTTTAATGATATAGGTAGATAGAGGTCAAGATAAGTCAAGCATAATAATATGATAACTTTTGTATTCTTGTTTGATAATGATAATTAATAAACATTGTTATCTTAGCACTGATCAATGATTTACTAGATATGCAGGACGCAGGTCTTTAAAAAATATGCGTGAAAAATAAGTTCTCACCCACTATTACCTCGCACCTATGTTCGTGAGGAAACCAATGTAAACAAATATCACTAGGTATACCATGAATATGCTTTTAAGCGTCGATAGTTCTTAACCGGCTAAAAAAGAGCTAAAGGAGCCGATAAAATATATGATCGTCCGTTATAGTCTATATCTACTATCTGCCTGCTGATAAATCTGGAATTGCGCTATCCGTTGAATTTTGTCTATTTACGGCCTGTTTCACCACCTTCTGATAAGTGTTGGATAGCCTAAACGTAAGTTTTGTCACTTTCTTACTTTATGTCAAGTGACAAAGACAAAAGTTGTAGATAGCTATCTAATACATATCAGAAGGTGGTGAAACAGGCACTTAGTTGTTTAATTGAGGATTGTAAATCGGCTAAGTTGTAAAAATACAAATAACAAGCGTATTAGGTTCAAAGAAGTTTGAAGGAAAAATATGTATAATTATTAATTCTTTCTCAGCGAGAACTTATTTTTTTACACTGACACGATTTTATATGTGACTGTATATCTAGAACATTATTGATATCAGTGTGAATAATTTAAACCCGAATCACTTTATTTGCATTATTTTGGCCAAGCAGACTAGGTCGCAGTCGTTATCTCAGCCGATTGACTTTCACGGGTGGACATAGGTCTCTTGTAAAGATTAGTCTACAGACTACGATCTTGTGTCATTTGTATCCAGCGGCTGCCAGCGACTCGCTTGAAATTCTATAAAAGATGTACAAATTAACACGAATCCTCGTAAACAGGGAAGCTTTAAAGTGGAAGCAATGTATAAGGTAACGTTTTATTTTACTAAATTTGTCTTACTGATTATTTATTTAGGTAGATAAATATTTTAATATTCTATTTATCTAAATTATTGTAATTACTGTGCGGTGCAAAATCTTGGAAACAATCGCAGCAGGTATAGATCGACCAGAATCTCATGAAAAATAGGGAAATGAAATTCCAAGGTTAGCAACACTACGGCTGCCCTAGCGATAAACAAAATAACTGACATTTTTTGTGAAATTGACTTTTTGCATTAACAAAAGTTTTATGTCGAGTAGTTTTTTACCACAGTTTAATATTTCAAATATCTTGAACCGTTTACCGAAATTTAAATAGCCCAAACAAAGTAACTGCACTCACTAACCCGGAATATAAATGCAAAAACCAAGTAAACAACAAGCACAACACAAAAACAAAGTAATTGGATGTTGATTACTTTGTTTTTGTATTTAAAATGCAGTTGCTTGATTTTTCGTTTCGTGAAACGATCCCAGGTAAGGTGTTCTGAATGTAATTACTTTGTTTATCACTAGGGCAGCCGAGTTAACCTAGTGTTGCTTACTACAAAATTTAATTTCCCTATTTTTCATGAGATTCTGGTCGATCTATACTTACAAAGTCATTAATTTCATGATTATTTATTTATTTATTTAAAACGTCTCTCTAAGTGGCTAAGAATGTGTGTGAGTGATTAAGATTGCTTTAAGTATTTAGGTAAAAGCTATTAAATTAACAGTACTATTTATGTATATAATTAAGTAATATTAAAAAAGCATAGATACACTTTGAGAAATTGAGCATTTATTATTATTAGGTAGTTATAAAATAATTACCTAATATTCGATTTTATTCTATCACGAGCGGATACCCGCGACTTCGTTCGCGTGGATATTGATTTTAATAATCCCGTGGGAATCATTTTGTTGTTCCTATGCTCCTTTGAGCTTAAACCTTGCTAAAAACTGTTAAAAGTTCACTGGCGGATGTTTAGGTACATCAAAATGTAAACATCCGCCAGTGAAAGTCCCATCAAAATCGGTCCAGCCTTTCAGAGATTAGCCAGTAGTCTTTAAAGTATCTACTTTCTAACAAAAAAAGAATGAATGAAATCGGACCACCCGTTAACGAATTACAGCTAAGTACACATTTTGCCTTTCATCCCCTCTCCCAAGGGATCCGTGCTGAATTTTGGGATAAAAAGTATCCTATATGTTACTCCATAGTATTAACTTAAATCATACCGAGTTTCATTTCAATCCATTCAGTAGTTTTTACGTGATACAGACAAACATACAGACAAACAGACAAACAGATAAACAGACAAACAGACAAACAGACAAAAATTTAAAAAATAGCCTTTTTACGTTCTATTACTTATCCCTAACATCTCCCAGTTATTATTTTGCAAAAATCTTCAATGTACAGATACGGCAATTCTACGATCTTATTATATGTATAGATGTATAGAAGACTAGCTGATGCTCGCGACTTCGTCCGCGTGGATTCATATAAATCTCATACAAACTTTCAACCCCTACTCAATCCCCTAAGCCCTAAGGGGTTGAATTTTCAAAAAATCCTTTCTTAGTGGATGCCAACGTTATAATAGCTATATGTGTGCCAAATTTCCACCCGAGTAGTGCGTTGGCAGATCAGTCAGTCAGTCACCTTTTTCTTTTATATATTTAGATTTAGGATCGCATTGTTTTCAGAACGGTTGCAGTAAATAGCACTGTAGTAAATAAGGTTGAAGACCAAATTAAGTGTTGGCGTGAGATACCTGGCCCTTCATCTCTCCCTATCATTGGACAATTACATCATTTTCTGCCTGGAGGTAACAACCGTTCTTATTTATACACTAGATAATGCCCACGGCTTCGTCCGTGTGTATTTTTAAAACTCCCGTGGGAATTTTTGATTTTCCAGAACAAAAATAAGTCTATCTGTAGTAACCCGTCCCCAAAACGGAAAAATTCCGTGGGATCCTTACGATTTCGGAATGCAATTCCTTACAGTATCAGGGTTGAGGAGTTCGACATGTACCTACTCGAGTTCATTCGACAATAAAGTCTTTGATTGGTATCTCCAATATCAATTTAAATAACCGACAGTGCCTAAATCCCGTTAGTTTTGGGGATCAGGTCCCCTACAGCTTCAGGATTGAAGAGTTGGAATCCAAATTTTTTGTAGGACAGTGTCGCAATGTTTTTCTATCGATTAAAAAAAAATTACGCAAATCGGTTCAGAAATCTCGGAGATATCGGTGTACATAGGTAGAAAAACACAAGTCCTCCTTTTTTGAAAGTCGGTTAAAAAAGTAGCCTATGTTACTCCCTGGTTAATTCTCTACTTGTATGTGAAAGTCCCGTCAAAATCGGTTCAGCCGTTCCGAAGATTAGCCCGTTCAAACAGACAGACAGACAGACAGACAAAAATTTTAAAAACGTGTGATTCGGTTATGGTATCGTTCAAATAACCATATGAGCTTAATATGAGGTAGTTATTTCGATATTACAGACAGACACTTCAATTTTATTTATTAGTATATAGATAGAAATAGAAAAGTTTTTATGCAAATAAACTTTTACATAAGTATAGTTTATATTGTATATGGCCAAATTACAAGAATACCCGAGAGTTCATTGTGGGACTCTTCACAGATAACGGCGCGTTTGGAACCCTCGTAATTTTAGTTTTAAGTTAAGTGTAAATGATAAATATTATTATCACCGTCACTTTACTGATAACATAAAAAATGTATTTATTATTGACTATTGAAAAGTACATAATATTATATCATCAACATAATATATAAATAAATTTTATTTAAGAATAAAGGTAAATTTCAAGGTGGTTTCAAATCCCACCGGATCCATTGTTTTTGAATGAATAGTAAATTAATGAATATACTTTTATCGTAAACTAGAACAAAGTATGATATGTACCTAATTTATTAATGTTATTATTATTAAGCCTTTATTTCCTTATTGTTAGTTATATACAATGTAATTACTTAACCTAGTGTTAGTATGGTTTTTTCTATAAATCTAAATTCTATTTAATTATAGGTATTCGTTTGAACATCAATAAGGATCCCATTTATTGGGTATAGGCCTCCCCCAGTTTTTGCCATTTCAATCGATCCTTTGCTTTTTTTATCCACTGTTTTCCAGCTATGGGTATTAGGTCGTCACACCATCGTGATTTTGGTCTCCCCACGCGTCTTTTCCCTGTAGGACCGGGCCATAAAGTTGTTGTGAGTGTCCATCTTTGATCGGTTATTCGAGCTATATGTCATGTCCTGCCCATCTCCATTTTAATTGTAACGCTCTTTGTAAGGCATCAGTCAGCTTTGTCTTTTTTCTTATTTCTTTATTGCTGACTTTGTGTAGCCGGCGTAGTTTTAAGAAACTTCTCTCCATCGCTCTTTGGCACACGGCTATTTTATTCCTTATGTTGGTAGTGTAGACCCAAGTTTGACTAGCGTAAGTTAGTGTTGGGAGTATACGAGTACATGTATCCATTATGATTCTTTTTATATCTGATACTGTATTTTCCTTTCATAATTTCATAATTTATTAATGTAATAATATAATAATATTATATACCTTGAATAAAGATATTTTTTTGACTTTAGCTTTATTCGTTACGACAAAAATAAATAGCTTTGAGCGTTATAAAAATTCAGTAGGATGTTCTTGTTTTGCTTTTTTAAAGGTTGGTTGTATAAACGCACTATTGAGTTTCAAGAGTTATTGTACAATAATTATGGGCCCATCGTTCGACTTGATGGAAATTTGGGGTTCGATCCAATCATTTACATCTTCGATCCGGAGGCTGGAATCAATGTAAGTTTTAAAATATATTTTACTAAAATACTATGTACTCCTGTCTTTCCTTGGTATGATAACCTTGACAGCTGAATCAGGATAGATTGGTGAATAATTAATTTTTATTACATTTACATAATTACAAGTTTTTACTACTTATTTAAGAATAATAATTTATGAGCGATTTCGATTTCATTTTTTGAATAATCATTTCAGTTGAGATAAGTATTCAAAAAGAAATGAAATAGCAATTGAAATTTCAATTCTAGTGATACATTAATATTATTTATTTATTCGTAATCAACAGCGTTCAAAATAATATAATACTTACAATAATTAGAAATAAATATTAAGGCCACATAGATTACAAAGTTAAAATAAGAAGTAAAATATTAACAGAGTACAATTCATTGTGTGTGTAGTTGTGTGTGTATGTGAGAGTGTATGTATGTCTATGTGTACCTATGTTTGTTTGTGCGGTTATGTATGTGCATGATGATGTGATGAAAATGGATGATGTGAATGTAAATTAGTCTAAATACGTGTAATGCAATGTAATGCATATAAATATATATACATATGTATTAAATATTATAAATAATTATACATACTTACATATTTTAATTCTTATATTTCTTATCTAATTTTTTCGATGTAATTTTATTATCTCTTTTTTAAATTGAGGTTCAGATAAATAGAATTTAAATAAATATTATCATGTTTAAGCTGTTTCGCAAAGAAGACCCGTTACCGTACCGGCCTGGTTTTGAATCCATGTCATATTATAGAAAACATTTCCATAGCGAGAGTGACGACGATCCCTCCGGATTGATTACTGAGTATGTACGAGTATTTATACATTTTAACTTTTGCACAACTTCTACTTAAACTGAATTTTTTGTAGCAATGGTGAACATTGGCGAAAAATGCGATATAGCGTTAACCCAGTGATGTTAAAACCAAAAGTGATGAAACAATACGCCAGTATTATGGCTGAAGTTGCTGAGGATATGATACAAAGGTCAGTGTATCTTGCATGACGTACCTACGTAGATTGATTTCAAGGAAAAAATATTTATTGCTCAATATCCTTTATTAGTAATTAAAATATTTTTAATACCATGAAACATTATGTTTTTGTTTCTAAATTATAAAGTTAGTTAGTGTTTTTAGGGTTACTTACCTCAAAAGGTAAAAAAGGAACCCTTATAAGATCTTAGATCACTTCTTGTCTAAATGTCCGTCTGTCCGTCTGTCCGTCCGTGTGTCACCATCAATTATCTCGGGAACAGGTGGATCTAGCAAATTGAAATTATAGATACTGAGGTCTATATAGTCCCTATTAGGTGTATAAAAATCAAGGTCCTGAGTCAATACGATGAAAAGATATGGGCAAATTTAGATTTTTGCGAAAACTATGTTCCTAAAATTTACCTTAATTTTCAACTTTTTTTATTTTTCGGAATTTGTCCTTTACTTATGCTGTAAGATGTTGCTTTTAACCAAAATTAAAAATTCTAGGTCAACCAGAAGTAAGTACCCTATAGGTTTTGGGTTGAAAACCTATGTGGTAGTTCCCGTTGGCCTAAAATTACGAAATTTGGCAAAAAGTCAAGTCTTACAGCACAAATAAAGGAAAAATTCCATAAAATGAAAAGTTGGAAATTAAAGGGTGTCCCCATACATTCATAGTTAACGCCAATTAAGATAGACCTCTGAGTTGTATCAACCTCAAATAAGGTAAATAAATAAAATTGTGCTATTGGAAAGAGGAAAGGAAAGAAAACAGAGTCACTTACATGTTTATCAAAGAAGATTTTTGCGATTTGTTTACCTTTTAAGACAACTAAGGAAAAACAGATTGTACTTATACTTCTGGAGTACGGAGCCCTCGGTGCGCGAGTCTGACTCGCATTTGGCCGATTTCATTTACAGGATGAGACTGAAACGTAACAAGGAAAATATGCTCGAAGGTAATTTGTTCACGGAGTTGAACTTATGGGCCTTGGAGTCAGTCGCGGTCGTGGCGCTGGGAGCTCGCCTCAACTGTTTCGATCCCAACTTATCCGATGACTCTCCTGCAAAGAAGCTTATAACTTCTATTCACGATTCACTAGTTGCAACAGAAAAACTAGATTTTCAACCTAGCCTTTGGAAATATATAGCTACGCCCAGTTTCAACAGAGGAATGAAGACATATGAAAGCCACATGAAGTAAGTTTTGATTAATCTGTTTGAGGTTAACTTACAAGTATAAATTGAAAATTTAAAAAACCCCCGACATTCGCCATTTTGTGGCGGCGGCCATCTTGAATTTGCAATAGTGCTATTCTACTAGTCAAGCCCTTTCATTTGATACCCATATCAAGGGAGTTGTGAAAAAATATATCATCTGCCATTTTGTAGCGGCGGCCATCTTGGACCGATTTTCATCAAACATAGCTAACAACACCATTCTCGACTAATTCACCTTTCAAACAAAAAAAAAACCGCATTCAAATCGGTCCACCCGTTTGAGCGCCACAGGGGAACAGACACACACACACACACACACACACACAGTCACACACACACACACACAGACACACACACAGACACACACGCACATACACACACAGACACGTCAAACTTATAACACCAATTTAGGAAAACACTTAAAAACTTTAAATCAATTTAGGGGGAAAAAATACCAAAGAACAGGTTGAAATTCGTACACTAGCCATGTAATATGGGCCCGTGCAGAAGGAATGGTTAGCTGGTTCACGCTTTACAATTATTTTACCGTGCCCCACAGCACGCAATAAAATAATAGAACAGTGATTTCCATACTAGGATTCCCGTGGATCGAGGATATCGTGGAGACCTCTTCCTGCCATAAAAAATAATTGAAAGTAAAATAAAAAAGTGTGTTTGTGTATGTGTGGTTTGTGCACACGCGTATCATGTGCTACACATTTTTCTTTTTCAGGTTAAGCGAGTTTTTTATAGACAAGGCTAAGGAACAGTTTAAAATGAAAGAAGAAGGAAATGATAAAAACAAAAGCATACTTGAAAAGCTACTTGAAATCGATCGCAAAGTTGCAGTGGCTATGGCTAACGATATGATGTTTGCAGGCGTTGATACGGTAGCATTTATTTGATACTTTGTAAATTAAGTAGTCATTAATTTAATAATGGCGCTTTAAGAGCTCACAACACAGCGTAGTTATTCGTATGGGATTGTTTAAAGCGCTGCGAGCGCTGTAAGCGTGATTCGGAGCAAAAAATAAAAAAGTTAGAATTTCTTTGTCTTCATATTTTATGGCGCGACAGTAGTAGTAGATAACAGTCATGTTCGTTTTAAATTGTAAAACACGTTACCTACTAGATAAACTGAGTTCAAGTGAGGATAGTATGGAATTTAGTTGCACCCCTCTTAAATTGCGAGCGGAGGCCGAATTAGCAAAAAAATAATTTGCTTCCGCCTAAAACCAAGGAAAGATAATACCTATATATGAGTGACTATGTAAACCTATATAATATGGTGATGATGCAGTCTAAGATGCAGGGAAGAGGTATATGCATACCCCTGATCGGTATCTACACGGCAGCGAACCGGAACGCTAAATTGCTTGGCGGCACGGCTTTGGCGGTAGGGTGGTAACCAGCCACGCCTTAAGCCTCCCACCAGACCAGACCAGAAACAATTTAGAAATTATAAAATCTCAAATTGCCCCTGCCGGGAATCGAACCCCACTTATAAGACCACAGCGCTCACCGCTGCGCCACGGAGATCGTCAAAACGTTATTACGGAACACTGATTGCGCAAGGAAAACTTGGTCTTACCTGTTTTTTAAAGAGTGTTTTTTTTTTTAGGCTGCCAGTACCGTTTTAGGGTTGCTATATCTTTTGGCTAAAAATACAGACAAGCAAATCCGATTGAGAGAGGAGATTTTGATGAAACAAGAAAAGCGTCCATATCTAAAGGCTTGCATAAAGGAGAGCTTGAGATTATTTCCAATTCTTAGTGGAAATTTCAGAAAAACTACAGAAGAACATGATATTCTAGGTTATAAAATACCCAAAAATGTAAGGCATTACAAAATTGTACTTATTTAATAATTATTTTGTTATAATTGTTTTAATTCATGATTTTTTTTTAAATAGCAGCTAATTTATTTGTAGATTAATGTTGTAATAGGGAATCAACAATTGTGTTTGATGGAGGAACAGTTTCCAAGGCCTACGGAGTTTATACCGGAAAGATGGATCGTTGACAAATCTGACCCTCTGTACTATGGAAACGCCCATCCATTTTCATATACTCCATTCGGATTTGGAGTGCGCAGTTGCATAGGTAATTAGCAAAATATTTATTTTTAACCCCCGACGCAAAAACGACGGGGTGTTATAAGTTTGACGTGTGTGTGTGCGTGTGTGTGTGTGTATGTGTGTGTGTCTGTATGTCTGTCTGTTCCCCCGTAGCGCTCAAACGGGTGAACTGATTTGAATACGGTTTTTTTGCTTGAAAGGTGAATTAGTCGGGAGTGTTCTTAGCTATGTTTGATGAAAATCAGTCCAAGATGGCCGCCACCACAAAATGGCAAATATCGGGGTTTTTTAATTTTTAATTTCTAGTTACTAAAAATAAGTAATAAGTATCTAAGGCCGCAATTTTTTATATTTTTATTGTAATGTATTTCATTTGTTTGTACAGCAATAAATAAAGTCTATCTCCTATCTATCTATTTATATACTTTATAATACCTAATCAATATTCAAACTCAAAACAAACAAAGGTCTAGCCTATCTCTGTATCAAATTTCGTCAAAATCGGTGCATTAGTCTAGATGTAACAGGCAGACAAACAGAGTTACTTTCGTATTTATAATACTAGTGTTGCGCTCGGTGCGCGAGCTGCAAGCAGCTCGCGTGCCTTATGGTCTCTTCAATATTCGTAAAATAAAGAAATGGGAAGTCTCTTGAAAGATAAAAAGAAATATTGGTATCACGTTTCGTATCTTTTCTGAAACGACACTAATCAGTTATATGCATGCGTTTAGTGGAAAAAAAGGATCTATGCAAAAATGTTCTGGAGAGCCACTTGAAAATTAAAAAGAAATTTTGTATGGACACGAATTTTTTTGTTCCGTAGCTATCTTTTTTTACTGGCTCATCAAAGGGCCTAAGATCTTGAACATTTTTAGTTTCAGGACCATGCCTCTATGATTGATAGTTTTTGAGGGCCGTTAGGGTACTCTGGTATTTTTTCCACATTTACTACGTTTTGTGATTTTTGTGAAAAAAAATCTTTAAGTTCTATTTATAAGTGTAGTAGCGGGAAAATTTTTCATACAAAAATGTCTAAGAGAGCCTCTTGAAAAGAACCCAAAAAATTTGTATGG
This sequence comes from Melanargia galathea, assembly GCA_920104075.1. Taxonomy (NCBI): domain Eukaryota; kingdom Metazoa; phylum Arthropoda; class Insecta; order Lepidoptera; family Nymphalidae; genus Melanargia; species Melanargia galathea. Next base: position 18,647,306 of record OV049866.1, on the reverse strand, counting down.
AGAGAATTTTTTTTTGTTCGGCGGCCATCTTTTTTTTACCGGTTCACGCAATGGCCCAAGGTTTTTAATAACATTTGTTTGGGACCATGTCTGTATGACTGGTAGTTTTGGAGGACCCATGAGGTACTCTGGTAAATTTTCCACATTCATGACGTTTCATAATTTTCCTGAAGGAAGACCCATAAGTTCTACGCACATAAATAGTGAAGGGAAAAAGTTCCATACAAAATTGTTCTGGAGAGCCTCTTGAAAAGAACCCAAAAAATTTGTATGGAGAAAATTTTTTTTTGTTCGGCGGCCATCTTTTTTTTACCGGTGCACCCAATGGCCCAAGGTCTTTAACAACATTTGTTTGGGACCATGTCTGTATGACTGGTAGTTTTGGAGGACCCATGAGGTACTCTGGTAAATATTCCACATTCATAACGTTTCGTATTTTTCCTGAAAGGACACTCATGAACTCTATACATGCGCTTAGTGAGGTAAAAAAAGTTCTATACAAAAATGTTCAGGAGAGCCTCTTGAAAATTAAAAAAAAAAATTGTATGGACGCGAAAATTTTTTTTGTTCGGTGCCTATCTTTTTTTTACTGGCTCACCAAAGGGCCCAAGGTTTTGAACATTTTCAGTTTCAGGACCATGTCTCTATGACTGATAGTTTTTGAGAGCCTTTGGGGTACTCTGGTAAATTTTCCACATTCATGACGTTTCATATTTTTCCTGAAGGAAGACCCATAAGTTCTACGCATATAAATAGTGAGGAGAAAAAAGTTCCATACAAAATTGTTTTGGAGAGCCTCTTGAAAATTAGGAATTTTTTGTATGGAGATGAAATTTTTTTTTGTTTGGTAGCCATATTTTTTTCATCGGTTCACCCAATGGCCCAAGGTTTTAAACATTTTTTGTTTGGGGACGGTACCTCTCCGACTGATAGTTTTCGAGATCCCTTAGAGCACCCTAGTCAGTTTTCCACGTCCAGGTCTCTCTATAATTTTGTAGACCTTATATTTTTGAATTTTACACACACAAAAAGTATGGTGAAAACGTCCCATACAAAATTGTTCAGGAGAGGTGATCAGTACCTGACTTCAAGTAGCTTTATATATATAATAAGTAAGGATTACATGATAGGTATAATAACCTAGAGATATCAATAATATAATATAATAATAATCCATACTAATATTATAAATGCGGAAGTGTGTCTGTCTGTCTACTAGCCTTTCACGGCCCAACAGTGTAAGTAACTGATTTTGACGAGCTTACATCCCAGTGAAGGCTACTTTTAACCCGGAAAAATATCATGTTCCCACGGGGAGAAGGAAAATTTATAATGCATAATTCGTTTAGTTCTTTCATTCGTTTTCAAATATAGTTATTTTAAGTATAATATAATTATGTAGACTTAATGTTTTAGGTTAATTATCAAGATTGTATTAAGTAGTAATCTATAAGTTAAGAGGAATGTGCCACGTCCACACAAACTCTTAAGAGTTTCAGGGCGTCAAGAAACATAATGTAAAAATAAAAATAGAAATAATAAATAAAAAATAATAATTGTGTTTATGTTTTGTTATAAAGGTCGTCGTATAGCTGAGCTGGAGTTGGAGACATTCATCCCAAAGATCATAGAGAATTTCCACATACAATGGTTCGGACCACAACCGAAAAGAGCACGAACGAGCACAATCAACTTATTTCTTGGACCATACAATTTTGTTTATAAAGATGTGGCTGTTTAGAATATCATAAACATTTTTAATATTGCTAAATATTACTTAATTGTACTTAATGTTTTAACATATTGTTTTAACATTACAATAAATATTTAGCAATATAATTGTAATAATTTATTTATTTGTATAATTGTTATAAAGACTTGGCTGTTTAGAATATCATAAACATTTATAATATTGCTAAATATTAATTATTGTAATGTTATAACGTATTGTTGTTATTTTTATTATCCACAAGCGCCAAGCGGATACCCGCGACTTCGATCGCGTGGATATTGGTTTTTAAATATCCCGTGGGAATTATTTTGTTTTTACTAAGCTCCTTTGAGCTCATACCTTGTTAAAACTATTAAAAGTTCACTGGCGGATGTTAATGTACATCAAAATGTAAACATCCGCCAGTGAAAGTCCCATCAAAATCGATCCAGCCTTTCAGAGATTAGCCGATAATCTTTAAAGTATATCCTTTCTAACAAAAAAAGAATGAATGAAATCGGACCACGCGTTAATGAATTACAGCTTTTGACACACATTTTGACTTTCATCCCCTCTCCCAAGGGAACCGTGCTGAATTTCGAGATAAAAAGTATCCTATATGTTACTCCGTAGTATGAACTTAAATCATACCAAGTTTCATTTCAATCCATTGAGTAGTTTTGCGTGATGCGCGCACAAACATACAAACAGATAAACAGACAAAAATTTCAAAAATAGCTTTTTTATGTTCTATTACTTATCTCTAACATATCTCACTTATTATTTTGCAAAAATCTTTAATGTACAGATACGGCAAGTCTACGATTTTATTATATGTATGGATTTATGATCTATTTAGTCTAGGCCTAAACTTATTTGTTTAACAAAAATAAATAATATAATGCCGTGAATAAATTAAATTGCAATCTACTTATTGAATTGTTTGTAATAGGTAGTTATAAATCTTATTTTCGTTCCAAAAAAATATAAGCCCATAATATACTTATATAAACATTTTTGTTTTTTTCTGGTTAAACTAACTATTAAAGAAACTCTATGCTGTATGCTTAGTCTCACTTCGCAGAACTCGAGAACTTTAGTAAATACTATTGATCGAATCACAATGACTTCAGAGTAAAATGGTCCTAAAATGTCCTTGATAGTAGGTATAAAGGTTGGAAAAGGGAGCGGGAACGGGAACCAGAAATCCACGATGACCCTCAGGATTTGTTTAAAACCTAAATTCACGCAAGCGAAGCCGCGGGCAGATGCTAGTATCAACTAAAAACGTAACTGGTTTGTTAGCTAACCAGAGGCTTGGATAGATACAACGACAGTCTCGTCTAGTCTCGTCGACGTCAAACTCGTCGGTATCTGCAATCTGTATTGAGAGTTCAATCTTGATCGATTCCTGAATGGTTTTTTCCATTCGGTGGATATACAATACTGGAGATGAATGTGTTTAGTAGATTATTATTCAATCGGATTGTAATAAAATCCCAGATTATAAGGTAAGTAATGAAATGTTTCTTATTTTCACTTAGGTAAAATTAATAAAAATGAAATAAAATATTATAATCTATTCAGTAGAAATAGTAGGTATGTACCTACTTGAAAAAATAATTTGTTCACGCAAGTAAATTTAAAAAAAGCTTAAGTAGGTATATTATTATATTATTTTGAAAACTTTATAATTTAAAATACTTATTAGGTTTATATTAATAACTACATAGTATTGCCACGTATTGCTCTTTTTTTTAAAGAATTTAACATCCCATTATTTTTTGTTGATAAAGCCTACATTTACAATGCAGAACATTTTGAGTATGATTTATTATTATTGTTAAGTTAGTTAAATCAAGTGATATTTAATTGCTTAAAACGCACATAACTCCTAAAAGAGGTGCGTGCCATCCGTGCGTGCTATCACCACCACCACTACAGTCATTTAACATCCCACTGCTGGGCACAGGTCTCCTCTCTCATAGGAGAGAGGGATTTAGAGCTTAGACCCCCTACGCTGCTCCAATGCGGGTTGGCGGGCTGGCTATCACCGCATAACATCTACATATATATATAAAAGAAAGTCATGTTAGTTACACTATTTATAACTCAAGAACGACTTTACCGATTTGGACGAAATTTGGTGTAGCGGTAGACAAGGCCTTGAAAAAGGACATAGGGTACTTTTATCCCGGAAAATTAAAGAGTTCCCAAGGGATTTTTAAAAAATATTTTCCCATACAAAATGTTCACGCGTTTCGTAACTGTCAAACATCCCGTCGCGTGGATACGGTAAACTCTCTTACCCGTACCTACATATATTATTATTCTTCTGTACGTGTGTTTGTCACCTAACTCCTCCTAAACGGCTGGATCAATTTGGATGAAATTTTGTGTGTATATTTCAATGGGTTCCTGAATGGTTCGAAAACACAATTACCGGGTAGGTACAGGTAACCTACCGGGTCTCGGTAGGTGACGCTGATGTCGGTAGGTATGTCACCACCGGGCAGGACGAAGTCTGCCGGATCCACTAGTTATTTATATAAAGACGAGTTATTTTTAATTATTTATAACAAATTAGCTCTTGGCAATGAAGTTTAAGATGGTAACGAGGTAACATTGAAGGTACGCGGATAAATGGTGATTGCGACTTTATATACCTCGTCTGATTTTTAATTCGGTGGAATTCTGACAGTTGTCATTTAAAAATAGAATGAGTTATTTGTATGAAAAATAGGGTAACCACCTGAAGTTCAATTTTACCCCAAACTAAAATACCTACCTGAAGTATCTGTCAGGAATTTGTCATATCTACATGAAGCAATTGATTTTTATTTATGTGTAAGTTTGAATTTATTATATTTTTTGTGGGAACTGTTTTATCTCTGGTAATGTTAAGAAACTTCAGAATTCCACGGAATTAAAAATCAGAGTATAGTGTAAAGTACCTAAGTATTTAAAATTTAAATTACAGGTCAAATTCTATAAATAGTGCATTTGCACACGTAAACCAGGATAACCATTTGAAGTCATGGAGAGACATCCCTGGTCCTACGTCGCTACCAATTATAGGACAGATTCTGCATTTTATTTTACCGGGAGGTAAACACTACTTAAATCATTTCATTTTAATTTTTTCATTCATAACAGATAATAATGTTTGTACTTATTCTTCACAAGCGGACACCCGCGACTTCGTTCGCGTGCATATTGGTTTTTAAAAATCCCCTGGGAATTATTTTATTTTTCCTAAGCTCCTTTGAGCTCATACATTGCTAAAAACTGTTAAAAGTTCACTGGTGGATGTTTAGATAGGTCAAAATCCGCCAGTCAAATTCCCATCAAAATCGATCCAGCCTTTCAGAGATTAGCTAGTTAATCTTTAAAGTATCTCCGATCTAACAAAAAAAGAATGAATGAAATCGGACCACGCGTTATTGCATTACAGCTAAGTACACATTTTAACTTTCATCCCCTCTCCCAAGGGAACCGTGCTGAATTTCGGGATGAAAAGTATCGTATATGAAATTATAATATGAACTTAAATCGTGCCAAGTTTCATTTCAATCCATTCAGTAGTTATTGCGTGATGCGCGCACAAACATACAGACAAACAGACAAAAATTTCAAAAATAGCTTTTTTACGTTCTATTACTTATCCATAACATCCCCCAGTTATTAATTTGCAAAAATCTTTAATGTACAGATATATGTATAGATAGAAGATATAGATTACCTTTGTCCGCGATATCTGGCGCGTATAATTAGGTTTTAAAGATCATCTACGACCCCTCTCTTTTCCCTTTTAAAGATCACGTAAAAACCATTTCTTATCCCCTTTATTTAAGGGGGGCTACCACACACAGACATGATTTTTTTTTGCCGTTTTTATAAATAATGGTATCTATAAAAACCCTTCGTGCGTGAGTCCGACTCGCACTTAGACGTTTTTAATATTATAAGGTATATTATCATTTTAAAGGTTTGCTATACAATCGCAAAGTGGAACTAGCACAGATATTATATGAAAACTATGGACCGATAGTCAGAGTGGAAGGCGGTATCGGTATGTCACCAGTAATCTTCCTCTACGATCCAGAAGTTGCTTTAAATGTAAGCCTGCTTTTACTTTTTTTTTTCGGATTGTATATTATACAGCTTAGGCCCTATTGGCCGCTACAGTGTTGGAGAGGGGGGGGGGTGCCCCATTCATTAGACGAGCCGCGAGCCGCACCTGAGTGTGCGCCGGGCCTCGAGTTCGCGGATAAATCTACCGCGCCCATACACGTATAGATTAGTCGGGCTCGGCGCGGATGCAGCTCACAGCTTGCGTCACCGCGGATAAATCCGCGAGGTTCATGACGAACTGCGAATCCTACCCCATTCACACGAAAATTGGTCGCCTATGGTAGGCCTATCGTTTCTACGCTGGAGTTTTGTATTGAAGTTGAATGTGTGAGCCCCTTTTTCACAACGTATGATGCATGAAGGCGTAGGGTGGGTGTGGGCTAGCGCATAAACTTACAGTAATTTTGATACAGTCCATTAGGTCATTTTCATCATCACACACACCCTAGACTGTCTACCGGTCTGCGAAAGTCCCATCAAAAACTGTTCAGTTCGCTAAGATAAGACTGGACAAACATGATAGAGAGACATCAGAAATTTTAAAAATGGCTAAGTATTTGTGTTTTGATTGAATTGAATGACCATTATTTTGCTCAATAAATGTCAGATAAAATATAAAGATTGCTAAATCATCGTAAGCGTGTTCCGTTGAATAAATATTAAGCAGCTGTAATTGCATTAGTCGTGCATGTTTAAGTATAATTGTTATTGCAGGAATGTTTTAACGACTTTTATTTACATATACCAGCATTACTGTATTGTCATAAGTACGTAATATCCTACCTTATCTACATACCTATTTACCTACCTTTGTAGTTAAAATCAAACAAAACATGAAATTTTTTTATGTATTTATTTATTATTATATGTATGTGATAGTATGTACATATGTATGATAGTGTATGTGTGACTAATATTGTTTTTAATGTAACCTTATCTAATTTCATTAATATTTTTTCAGTCTCTTCGTAGTTATATTGCATTAAGCATTTATTCAATGGTTTTTTTTACATTTGTGCTGAAATTAATTAGAACTAATTAGAAGACGTATTTTTCTTGTACAATCAACATCGTCGATTGTCTGCCATCTACTTTCAGGTTTTGCTTTAAGTAAAACTAACGTTGTATATGATCTTAATAATTGTAGATATTTCGGAATGAAAATGAGATGCCTGTCCGGCCGGGTTTCGATGCTTTGGAGTATTTCAGAAAATTTTACTACAAGAGGAAAGACAATCCCTGGGAAGAAACAACTGGTCTGATAACTGAGTATGCCATTAATTTTATCTTATGATAATTACGTGTGACAAGTGATAATCTAAAAAATTGAAAGTTAAACCGACTTCAAGTCCCTATCTCGGAAACTACCGAACCGATTTTATTTATTTACGAGCGGATACCCGCGACTTCGTTCGCGTGGATATTGATTTTAATAATCCCGTGGGAATCATTTTGTTGTTCCTATGCTCCTTTGAGCTTAAACCTTGCTAAAAACTGTTAAAAGTTCACTGGCGGATGTTTAGGTACATCAAAATGTAAACATCCGCCAGTGAAAGTCCCATCAAAATCGGTCCAGCCTTTCAGAGATTAGCCAGTAGTCTTTAAAGTATCTACTTTCTAACAAAAAAAGAATGAATGAAATCGGACCACCCGTTAACGAATTACAGCTAATTACACATTTTGCCTTTCATCCCCTCTCCCAAGGGAACCGTGCTGAATTTCGGGATAAAAAGTATCCTATATGTTACTCCATAGTCTTAACTTAAATCATACCGAGTTTCATTTCAATCCATTCAGTAGTTTTTACGTGATGCGCGCACAAACATACAGACAAACAGACAAACAGATAAACAGACAAACAGATAAACAGACAAACAGATAAACAGACAAACAGACAAACAGACAAAAATTTCAAAAATAGCTTTTTTACGTTCTATTACTTATCCCTAACATCCCCCAGTTATTATTTTGCAAAAATCTTCAATGTACAGATACGGCAATTCTACGATCTTATTATATGTATAGATTTATTTGACACACAAAACAGCTAGCAACCAAACAAAAATAGCAAATAACAGAACAGAGACCTCAAAACCGGCTGCTCGCCAAAATATGTGTGTACAACTACTTAAAATAAAGAAACAATAAAAATATTCAAGTTAGCTAAATAAAAATAATTGAAATACTTAAGTTTAAAACATATTGCAACAATAATATTTTAGTAAGGGGAATTAGTACTTGCTACGCGAAACAATGCATTTTGATGAAACTTGCACTGCTCTCCAAGTTGAAATAATGTAAGCCAATAAAAAATGGTCACAATCCGATTTTATCGGTTCGGAGAAATCCGCAGACAAACACACATACATACATAGTACATACGTACATACACACAAACATACATACGTACATACATACACCTATGAAATTTTGATATTGAAACCTCTTATATAGTCTAGCATATTAAGTGAATATAAGTTTGCAGTTTCAACAATATTATAAGCCGCGGCACGTACATCGAACGCTGAAGGAAACGTGTAAACGTATGGGAACTGTCACGCACGTAATACAATAGCTTACCCCCTCCACTTTCCTTCAGTGTTCAATCTACGTGCCGCGGGTTATACATACATATTGTAGAATTGATAACCTCCTTTTTTTTGAGTCGGTTAGTCAAAAAGACTAGACCCGGTGCTCTACCGCCACCGTTTTTGTGCATACCTATATACTAGACTAGCGGTCCGCCCTGGCTTCGCCCGTGGTACATAATATATAACTTATAGCACTCAGGGATCACGTACATATCCAACGGTGAAAGAATTTTTGAAGTCGGTCCAGTAGTCCCTGAGATTAGCGCGTTCAAACAAACAAACTCTTCCGCTTTATTATATTAGTATAGATAAGATTAATAGAATAGAATAGAATAGAATAGAATAGAATAGAATAGAATAGAATAGAAAAGTTTTTTATTCAAATAAACTGTTACAAGTAGTTTTAATCTACCACTAACTTGACTAAAGATCGTGTAACTCGCGTAATAAACTGGCAGTTAATGGTGTTCTTTGAATTATTAACGTCATTAAAATATAATTATTACATATTTACCTACCTGACCGATTGCGCAGCAGCCGCCGACGGGAAGGTAAGCAACTAATTATACATTGGCATCTTTGAAAGACCTACATACCTAGGTCATTGGTTTTTCTGTTGGTCATTGGCTCATGTTTTCGATTGAATGTTATTTTTAACCGACTTCAAAAAAGAAGGTTCTGATTCGATTATTTAAAAATGTCACAAATGTTTTTGTTTGTTATCGTCCTACAAACTTATATGATCCGGTGGAGGAAAGTGGAATTAGGTGGAATTAATAACATTTTGACGCAAGTAAGTATTCATTGGCAACATGCGACGACGCTGTCATCGGACCAGATAAATGTTTGTGGGACTATGTGAGTGTGTGTGTGTATGTGTTTGTCTGTTCCCCTGTAACGCTCAAACGGCTGAACCGATTTGAATGCGGTTTTTTTGTTTGAAAGGTGAATTAGTCGAGAGTGTTGTTAGCTATGTTTGATAAAAATCGATCCAAGATGGCTGCCGCTTACAAAATGGCGGATTACATATTTTTTCACAACTCCCTTAATATGGGTATCAAATGAAAGGGCTTGACTAGTAAAATATCACTATGCAAATCCAAGATGGCCACCGCCACAAAATAGCGAATGTCAGGGTTCTTTTTAATTTTTAATTGATACTTGTTTCTAAAATATAGCTTGTTAAACTAAGTAAAACGTAATGATACCCACTTAGCGCTTACATGGAGGGGAAAAGGGAATATTAATAAGGTTTAGACAAGTCATTTTCTTGAAAAGAAAAAATATTAAAACTGTAAGGAAAGCACAAGTATTTTTACACGCTTTCTATTAGCTTCACCTGTATGTTTGTATGTTTGTAACCGACTCCTTTGGACGCGATTTTGACCCACTTTAAACGGTCAGATTTCATTCAAACTTTGTACATTTATCGACAGTACACTAATTTGATAAGATTATCTTAATTTTCACAATATTTGGTGTTTTGCAGACACGGTGAGCCCTGGAAGAAATTTCGATCCATTGTCAACCCGATATTGTTGCAACCGAAGAATATAATAATGTACACTAACGCTCTCAATGAAGTGGCAGATGACATGGTTAAAAGGTTTTATTGTTTTACAACAATAATTATAACCCACCACCACCGCTACAGCCTTTTAACGTCCCACAGCTGGGCATAGGCCTCCTCTCTCATAGAAGAGAGGGATTTAGAGCTTAAACCCGCCACGCTGCTCCAATGCGTGTTGGCGGGCTTTAACGACTATTGTCACATGATAGTGATAATAACCGGGACCGACTGCTTAATGTGCTCTCCGAGGCACGGGTAAAACACCGCCAGCTTCCAACTCCAGGCTGGCACTGAGAATTTCTTGACAGAAAAACCCAATACCTAAATTTTTTTTCTGACCCGACCCGGGAATCGAACCCAGAACGAATTTTAACCCATGAAATAATAATAATTATGTCAAAATAACTCTGAAAAAAGTGCGTTAAAAGGGATCTTTTTCTAACATTGTATAGCGATGAGGATCAAAGACAAATTGTGAATAAAAAAAAGGTCAAAAGTTAACAAGATGAGTCTTTCATACGTGCTATTCATAACAGCTACAAGGTTTTTGTATATTTTCTATAAATAACAATTTCCCAACCTCCCTGGCAAAGTGATGGTAATAGGTATAAGTGGAAGATCACGGGTCCGATCCTGGCAAAGGATATTTGGGAAACTATAATAGGAATCTAAATTATCACTGGTCTGGTCTGGTGGAACGCTTTGACCATAGCTACGAGTAGTTATCACCTTACCGGCAAATGACCTGGCAGCACACGCCAATATATTTAGCGTTACGGTAGTTGAGGTTTAATAAAATCTGCCATAACACTTCCGGGTTAGGTTAGCTTGCAGATGAATAAAAAAAATCGTTATAACATTTCAGGATAAGATCAAAACGTAACGAAAAGAACATGCTAAACGCCAAATTCAACACCGAAATGACTTTGTGGGCACTGGAAGCAATCGGCGTGGTCGCACTGGGGTGTCGGCTGAACTGCTTCGACCCAAATCTGCGGAAAGACTCCCCAGCCGTGAGACTGATTAACGCTATCCACTACGTGTTCCTATTAGTTGAGAAACTGGACTTTGAGCCCAGCCTTTGGAAGTATTTCTCAACGCCCGTCTTTAAAGCTGCAATGAAAATCTTCGATGAACACACAAAGTGAGTGTCTGTATGATTATTTTACAAATAACCTATATGATGGTAATTTAATCTGCTTAAGGCAGACTGTTGGAACAATTATGTTATTAGGGCTAAGGGCGTCCTAAACGATAAGAAGCATATATGTATTACCGATTGATAAACTTCTTCTTTCGAACTCGGTTAGAATGGGAAATGTATAATGACTGAATAGCAAGCTCAGCGCAATTAAAAATCTTCTGGGAAATCAGACTAAAAATAATAAACGAATTCAATGTCGATGTTCTGAAGGTAAAAATAAGATATGTGAGGCGCTAAGTTGAAATCGATAACGGTAATTTTTGTTATTTAAGAGCCCTCTCCATGGGAGCGACAAATCGTTGGTGAGTGGAGTCTAAAACAGTGATTTCTGCATTTAGAGAGCGAGACGTCTTCAGTATAGAAGAGTACTAAAAATATATACATAAATAAATAATAAATTAATTAAATAAATAAATTTTGCTTGAGATATCATGATTTTTAGTGAAAAACGGCAAAGTAAAAAGATGCAAATAAAGGTTTGGAATTTCGCCTATTTTAGCAAATATTTGGCAATTTTTTACATTGATGAAACTAAAGACATTTGTAATTATTATAAAGTAACCTATGATAAGACTTCGTTCGTTTTTCAATTTTCTAGTTTCTTATACTTATAGTTTATTTACGCACGAAGTTGCCCCAAAATTTGCCCAAAAATAGTGATTTTTCAAACGTCATAACTTTCAAAATAAATATAATTTTACTAATATTTTTATTTTATGGCATAGGTAATGGAGATATAAATTGATATCTGGCTTAACGTTAGACCTATTGCGACAAATATTAGAATAATATTCGTATACGTTTGTATGGAAAAGCGCGTGAAGAGAGCGGCCTTAAAATTGCTCCGCGGAGTTGAGTTTGAGATTGACTTATATTAATGGTAATTTACTTATTATTGAAAAAGAAATAATTTTGAATGATACTACAGTTTATAATTATAGACGATGACCAGAGTTTCTATTTTGATTCATTCAAGAACTTTGTTGGCGTATCTTTAAATAATTAACAGGTTTGTATGTTAAAAAAATCGGCCAAGAACGAGTTGTGCTATTAGGGTTCCGTATTACATTACAAATTATTTTTTTTAAACTAGATATTTAATTTATCCATATTTTGGATAACATGAAATATTTCGCTTCCGAGTCAGACATCACAAAAATCCTGAAACAACAACTGGAAAGAAAAGAAAAAAACTACAATATGAATCGGTGTTTTCAATTTATGTATTTGGTACATAATATAGAGAAACTTTGAATTCCTAACAATAATATAACTAAAAATAATATATAAGATAGCACCCGTTAAAAAAATGGTCTAAAATTGACAACTTTGACGGCTCTCCAATTTTTTTTGTTTTTTTTTTTAAGATCCTAGTCCTAGTAATATTATAAATGTGAAAGTGTGGATGTTTGGATGTTTAGATGTTTGGATGTTTGTTACTCTATAACGTCACAACTACTGAACCGATTTGGCTGAAATTTTGAATGGAGATAGAATATGCCCTGACTTACTTACTTACTTACTTACATAGGCTTTTTATCCTGGAAAAATTCACAGTTTACGCGGGATTTTGAAAAATCCGAAATCTGCAGCTATAGGTAAATCGCTATACCAAACTACCTTGAAAGTAAGTATATAAGTTGGAAAAGGGAGCGGGAACGGGAACCAGATATCCACGATTCCCTCAGGATTTGTGAAAAACCGAAATTCATGCAGGCGAAGCCGCGGGCAAAAGTTAGTATAAAATATTATACACAACTTTAAGAAGTTCTTCAAAGTATTTTGCTGGGGGCGTGAAGGTACTGACTATAAGAGAGACAGACAGACAGACAGCAGAGTGACAACAATAAGGTTTCGTTTCACCCTTTGGGTACAGGACCCTAAAAACAAAAACAAGTTATAATACTTAACAAAAACACGACTACGTCAATCATTAGTCAGAGTAGGTATACCTAATCCTTATAATATGTATTATGTAAAAAAATCAAGGTCTATTTTGACGTAAACGGCAAATTATATTAATTGCGAAAATTAGCTAAATAAAAATCGGTAATACTGAATTTTCGACTGTAAGATAAGGGATTTAAGCCCGCTTTACACTGAACGTCAGTGTAAAGCGGGCTTAAATCCCCTTATCTTGTTGTGTTTCGATACTCAAAGTGCATCAACGGTTGTCGAGATTTGCAAAATCGTACCTATTCATTATACTTTACCAAATACTACGTATGGAGAAACTGTAATATGTAATGCAAAATGAACCCAAAGTCTCTTATATTTCAAATTCGTAATTCAATACTTCGAATTTTACTACATTTTACTCTGAAGTCATTGTGTTTCGATAAGTAGTATTTAGTAAAGTTTTCGAGCTGTGCAAAGTGAGACTAAGCATACTGATGATTGTTTTTTTTTAAACTGAAAGGTAACTATAATATACATATTATTATGTAGACTAACTATATCCGGAATCTTTTTGTGAGCTAATAAAAATTAAATGTCCAAATTTCGACCCTAGCAGACAATCTAATTCACGTAAAAGATGTAATGAATGTACCACAAAAAATACGCGAAACTAACATGTAGTTAATTCCAGTATTTTTCGTAAGTTCGCAATGTAACGTGTAACTAAATAAATCAGCTGAATGACGCCTAAACACCTAATGTTGTCGCCGCGCGCCCGCCTCTCGCGAGGTTAATGCCCCAAGTTTTGCACGTTATACCTACATCGCTGGTTTGTAAAATATTAAATACTAAACCACTAATAGGTACCTACTACGAGTATATGACAAATGGTTATTATTGGTATTGGATTGTGTTTAAGTATAATAATAGCGCTAATTTTTAGCGGTCTCCTACAGGGTACAGGGTACAGGGTATACTGTATGTTCCCTCACTCTCATAGTCCGCTGGGACGGCAATATATGAAACAACCGGAGATGAATTGGTTTATTCGTCTAAAGACGAGGCGCAGTAGGTACCAGCGACTTGACTATACGGCTCTCTTTGAGACACGAGGATGGAACTCCGGCGGATTTTCTACTCTGGGAAGCCGCGGCTACGAAAAATTTCTTGATAGGAAAATCCACTTACAAAAAAAATACTTAGTGGATTTTTCTTTCTTAGGTACATGTTTAAATTATAATTATCTTTCAGGTTGAATGAGTATTTCGTAGAAAAGGCTATAGAACAATTAAAAGATTACGAGAATAAAGAAAAAGGTAAAGATAAAAACGGGGAAAAAGGAATTTTAGTAAAGTTACTTGAAATCGACCACAAAGTTGCAGTTATCATGGCAAGCGATATGTTATTTGCCGCTATTGATACAGTAAGTTTAAAAAAAACATCATCATCATGATCAACCCATTACCGGCTCTCTACAGGGCACGGGTCGCCTCTCAGAATGAGAAGGTTTTAGCCCGTAGTCCACCACGCTGGCCAAGTGCAGATTGGTAGACTTCACACGCCTTCGAGAAAATTATGGAGAACTCTCAGGCATGCAGGTTTCCTTACGATGTTTCCCTTCCACATAATATAGCTCCGAAAACTTAGAGATGCGTGCCGGGTAGCGAACTCAGTCCTTCCGAAAGGAGAAGGCCGAAGTTTTAACCACTGAGCTATCACCGCTAAAAACATATGTATGACATTAATTTTATTATTATTGTTGATATCAAACTTGCCAACATTGATTCGCATTTTATCTATTGGAATTGGCAATTTTGTATAATGAAAATGCATACGCATATGCGGGTTACAAAATTTTTATATTTAAAATACGTATGGTGTGTGTGTGTGGCTTTCGGTTTTACATTTGCATCGTTAAAAGCACGCGAACGAATTCTTACGATGCACATAATATATGTGTCTAAATCCACCAAGCTAAATGCGCATTGACGCTGAAATTAAATGTGATTTCAACCTTTTAAAATAATATAATGAAGTACATACAGTAAAATATCGTTTATTTTAATAAAACGTTTGTTTTAGACCGCCAACACCACCATAGCATCTTTATTGCATCTAGCCCGAAACCCGGAAAAACAAAACAAATTGAGAGAGGAAATAAAGTCTCAAGACGAAAAGAGGCAGTATCTGAAAGCCTGCATCAAAGAATCCCTGAGATTAATGCCCGTAGTGGGAGGAAATTTTAGAAGAACCACAAAAGAATACAATGTAATGGGCTACAAAATACCCAAAGACGTAAGATAAAAAATGAAATGTTTTTTAACATTAAACTATAGCAAGAAACGCACCTAGAAAATGGAGAGCGAAAAATTGGATTTTTATGTAAAACCAAATCTGGCAATAGTTTCTAGAGTGTCTACATTCCATTGACCGCGATTGTTTAGATTAAAATAGAAATCAAGTAGACTTAATTTGTATGGGGCGCGCTCAAGAGCGCTCGAGTGTGACTTTAGATTTTTTTAGACTAATAAACTGTCCTTTGTTATTATAGAAACGGAATAAATATGATCTGATGTTCCCGCAGACCTTACGATTTTGTTCTAAGTACAATCTGATTTTGAAACAAACTGACATATTCATATTTCGACGCTCATAAATTTACTAGACACCTAGGCAGACATGTTTCTCGGTCAGAGAGTAAAATGAGGAGACACATTGAGCAAAATGAGAATATGATCTCTTCGGTCCTATTTAGCTACACTGTTTACTGTGAAATCAGATTTATGTAAATACAAATACCTGGTTGAAGTATTTGTATTAATTTCTGTTTCAGATGTTCGTGATATTTGCAAACCAATATTTGTGCTCGCAGGATGAGCAATTTCCACGTGCAAAGGAGTTCATACCGGAGAGATGGATTGTCAACAGGAACGACCCATTGCACTATGGCCAGGCACATCCCTTCGTTTACTGCCCCTTCGGGTTTGGATCGAGGAGTTGTATCGGTAAATAAATACTCTCTTGGACCTCCTCCTAAACTTCCAAACTTCCCATGGACTTATAACGGCCAAAATTAGAAAACTATCTAATCCACTGGACTGGATGTCTGTTATAAATTTTTTCGAAAAATCAAAAATTTATTCCAGATAATGTGGTAGTAGGAAAGTGCAAAGTGTTTACCAATAATAATTATTGTCAA
Organism: Melanargia galathea; assembly: GCA_920104075.1. Classification (NCBI taxonomy): domain Eukaryota; kingdom Metazoa; phylum Arthropoda; class Insecta; order Lepidoptera; family Nymphalidae; genus Melanargia; species Melanargia galathea. The sequence goes on along the minus strand of OV049866.1, from coordinate 18,630,998 downwards.
AACAGACAATAATTATTATTGGTAAACACTTTGCACTTTCCTACTACCACATTATCTGGAATAAATTTTTGATTTTTCGAAAAAATTTATGACCCTTTTTGCAAATATCCTCAGCTGTCGATTAAAACAAAATCACACAAATCGGTTCAGTACTCTCGGAGAAATTGGTAAAACAAGTGAATTTACATAGAAAAATACTTGGGAACCGTCTGAATGGTCTGAATGACGTCACACGCTAAAGCACCGCGTGAAACGAAGTTATTCGTGAAAGTGCAACTTTAAAGTTCCATAACTTTTACAGTTTTTGAGATAATTTAACGATTCTTTCAGATTATTGTTTTATTTTACTTTATTTTTTATAATTAATTAAAAAAAATCGAAACTTGTCCATTATTGTCGCTATATAATTTCTCTCACAAATGCCTTTCACAGGTAAACGCATAGCCGAACTTGAAATGGAGACTGTGATAGCTAAAATTATTGAGAATTTCAAACTTGGATGGATCGGACCCGCGCCTGTGCCGACACGGACGAGCATCGTCAATCATCTGATCAAGCCTTATAACTTTACATTTGAAGATATATAACGATTTAGTTACATTTTGTCTTCTATTAGAAAAATTAATAAAATATAAGTAGGAACTATTTTTTTTTTAAGTTTTTGTTATTTGAGATCTTCCACCTCTTACAAAATACTTATAGTCCAGCAGCCGACGACCAAATGTTTTAGTGGTTAATAACAGGCTGAATCTTCGTGAGTAGGTTCGTTTCGATGAGACGACCAAGTTTTTCCTCTACAAAAATTCTGGATGGAGGTAGATATGGAGTGCGCAGGTGTTAAACATTTCGATTCGCTCGGGTGGGAAATCGTGCCACTAAAGTAGGACTATGTGGCCATTTCATTATACAAGTATTTACTAAGCTGCATACAAAAAATCATGGTTATTAATAATATTGTATAGCATCCTCCACTACGAATATTTTCAAATAATACGGTAAAAAAAATGATTAAAAATGATTAATAACTAGATGATTTTATGGCAATTTATTTCTATATGTTTAGGGTGCTTTCCGAACTCTTGAAATGTTTATTCGGTATAAAGTTATAGTCTAAGGCACCTAACATTTATCAGTAATACAAAGATATAGAGAGAGATTCAGCATACCAATTTCAATTTATCGCTAAGAACATTTCTGCTTTTGAGTTTATTAAAAAGGTGGTTCACCGCATTTTAATTTTGAGACGTCACATTGTCGAGGCGCTTGAGAACGTTTCAAGACGAGGACGACGCAGGGGGGAGGTGAACAAAACCGCGGTTTTTAATATAGCTGAAGATTGATTGGTTTCTATAAATTATAATATTGTGGTAAAGGTAGAGGGCATATTTATTATTGGAGTGAAGTTTAATTTCTTTTTCTTTTTAATTGAGGACATTGTATGTAACGTTTCATTTTTAACCCCCGACGCAAAAACGACGGGGTGTTATAAGTTTGACGTGTCTGTGTGTATGTGTGTGTGTGTGTGTGTGTGTGTGTGTGTGTGTGTGTGTGTGTGTGCGTGCGTGCGTGCGTACGTGCGTGCGTGCGTGCGTGCGTGCGTGCGTGCGTGCGTGCGTGCGTGCGTGCATGCGTGCGTGCGTGCGTGCGTGTGTGTGTGTGTGTGTGTTTGTCTGTTTCCCTGTAGCGCTCAAACGGGTGAACCGATTTGGATGCGATTTTTTTGTGTGAAAGGTGAATTAGTCGAGAGTGTTGTTAGCTATGTTTGATGAAAATCGGTCCAAGATGGCCGCCGCTACAAAATGGCGGATTACATATTTTTTAAAAACTCCCTTAATATGGATATCAAATGAAAGGGCTAGACTAGTAAAATAGTAAAAAAAAATTCGCGGTAATAACGCTCTATTCTTCTATCTCTTCTAAAAATTACAGCACAATAATGGCTACGCTTGGGTGCCACTTTTGAAAGCACTTCCACTGCTATTTTTTTACCTTTTCCTTGATATAAAGTTACATGAAATTCGTTCAGCGCTTTTTAAAATGAGCACTTTCAGGCTGTTAGCACCATATTATCTCCGCTGCATAGCCATAATAGCGGAACAAAAATTATAGGATGCATAGTAAAATGCACAGACATTTTAGAACAGGAAGTTTTACTGTAGTTTACCTGCTGTTAAACAAAAGCTTTTTCGTTCCGCTGCTGCGGTTTCGTAGAGATGTTGTAGGTACTTCAGTGCTATATGTCTCGGCACGTAAGATTGAACACCGAAGGAAACGTGGAGGGGATAGCTGCGTACGGGAACTGTCACACACGTAGTACAATAGTTTACCCCCTCCACTTTCCTCCAGTGTTCAATCAACGTGCCGCGGGTTATACAGTCGTGACAGACTGGTCGTGGCTGTCACATTGGCTGTGTCTCGCTTGACAATCCGTCTCCACTCCTCTCTGACGGTTGCTTTTCTTGCACACTCGTGTAATGGGATTTCCATAGTGCCTTCGACTTTCCCTTGTACCACTAGTCGTTCTATGTATGAGCAGACCTTCACGCCTAGACACGTGACCAGAGAAAGTGAGAATGCGGGCTTGAACGATGGAGAACAGACAGATGGAGAACTGTTCAATGCCGAGTTCCTCGAGAATGGCACTCCCAACATTCTTTTCCAGCACCACATCTCGAGTGCATCTATTCTCTTCTTCTCACTCTCTCGCAGGGTCCACGTCTCCGAAGTCCGAGGCGTAGAGAAATATGGGGAATACAAGCGCCCTGACTGGCCGGATCTTAGTGGTCTTTGTTATGTTACGATTCCTACATATTTTCTGCAGTTTGTCCATAGCAGATCTAGATATCGCCCTTCTGCGCTTGATTTCGTCAATAATCGTCTTTAACGTAGACAGTATAAGTAGGTAGGTACTTACCCGCATAACATCCAATACATAGAATGGATCCAATGTTTATGTATGCAAAACGCCGGTCCAGATATGCATAACAATCATTAACGGAGCCCTCTGTGTGGGAGGTTAGTATTACCATAAATTGATTGGCGTAACGGCCCCCGCAACTGAATATATTATATTCGGCTATATTCGCAAAATACGCGTGTACTATAACTTTGCGCGGAGGTTTGCAATTTATTTAAGAACAAGCGGACACCCGCGACTTCGTTCGCGTGGATATTGGTTTTTGAAAATCCCGTGTGAATCATTTTGTTTTCCTAAGCTCCTTTGAGCTCATAGCTTGCTAAAATCTGTTAAAAGTTCACTGGCGGATGTTTAGGTAGATCAAAATGTAAACATCCGCCAGTAAAAGTCCCATCAAAATCGATTCAGCCTTTTTGAGATTACCCGGTAATCTTTAAAGTATATCCTTTCTAACAAAAAAAGAATGAATGAAATCGGACCACGCGTTAATGAATTACAGCTAAGTACACATTTTAACTTTCATCCCCTCTCCCAAGGGAACCGTGCTGAATTTCGGGATAAAAAGTATCCTATATGTTACTCCGTAGTATGAACTTAAATCATACCAAGTTTCATTTTAATCCATTCAGTAGTTTTTGCGTGATGCACGCACAAACATACAGACAAACAGATAAACAGACAAACAGACAAAAATTTCAAAAATAGCTTTTTTACGTTCTATTGCTTATCCCTAACATCCCCTAGTTATTATTTTGCAAAAATCTTTAATGTACAGATACGGCAAGTCTACGATTTTTATATGTATAGATATAGATAGATAGATGTATAGATAGAATAGATAGATTTTTACCCAACTACGGCAAAGCCAAAAGGGTTATGAATTTAGCAGTCTATGTATCTATGGTATGTTTGTATCTGATTTTTGTATGAGATTCTGTATGATCCACCGTAGCGCCTAAATTACTGGGTCGATTTTGATGAATGAGGTGTCGAAATTGATTCGTTGTTATAGTTCGTATTATGCCATAGGCTACATTTTAAGTAAATTTTAAGTAAATTTACAAGGAAAAATACCTCCGAATAGACGCTGTGACGTCATACTCGAGTGAGAAATTTTGCGTTAAAATACATGAACTTAAATAATTAATTTCTCCTACATTTATTGATGGATTTCAAATTTTTTTCACTGATTTATTAGTTTTAATCTATATTTTAATACCATTGTGTTCAAAATGATATTTTCAACTTCAGAAAACTTCCTCATTACAGCAAGAATACCAACAATTCAGCGAATTACTTACAACAATTGTGCCGAACATAATCATAGCTTCTGTGCTTACTCCCTGATATTGGTTGGTTAATTGGAGTTGAATGAGTCTTGAAACATAAAATATCAAGTCTTAATTTTCTCTTTTGAAATAACTTTTAACAAAATTAAGAGGAGCTGAAACAAATTCGCCGAATAACAACTTCGTTTAAAATTTGAATAATTTCCAATTTCCATTCAATTTTACCGTTCATATTTTAAACAAGGTGATCAAGGGTAGGAAACTTTCTTAATAATTTGGTCTTCACTCACAATTTTGCACAAATCGGAATTTATTATAATTTTCTTACACAATTATTTTTATGCACCAGTTGTTTTTATTCTTGTGTATGAATGGTTTTTTTTATTTTTATTCAATTACAAGTTAGCCTTTGACTGCAATCTCACCTGATGGTAAGTGATGATGCAGTCTATCTAAGATGGAAGCGGGTTAACTTGGAAGAGGTATGCATACCCCTGATCGGTTTCTACACGGCATCGTACCGGAACGCTAAGTCGCTTGGCGGCACGACTTTGCCAGTAAGGTTACCAGCCACGGATAAAGCCTCCCACCAGACATACAGACAGACAGACATGGTACGGTCAAGGTCACTTCAACGGGCGATATAGAGAGCTATGCTCGGAGCATCCCTGCGGGATTAAATCAGAAGAGCGGGTCATTGAGATGCATAGCTGAAGTGGCAACGAGCCGCAGAGCTGAAGGCAACGAGCCGCAAAGCTGAAGGCAAAAAGCTGAAGGCAAAGGCAACGGGTGGGGCACTTTACTCGAAGAACCGATTGATGTTGGGGTCCGAAGGTACTCGAATGGCTACCACTAAACGGGAAACGAAGCGGGAAAAGGCCCCCACTAGATGGACGGACCCTAGTATAATTTCTTGCCATGCCGTTCAATTATTAAAAAAAAAAATTGAACTTTATAAATATTATCAATTTAACTGTCGTTAGATTTATGAAAAAGACTATAATATAGAGTAAACTGGCTAGAGCTAAAACCTTTTTAGGGTTGCGTATCCGTCGATATCCGAGAGGTCATCGGTCATCAGTAGCGGCGCACAAGGCCAACTCGCTTGTCATTCGTGGTTTGGGTTGGCGTGGGTTTCGGTGCATGGGCAGAGTAAAGCTGTCCATAAGATAACATTGTATGACCGCTTTGTTATCTTTCGAGGGAAAACTTAATTGATATGGGATAACCAAGAAATAAATAACGTTATCACAATTGGCCTCTTTGCATTTTTTGAATCGATTTCGCTGAAATCCCACAATTTATAATACATATAAAAAGGCCAGCTACTGAAATTTACTGCACTATATTCGATAATTCGTTCCTAGGGGCATACCTATCTTTATTACTTATCTTCTATAATATAATAAAACTGTAACAGATCCAATTCTGTACATTGAAGATATTTTGAAAATTTTTATTGGAGGGCACTCTATAATCGATACTGAAGCCAAAACTGCAATTTTTTTCATTTTTGTCTGTCTGTCTGTCTTTCTGTCTGTCTGTCTGTCTGTCTGTCTGTCTGTCTGTCTGTCTGTATCTTGGCCGCACATCACGCCGAAACTACTGAATGGATTCGAATGAAACTTGGTACGATTTAAGTTTATACTCCGAGGTAGGACATAGGATACTTTTTATCCCGAAATTCAGCACGGTTCCCTTGGGAGAGGGGATGAAAGTTAAAATGTGTATTTAGCTGTAACTCATTAACGCGTTGTTCGATTTCACTCATTCTTTTTTTGTTAGAAAGGTAGTACTTTATATATTATTTCGTAAATATTTCAAGGTCATAGGTTTTTTAGTTCAGAAATGACAGACATTACAATCCTCGGTATTGGGTTCAAATAACTTGGGACCCGGATCTTTGAACGTACGGCTTATTTTAAACTGGTGTGCGTTTAAATTTATGTTTGTCGTTCTGTCTATTTATTCCAGCTAATCTCCGAAACGGCTGGATCGATTTTAATGGAACTTTCAATGTTATAAGGAGTAACAGGCTACATTTAGTTTAGGTACATAAAATAATTATGGCATCCGATCCGATTCTATATAAAACCTATAAACACGCGAACGAAGTCGCGGGGGTCAGCTAGTACTTAAATAAAATATAGAAAAGTGTGAATTAGATATTCAATATGCAGAAGTGTACTATGGTGTTCCTGCTTTGCGTTTTCGCTCTGTTGGCGACAGTTCAAGCGAATCCAACATCTTGGTAAATCATCATCATGATCAACCCATTACCGGCTCACTACAGAGCACGGGTCTCCTCTCAGAGTGTGAAGGGTCTTGGCCATTAAGTCTACCACGCTGGCCAAGCGGATTGGCAGACTTCACACACCTTTGAAAACGTTATGGAGAACTCTCAGACATGCAGGTTTCCTCACGATGTTTTCCTTCACCGTTAAAGCAAGTGATATTTAAATACTTAAAACGCACATAACTCCGAAAAGTTAGAGGTGTTTGTCCGGGATCGAACCCACGACCTCCGATTAGAAGTCGGTCGTCCTAACCACTAGGCTATCACAGCTGCTATCACAGCTGAAAAATAATATCCTTAATCCTTATAATACCCTAATCCTAATAATATTATAAATATGAAAGTGTGGATGTTTGGATGTTTGTTACTCAATCACGCCGCAACTACTGAACCGATTGAGCTGAAATTTTGAAAGAAGATAGATTGTGACCTGACTTAACACATAGGCAATATTTTATATCCTAGAAAAATCCAGTTTCCGCGGGATTTAAAAAAACTAAATCTACAGCTACAGCTATAGGTAGATTACTATAGCAAACTTCCTTGAAAGTAGGTGTAAAGGTTGGAAAAGGGAGCGGGAACGGGAACCAGGAATCCACGATTCCCTCAGGATTTGTTAAAAACCGAAATTCACGCGGGCGAAGCCGCGGGCAAAAGCTAGTAAATAATAATGACGAACCTATAACAACTCTCATATTTTTCCTACAGTTCCAACGGTTCGTGCGGTGGAGGTGAATCAAAATCCAAGATCTAATATCGGAAATGGTTTCGATAACATCAACACAGTAACTTATGGCCGTGGAAGCTGTCCTAACTGCGGAGGTACTCGTACCACTAACATTGGAAATCCTGATCACAATAAAAATATTATTAAATATAATTAATGTGAATCTTATCACTTCTATAGGTAGGTATACATTAAACAAAGTCGTATTAGTTCGAACACTATAACTCGAGAACGGCTAGAGCGATTTTCATGGTTTTTGATTTGTTGTATTCGTCTCCATCCCGAATAGCATAATAACTATTAAAAACATGGGAAAATTGACGAAAAAATAAAATAAAAGAAAAAACATTTTCTCATACAAAATGTTCACGGGTTTCGTAGCTGTCAAATATTTAATGTTCATCCCGTCGCGTCGATACGGTAAACTCTCTCACAGCTCACCCGTACCTATATAATTCTTCTGTACGTGTGTTTGTCACCTAACTCCTCCTAAACGGCTGGAACGATTTGTATGAAATTTTGTGTGTATATTTCAATGGGTTCCTGGATGGTTTGAAAACACAATTACCGGGTAGGTACAGGAAAACTACCGGATAATATTTTATAATAAAATATGACTGTTTGCGAAAGAACTAATCGTAGAAATTAACTAAACCAAATAAATTTATTTAAATTACCTATATTTTTGTGTTATTTTGATCCCATTATATTATACTAATAATAATATTCTACAGCGTCCTCCACTCCGAATATTTCCAAATAATGAGGTTATAAAAATAATTAAAAATAATTAATAACCAGCTGATTTTTTGTATGCAGCTTAGTAGGTACTTGTATAATAAAATGGCCATATAGTCCTACAAATTTAGTGGAACGATTTCCCACCCGAATGAATCGAAATTTTTAATACCTCCCCACTCGAGTAGCTACCTCCATCGAGAATTTTCATAGATAAAAAACTTGTTCGTCTCGTCGAAACGAACCTGCTCACGAAAATTCAGCTTGTTATTAATCACTAAAAAATTTGTTCCAGGGCTGCCGTACTAAAGCTTCTCTCGTTTTTAAATGCTCCTGACATGCTTCGCGATGCATACTTACCTATATTATACAGAGCAACGAAGGCTGCCAAAAGGCATTAAATTAATAAGAGTATTGTAGAATAGAAGAAGAGAGTAGAAGAGAGAGAAAAAGAGTAGAGATAGAAGTAATAATTAACTTAGCCAAATAAATTCATACAATTCCGATCTTTTTAGGGTTCCGTACTCGAAGGCTAAAACGGGCCCTATTACTAAGACTCCGCTGTCCATCTGTCTGTCTGTCTGTCCGTCCGTCACCAGGCTGTCATGAACCATGATGGTTAGACAGTTGAAATTTTCACAGTCAGATGATGTATTTCTGAATAACATATTTCCGCTATAAAAACAAATATCTACTAAAAACCGAATAAAATATATATTTAAGGGGGCTCAACAAACGTAATTTTTTTGCCGTTTTGATAGACAATGGTACAGAACCCTTAGTGCGCGAGTCCGACTCGCACTTGGTCAGTTTATTTTTCATACTGAGTAGAATATTTATTAAATTTTAATAATTTGGGGCTTTAATACGTTATCATTGAGGCATTGAATAAAGAGTATACCTAAAAAACGATTTCTAATTAAAAAGTGCTTTTAAACGATTCTAAATTTCTAACTCGCTATCCCTAGTTACTCATGCAAAAACGTATGTATTTCTTATCTAAGGTACTGATAAATAGTACCTACACTGTGATAGTACATAACGTTCACTATTCTATCACAGCTCTACATAAAAATCAGAAAGATAAGGATAACCTCCCAAATCCAACCATTTACGGACGAGCCACGTTCCCAAAATTCGTTTTATAGTTAAGCCATAAGAAAATATTTACTTAACTATGGATTACTAAGTAGTTTAGATCTCGGGTCTGTTACTGATTTTCTTTTTTGAAGATTTTCTGAAGAAGAAAACAAAAACATTTAGCAAAAAAAAAAAAAAAAAAGAATCACAACAATTTTTTGAAATTCGATAAGTTAAACGACTGACATTTATTTTTATATTCTCTCTAGTGCAGCGGAATATTGACATCGCTTGCGAGAGTATCCAGTGTGTTTATTATCATTGCTACAATTTCAAATACTGGTGTGATTGCTGGGTTTTTCTGTCAAGAAATTCTCAGTGCCAGCCCGGAGTTGGTAGTTGGCGGTGTTTCACCCCCGTGCCTCCGGTCCCGGTTATTATCACTATCATGTGACAATAGTCGTTGGAGCTTGTGTGTGGTGGGTATAAGCTCTAAATCCTAGTCCAGTGAAATAAGATCTGAAATCAAACTTTGGCCCTCAAGTTTGCATTTTTGAAATAATGTACTTTTAATGATAAACAAGTGTAAATTGAAAATTTAAAAAACCCCCGACATTCGCCATTTAGTGGCGGCGGCCATCTTGAATTTGCAATAGTGCTATTCTACTAGTCAAGCCCTTTCATTTGATACCCATATCAAGGGAGTTGTGAAAAAATATATCATCCGCCATTTTGTAGCGGCGGCCATCTTGGACCGATTTTCATCAAACATAGCTAAGAACACTCTCGACTAATTCACCTTTCAAACAAAAAAAACCGCATTCAAATCGGTCCACCCGTTTGAGCACCACAGGGGAACAGACAGACAGACACACACACACACACACACACACACACACACACACACACACACACACACACGGACACGTCAAACTTATAACACCCCGTCGTTTTTGCGTCGGGGGTTAAAAAACAATGTGTAAAGGTTTGCGTGTCTGCAACTCCCGGCAAGGATTGAAAAAAAAGTTAAAAGTTTTTTCGCAATTAGTCGAAAATTGTAAAAATTAGAAGAAAAATTTCTGAGAATAATATGTAGAGCTTAAAATTCTACATAAAAAAGGTTCTATGACTTTCTTTCCTCTGGTCAAAATTGACCGAGTTAGGGAGGTTTATAAGTTTAAGAGAACAAGACGCCAGCCAATCAGAGATAAATATCTACGATCGTCATACTATAGCCGTTATCTTTAGAAAATCGGGCTTTACCCAATCACTTTTTAGTGCATAAACGTTACTTGATTTAGTTATCATTTATCACATAACAACCCCTTTTACAGCGTCATCGGTTGAAAAACAACTTAATAAAGATTTTATATTCACATCACGGACGATTACCTCGCGAACTCTCCCCCTGAGAGGGTAATTTTGTTTAAATTACACGTGCAATAAAACACTGAGTGCAAATAAATGGAACCTTTCCGACTGCGTTCTCGTTTTAAATCCGGCGTTTGTCTGATTCTGTTATTGGCGGAGAGAGCATAAACTGAACGATACTTAGTTGGAACCAGTTTGATATTTTCCCTAGCGCAGTGGTAAGCGCGCTGGTCTAATAGTGTTATAGTTGATGGTGCCGAGTTTGATTCCCGGCAGGGGCAATTTGGGAATTATTATTTTTTAAGAGGAAATGCAGGCGGAGAGACTTTTGAAAATTAGGTATTTGAAAAAACTATCGTTGTCGCGTTCGATCGTCCCGCGCCTCAAATTCGTGCAATAAGGACAACTGCAGGTCCGACTCAATAGGCGTAAGTAAAATTAACATAATTCGAGGTTTGGCTCTCTACGATTTGCTCCTCCAATATTAAACCAATTTAAACGATATTTCGTATTTTTAATTTTAGTTTTTAATTTTTAATTTTAGTTATTTTAATCTATTATTATATTTTTTTTCGTAAACTGAATATAAAGGATATATTATACTGTGTCCCTATGTTTTGCTTTTTTCGTTATTAGTTGTCAAATTTGAAAGCGATCTAAAATATGCAATTTTGAGCATTTTGTAACGATTCTAGTGCTTCTACAAATAATGTATCTTAAAAAAAGAAAACATAGGGATCTAGAAGAAGTTGATATTTATTTTACTGTAAAAAATCATTTGCGAGAGCGTTTGTTTGAAAAGATCAGCCGCATTTCCTCTTAAACTGACTCAGGTGCGGTTTTGGCTGCGTCTATAATTAGCACTCTACCGGCAAAGCCGCCGTCTAATGTTCAGGTAACGATATCTATTAGGTAGAAACTCATAAGGGCTAACGTATATTATTATGTGGAACATTACAAATAATATAATTTACATAATGTACCTCTACATGAGCACATACATCGATACCAAAATCCGAAACAGCTCTAGAATATGTACATACGTGAATAATAATATAAGCAATGATCGTATGAACGTTCTCTAAGATGAATACAATTCACAGCTTCAAGCGTAAAAATAGGCAATAAAATCGAAGCAAAATTTCCCAACATAGAATCGTTCTAATGGATTTCTAATAGACATTAATGTAATAGGGAAAACTCGTAATTAAATTACTGTCAGTAATTTAATAAAGCTTCGTAGGGCTGGGGCGAGTCATCAGTGAGGAGGGCGAACAGGGAGCCAAGAGGTAGGGAGAATGATAAGCTATACTTAATGAAGTTCGCACCCAAAATGCCTTCTTTTATGTTATCGTGTAAAAACAGTCCAAAACTTATACCATGTAGCTGGTTGCCCCCGCAATCAGTTTGACCACAGCAATAGTATTACGATGGATAAGACATAATATTATGATGCGTAGAAACGGATTTAGGGGTATGAATTTAATAAAAACCCCCCCATACCATACCATACTCTTTCCAGGTCAATCCGCTTCTAGACGGCATCGCAACTTATTTCCAGGTTTACGCATTAGATACGCACTTTCCCGTGCCTATAAAATTGTAGCTCACCCCACTTGATTCAACTTTATTTACAATATTAAGTTTGCTTCGGTTGCAAAAGTTTGTTCCAGACAGAGGTTTAGAACAGCAAATAGCGGTTAGCATTCTGGCGTGGTTCAGTAATCTGTTGCGAAAGATACGGAGGATTTACACTTTGCGCCTTTATTTAATTTTGTTAAACAGGAGGGACTTTTTACTAAAGTTTTAAAGTGATGTGTAAGGTTTGTATTTTCTTAATGAAACACTGGATGATTTCCGATTATTTTATATTGATCATTTTCAACACAGTTACATACAGCAGGCCGAAAAGGAAATGACAAAGACAATTATAGATGACAGACAATGTTAGCCTCTAGGACCATAGACGACAGACTATTAAATATTGCTATGTAACATCTCCCTTTTTTTTTAAAAAACATAATTACACTATCGCAAGGTAAGTTCAATTATTTAATTTTACATGTATTAACTTTATATCTATTAACTAGGTATAAGTATTTTTACAATAATATTAGTTTTACTTTTAACTTTAAGACATTTGTTTCAATTTCCGAACGTTAATGACATTTACTATTACAATACTGCATAATCTATGGTTACAACTGTCATGCGTCAAATGGACTGTCAACTTCACAATATAACTCTGACATTTTAAGGTTAAGACAATTTATGTAAACAAACAATACAATTTTTCGAAGTAAACTTAATAATATAACAGACTAACTTAGTTTAAGTTACCCAAATAATTTATTAAATAAGTACAATAACATATTAAGTATAGGTTACAACACCATACCTATTTACTGGTTTATAAATACGACCATAGCGAGATTTTCGATGTGAATGTTGATGTATTGGTTCTTTTGGTAAAACGTTTTTGTTTTCAGGTAATGGCTGTTCTGTGTGCTGCTGAGACTGTGTTGTGTGCTGTTTAGAATGTGTTGTATATACTGGCTGTTTCAAGATAAACTGACGGTTTCGCCTGAATCGACCTTGTTCGCTATCAATGATATAACTTCTCGGTTCTGGACCTACTTGCGAAATAACTCCTGGCAACCACTTTTTGTCTTCAGGTTTGTGTTTGAAGAAAACCTTTTCACCAACCGCTAGTGGTTTTAATCTTTTTGTATGTTTATTATAATAAAACTTATAATATGACTTATGCTTATCATTTCTCTCTGAAACTTTCTTAACGTCACAAAGTCTAGGTTTTAAATTTTGTTTTGTTGTAGGGACTAATGTACGCAACTTTCTAGACATACAAAGTTCAGCAGGTGAATACTGACTCAGTTTAGGAGTATTTCTATATAACAATAATGCTAAGTACATCGTCGGTTTAGAGGTAAAACTCATTAAGTGACATAATTGATCAAATTCATTAAATTCGTGAAACGGTCTCACCAGGGCAATATCTACGCCAAGAAAAAATCATTAAGTGTGTATTGTCAGTCTTATTGGAGATCCTGTTGAACAAAAATCCGCAAATGCGACGCATTAAAATATTCGTGGCAGGAAAAACTCATCAGTCTAAATACTGATTTTTACCTGACATAATTAACAAGAACACATAAAACAATTGCTGTCAAGTAATTCTCAGTAAGTGCTTGGTGAGTTTTATGTGGCAACATTATCCGTCACAGTTGTCACTTGTTAAACGGTGACTTTCATGTTCTTTACCTCCAAAATTGTATTCATCGGTTTTTGTCATTATTGTTACGAGAAATAGAAAATTATTACCTACTTGTGCATGAAAACAGTTATTGTCTGAAAACAGTTAGTAGATTTGACAAAAGCAAATAATCGTCGTCGTCTCAACCAATAGACGTCCACTGCTGGACATAGGTCTCTTGCAAGGATCGCCACAGAACACGATCTTGTGCCGCCTGTTTCCATCGGCTACCAGCGACTCGCTTGAGATCGTCCGTCCATCTAGTGGGGGGTCTTCCAACGCTACGTTTGCTGATGCGAGGTCTCGCGCCAGTCAAGCACCTTGGGACTCCAATCAGTTCTTCGAGTTCTTCAGTTTCGCGACTCGATGAGCTATGTCGGTAACTCTGGTTCTCCTACGGATCTCCTTATTTGATCTCGCAGGGATACTCCGAACATAGCTCTCTCCATCGCCCGCTGGTGACCGTGAGCCTTCTTATGAGGCCCATTGTTTGCGACCAAGTCATCACTGGCAACACGCACTGTTCAACTTTCAACAACAAGACTTTCGTCTTTAGACACTGAGGGATATTGGACGAAAAGACATCTCGAAGTTTCCCGAACGCTGCCCGGCTGGGCTGGAGTTGAACTCGGCGGTTGATCTCTTTCTCAAAATTGGACCTACCTAGCTGGACCGTGTGTCCCAGGTATATATACTCGTCTACAATTTCGAGTGCCGAATTCTCAACAATTACTGGGTGAAGCGGAACATGAGCATTAGACATGATCTTCGTCTTAATTATCTTAATTTTAAGGCCCACCTGTTGAGAAACTGCTGAGATCATTGAGCATTGTATTGAGGTCTCTGTCCGGTCAGAGTCTCTGCCATAACGACTAATGTCTATATCATCGGCAACCGTAACCGATGTACTCGCCATTTATGTTGATGCCGAGTCCGTTCCAGTCCAGAAGCTTAGACGTCTTCCAGCGCAGCGGTTAATAGCTTCGGTGAGATAACATCTCCTTGACGCACTCCTCGCTGCAATTGGATTGGTCTCGTAGTCTGGTCCTGTATACGGACTGACATAGTGGCATTTTCGTACACTTCAGCACTTGGATGTACCGATAGTCGATCCAACATCTCTGCAGTGATCTCAATACACCCCAAGTTTCCACCGAATCGAAGGCTTTCTCATAGTCCACAAACGCTAAGCAAAGTGGCCGGTTATACTCTTCGGTCTTCTGTATAACCTGCCGCAGCTTATGGATGTGATCTATGGTACTGAAGCCTTTTCGGAACCCGGCTTGTTCGGCTGGAAGTCTGGAAGTCGTCGAACCTATGAGCAAGACGGTTCGTAATGACTCTTGAGAACAACTTGTAGGCATGATTCAGCAGCGAGATGGGTCTATAATTCTTCAGCAGGGTATTATCGCCTTTTTTGAAGAAAACAACCACCACGCTTCTGTGCCATGCTTCGGGCGTTATACCCTCTTCGATGACGGAATTGAACAGTCGCTGAAAGATCTTAAGAACCGGTTTTCCACCTGCTTTCAGGAGTTCCACTGTGATTCCGTCATCACCTGGCGCCTTGTTGTAGTTAAGTTGTTAGAGCCATCTCGTATAGGCTGACGTCCGGGATATCTATATAGTGTCGAGTCAATTTGGCTCTGGGATCTGTAGCCAAATCTTCAACAGGCTTCTGTGTTGACGTATACAGCTGTCCGTAGAACTTCTCGACCTCTCTCAAAATCTCAGGTTTAGATGAAATGAGACTACCGCTGTCGGTCTTCAGTCGCGTCAGCTGACTCTGTCCGATAGACAGATCTCTCGCGAACACCTTTGAGCCTTTGTTGCGCTCGATGGTCTCTTTGATACGTTCGGTGTTAAAGTATAGCAGATCGTGTGTCTGTGATTTAGAGATCTGTCTATTATCCACCACCACCACCACTACAGCCTTTTAATGTCCCACTGCTGGGAACAGGTCTCCTCTCTCATAGGAGAGAGGGATTAGAGCATAGAACCGCCACGCTGCTCCAATACGGGATGGCGGGCCTGCTGCTATTAATGCATGCTGTCTATTAATCCATGTCTAATTCATCTAAACTATCGCTCTATGAGAGATTTATGTTTTGTTATTTGTATGTAAAGCAAAATTTTAATAAAAGTACTTATTTAATTTTCTTATAAATTTTTATTTAGGAATGACAGTTCATTATCTGACTAATATAAGCAGAAATTCAAAAGAGGTATAACTCATTAAAACATATTTTTTTTAAATATAAAAATCTACCAACTCTAATTCTAAAAAAACAAAGCAGTTACAACAGAAACCTAATAATCTAAAAACAAGATCAAACTCAACAGGATTGCATTTAAGAACTTAGAGCAAAATGCAATCTTTTGCAAAAAATAATTAATATCGCTTATAACTCCAAACAAGTTTTTTGCATTTAATGAATTTTACCTCTAAACCGACGACATATCAGACTTATCAGTTTTACATTTTGTTAACATGTTTTTAATAATGCCAATTGACCTCTCAACTAAACCGTTTGACCTACTTAAATATGGACTTGAAGTTATATGTTCTATATCCCATTCTTTAGTAAATAAATTAAACTCTTGGCTACTGAAAGGAGGCCCGTTATCCGTAATTAGAATCCGTGCGATTCCATGCCTCGCAAATATAGATTTTAGTTGAGTTATAACTAGACTAGCTGTATAACCTGACTTTAACATGGCAAGTTCTATATACTTTGAGTAATAGTCGACAACTGCTAAGTATTTTGTTCCTTCAAATTCAAAAATATCTACCCCAACTTTATACCAAGGTAAGTTTTCATATTCATGTTGAATAATTGGCTCTTTAGAATTATTCCTTCGATAGGTAAGACAAACTTTACATTGACTTATGTACTTTTCTATATCAGTATGCATATTTGACCAATAAACTGTAGTTTTAGCTAGACGAATAGAGCTATTTATACCTTGATGACCAGAATGGATTGTTTTTAGTATATATTCTCTCATTATCTCAGGTATAATAATGCAATTAGACTTGAACACTATATTATCAATGACATATATTTGATCTTTAAGACTATAATAATATTTGACTGACTGACTAACTGACCTTTTATGCTCAGGTCATCCGTTTTGGCAATAGTATATAATTTGACTTAAGGTTTGGTCTTCGACCGTAGACACTTGAATTTCTTTTAATTTTTCTGGACTAACTGAAAAATTAGACATAATTAAATTGACATGTAGATCTATATCTTGATCTACTTCTGACAGACAAGTTTCATTCAATGCTGATCGTGACAATGTATCTGCAATGTATAAGTACTTACCTGGTTTGTATACAACATTTAAATCATATGGTTGTAATCTTAGCATAATTCTTTGCAATCTTGGAGGAATATCATATAATGCTATCTATAATATAATAAAACTGTAATAGATCCAATTCTGTACATTGAAGATATTTTGAAAATTTTTATTGGAGGGCACTCTATAATCGATACTGAAGCCAAAACTGCAATTTTTTTCATTTTTGTCTGTCTGTCTGTCTGTCTGTCTGTCTGTCTGTCTGTCTGTCTGTCTGTCTGTATCTTGGCCGCGCATCACGCCGAAACTACTGAATGGATTCGAATGAAACTTGGTACGATTTGAGTTTATACTCCGAGGTAGGTTATAGAATACTTTTTATCCCGAAATTCAGCATGGTTCCCTTGGGAGAAGGGATGAAAGTTAAAACGTGTATTTAGCTGTAATTCATTAACGCGTTGTTCGATTTCACTCATTCTTTTTTTGTTAGAAAGGTAGTACTTTATATATTGTCCCGTAAATATTTCAAGGTCATAGGTTGTTTAGTTCAGAAATGACAGGCATTTAGTGGGTTCCAATAACTTGGGACGTGGATGTTTGTACGTACGGCTTATTTTAAACTGGCGTGTGTTTAAATTTATGTTTGTCGGCCTGTCTATTTGTTCCAGCTAATCTCCGAAACGGCTGGATCGATTTTGATGGAACTTTCAATGGCAGATAGGTGATGTTAAGGAGTAACTTAGGATACATTTAGTTTAGGTACAAAAAAGAATTATGGGGTCCGATCTGATTCTATATAAAAACCTATATCCAGGCGAACGAAGTCGCGGGGGTCGGCTAGTTTTAAATAATGTTATAAGGGGTTTGTGGTCGCTTTCCACTGTTACCCGCTGACCATATATGTACTGATGGTACTTTGTACAACCAAAAAGTACTGCTAGCAATTCTTTTTCAATTTGTGAGTATGATTGCTGACATTTTGTTAATGACGCTGACGCATATGCTATAGGTTGTTTGTCATGAGACAAAACTGCACCCATCGCATCTTTTGATGAATCTACAGACAAAATTAGTTCTCTAGTTGGGTCATAGTATGTTAAGACTGGTGTAGAGCTAATTATCTTTTTAATATTGTTAAATTGAGCTTCATGGTGATCTGACCAGTACCATGTGGTATTTTTTGACAAAAGTGCTCTTAAATGACTAATTTCTTGAGATAAATTTTTAATAAAGGGACCTAAGTAGTTGACCATCCCAAGAAATCTTTGTAATTCTGTAATATTTTTTGGACTTTGCATTTTGCAGATAGCTTCTACTTTTGACTTATCAACTTGAACACCTTTTTCATTAAATATATGACCTAAATATTTGACCTCTTTTTGACAAAACACTGATTTTTCTTTGTTAAATCTTAAGTTAATTTGACGTGCTCTTTCTAAAACTTTTTGTAAACGTTCATTATGTTCTTCTATTATCCTGCCATAAATAAGAAAATCATCCATCATAATTTTAACACCTTCTATATCACCAAATCTTTTTATCATTTCCCTATGAAATATTTCTGGAGCGGCGTTGATTCCAAAAGGTAATCTTGTGAACCTAAAACGTCCAAAGGGTGTAATAAATGTGCATAGCTTAGAAGAAGCTTCTGACAATTCTAGCATCCAATATCCTTTATTTGCATCTAAGGTTGAGAAATACTGAGCGCCTGCGAGACTAGATTTTATTTCATCTAATGTTGGGAATTGAAAATGAGGACGTAAGATGGACTGATTAAGCTTTCTTGGATCAATACACAAACGTAATTTTCCATTCTTTTTTGATGTTATGACCAGTGCACTTACCCATTCAGTCGGCTCGTCGACTCGTTGAATGACACCACTCGACTCCATGGCTTCCAACTCTTGTTTTAATGTTTGTTGAAGACGGAATGGTACTCTCCTGCATGCCTCTATTGATGGAGTTGCATTTGGTTTAAGGGTTAGTTCACATTTGAAATTGGTAAGACATCCTAGACCTTCAAATAAATCTGTATTAGTATTTACTATATCTTGACAGGTAAGGTTCTGAAATGACACACTACTAACTTTTTTGACTGAATTTAGAGTTCTACATGTATCTCTGCCTAAAATATTTTGACTTTTCATATCAACTATATGAAAATTAACGGTGTAAGACTTGTTTTTGGACGTGACTGATAACTGACATTGGCCTATAAGTGGTATAACCTCTCCACTGTATGTAGATAGAGTATTTTGACTTTTGTGAATGACTTCCTGTGGTATATTTAATGTATTAAATGTGTGTATGGACAGTATGTTTGTGTCAGCACCTGTATCTAAAAGAAAATTTACACTGACATGATTAATTAATAGATCAACATTCCATGGTTTTGACTCGCTGTTATGAATACAATAAATAGACCCGACATACAAAGTAGTATCATTATTACTATCTGAAATTTTGACATCTTTACTTTTGACATATTTAATTTGTTTCGACTTACATAAATGAGCAAAATGGTTAAATTTTTGACACTTTCGACACTGGACTCCTTGTGCTGGACACTTAACTCGGTGCACTTGACCACACCTACCACATGTGTTTCTTGATCTTGACATGGATGATGACCTCTGACTCTGCCTTGACGTGCTTCTGTGTCTAACTGTGTTGGTCTTGCCCTGCTGTATGTGTATGTGACTATGTCTGGAGCTAGACGCTTTGCGGCGGGTTGGAGACCTTGAGACCCTACCAACGAAGTGAAGCGATGAGTCTTCCAAGGCTTTTGTTTGCTGTTTTGTCACTTCGCATCTTTTTGCTATGTTGACTGCTTCCTCTAGAGTTTTTGGTCGTTCGATTAAGATTCTTTCTTTGTAGTACGCATTGTTGCAATTCCAACTGAATATATCTCTTAACAAATCTTCTCTTAATGTTCCAAATTCACATGAATGACTGATATTTTTAATATCTGTGACGTATGCATCAATGCTTTCGTCTGGAGCCTGTTTGCGATTGAAAATCGCAGGGATTACTTGAATTTGTTTCTGGCCTTCTTCTTGGTTTTGTGTTAATATTTTCGTCCTCCAACATTATTTAGGTCGTCTACTACTTCTGACACCATGTAAGGTTTGTATTTTCTTAATGAAACACTGGATGATTTCCGATTATTTTATATTGATCATTTTCAACACAGTTACATACCGAAAAGGAAATGACAAAGACAATTATAGATGACAGACTTTGATTATCCACATGGCCAGATTGATAATGTAACTCACGAGTGCGCCCTAAAAAATGTTCACTTAAATTGGTAGGATCGCTCTCACCTACTTCAGTGTCACTTAATAAACTACGCAGTAAACAGCTCCCGAAAAATAAAAAAATATGCCGGTTTGTGCGGTGAAATTATGTCGTAATTATCCTTCACAACAAAATAAGAGGTCGAAGATCTCATATCATCAGTAAGTTTTTACATTTGCGTATGTTTTTTTGAGAAAATAGGATTTTTAATTTCGATGTTTTATAGGTACGTCGAACTGGCCGGTGATACCAGCTGAGCATTGTGGTATTTTGCACATTATTGTGCAAAAATATATTGTTGTATGTTATACGTGTGTGAACATTAATAATCTATACATTATTAATAAAATCAATTTGTTGCCAGTAGTGAGGTAATTTGCCACAAATATAGGGAAGTCCCGGAATATAGTAAATATTTATTATTAATATTATACTTACTGAATTTTGACCTTCAATAATTTTTTTAAATAATAATTATCCTACTAATATTATAAATGTGAAAGTGTGCATGTTTGAATGTTTAGATGTTTGGATGTTTGGATGTTTGGATGTTTGTTACTCAATCACGCCGCAACTACTAAACCGATTTGGCTGAAATTTTGAATGGAGATAGAATATGCCCTGACTTAAAACATAGGCTACTTTTTATCCTGGAAAAATTCACAGTTCCCACGGGATTTTGAAAAACCCGAAATCTATAGCTACAGCTATAGGTAGATTAATATAGAGAACTTCCTTGATAGTAGGTATAAAGGTTGGAAAAGGGAGCGGGAACGGGAGCCGGAAATCCACGATTCCCTCGGGATTTGTTTAAAACCGAAATTCACGCGGGCGAAGCCGCGGGCATTTCCTAGTTCTAAATAATTATGATTATAAATATAAATTATATAAAAAAAAATTAAAAATAAATTTTCTAATTAGTTTATAATTATTATTAATACTTAATTAATGTAGATTTCCAACGGATCCAATACTAAGACATCGCTGGACAGCTGTCATCAGAAGGACACGACATGACGACTGTTGGAAACGTATTATAAAAGTATTTGACTAAATCAAGAAATAATTTTTATTTAGTATCTAGTGTTACGAATTTGCAGCGCCACCTACCGGATTCAATTAGGTTATGAATCTAAACTCCCCAGGGACAAGAAACTTACAAAATTTCAACAAAATTTGTTCGTAATAAAAAAAATCCTAGAACATGACTGCAGCACCACCTACAGGGTCCAATTGTAGATACAAACTATCTTCTTACCCACACAAACACACACCAAAAATTCCATCATAATCGGTCCAGCCGATATTTAAATAATGAGGTAGATACCTAATGAATATTCTGTAATCAAGTAATTACTAATGCTGTTTCCATGGCAAACTATTGATTTACATTAAACAAACAGTTTTACACACACGTAGATTAAAGATAAATAATTAATAAAAACAAAATTTTATCCTACACCATACTTGATTTATCTATAAAAATTGTGCAATTGTCCAAATAACCGGTATCCCTAGGCGCGCACACATTTGCGATTCGAGGTTGTATCGTACACGGCGCGATTACCGAGGTCACGCACACATTAGCAGTAGTCGCGGCCGTCTTGACGAGTAATAATATTTCGCGTTGCTCCCTCTTGGGAACTCTTTGATGACAGACAATGTTAGCCTCTAGGACCATAGACGACAGACTATTAAATATTGCTATGTAACAATGAACGAGGCTATAATATGACGTCGTAACATAATTTCAGCAGCCAGTTTATCTCAAGTCGAAGCCGCTCGGCTTCATAGCGGGTTCACACGGTTCAATTTTAGTTGATCAACTGCTAAATCGCAATGCCATTTGAACCGCCTGAATAGACGTTCAATCAAATTAAAGCCAGCCAGTAATCTATAAAGTATTTCCTTTCTAACAAAAAAAGAATGAATGAAATCGGACCACGCGTTAATGAATTACAGCTAAGTACACATTTTGACTTTCATACCCTCTCCCAAGGGAACCGTGCTGAATTTCGGGATAAAAAGTATCTTTATGTTACTCCTTAGTATGAACTTAAATCATGCCAAGTTTCATTTCAATCCATTCAGTAGTTTTTGCGTGATGCGCGCACAAACATACAGACAAACAGGCAAACAGATAAACAGACAAACAGACAAAAATGTCAAAGATAACTTTTTTACGTTCTATTACTTATCCCTAACATCCGCCATTTAGCACTGGCTGATCTCTCAAAGGCTGGATCGATTTTGATGGAACTTTCACTGGCGGATGTTTACATTTTGATCTACCTAAACATCCGCCAGTGAACTTTTAACAGTTTTTAGCAAGTTATGAGCTCAAAAGAGCTTAGGAAAGACAAAATGATTGCCACAGGATGTTTAAAAACCAATATCCACGCGAACTAAGTCGCGGGTTTCCGCTTGTAGTAAAATATTTTCTTACCTATCCATTACTCTAGACATTATAATATTATTATACTCGTTAGTTCATAATAGGTACTCGTAACATTCTTACTTCTCTATGAAAATAGAAACTGCAAAATAAAATGCATTTCATGTAAGTACCTATTCCATGAACACGAATTTCACAAAGCATTTTAGGAGAGTCTTCAAAATATTCCACGCTCCAATTGTGTTAAAACGGACGCTATGTTGTAAAAAGCACTTAGCATGTAAAACGCTTTCAGAGCTTTTATTACCCGCTTGGAGCACTTTTAACGCCGCAAATTTTGTCTATTAGGGAATTCAAGCGATCCATATAAAAGCGTATCTCTATTACTATAAATGCTGGTCTAGCGGTAAACAAAATAATCCACCACCACTACAGCTTTTTAACGTCCCACAGCTGGGCACAGACCTCCTCTTTCATAGGAGAGAGGGATTTAGAACTTAGACCCGCCACACTGTTCCAATGTGGGTTGGCGGGCTTTAACGACTATTATCACGTCATGATAGTGATAATAACCGGGACTGACTGCTTTACGCACTCTACGAGGTACGGAGGTGAAACACTGCAGTTACCAACTCCGGGCTGGCACTGAGAATTTCTTGAAAGAAAAACCTAATACCGAACAATTATTAAACAAAATTAAAAAAAAAAAAAAAACAAAAAACTTAATGTTCTAAGTTTAATATAGGTCATAAGTACTTATAAGTTATAATTAAAACAAGCAATTGTTAAAAACTCTGTTACCGAGGTATCCATGCAACAGCCTGAAAAATATTATTTTTCTTAAGTTTAAATAAATGTACTGGAGAAAAGAAAATATTAAAATATTACAAGGGAAACAGTCTTACAATAAAAATAATGAGAGTTTCTAGTCGTTCCCGAGTTAGCAGTATTTTTCTTCCGTTAATGAAAGAACTTATTACCGAAAATTGCGAGAGTTTAAGGAACATTGGTACAGAAACTATGAGTCTTATCTAAAGAACTGAAGCTAACCTAATGTAGGTTTCACAATATAGAAACACGTTTATTTCATTAAATCGAATAACTACCTAATTAGTCTAATTAGTTACCTAATTACTTAGTTAGTGAAAATTGTTTCTGATTCTGATTTCTGAAGACTGGCAGTCTTGTTTCTAATATAACTGTTTCTATATTTGCCAAAGTCTAGACCCTTGTTTCTAATATCTGTAGCCTAGATTAATTGGATTACTCTCCGACAATGTTTGATAGGACATGTTTGAATGGAGCGTTTGATTGAATTAAGTAGAACTATGCTATCATCCAGCATATTATATCTAATTACACAAAGCTGATCACATTAAAAAATTATCGAGAAATAAAATAAGAGTAAAACCATTTTCCCATACAAAAAGTTCAAGGGTTTCGTAACTCTCAAACATATTTTAATGTTCATCCCCTCAATAGGTAAACTCTCTCACCCGTACTTATATAATTTTGTACTTCCTGTGTGCTTAGTCTAAAGCGGAGCACTCGAAAACGAACTCGAAAACTATTGATCGATTTCAGAGTAAAATAGACCTAAAATGGCTTGTATTAAGGTTTGAGTTCGCCAATACATTCAGCATTCGAACACAACGAGCGCCCCAAGCAGAAATGTTGTAAAATACATATTCGAACTATGGAATTACGACTTTAAAATACGAGTATTTGAGTTCATTTTGCTCTGAATTCACTTGTGATTCGATCAATAGTTTTCGAGTTCGTTTTCGAGTGCTCCGATCTTAGACTAAGCACTCTGTCCCTGTATGATTGAGTATCGTGTCTCGACATCTAGTTTGATGGTTGTAAGTGGCTTTGCCGTAGCTTGCAATATATCTGAAGATCCTTCAGATATACATCTTGCAGATATATCGTATGTAGTTTATATAGTGTTTTTAAATGTAAAAAAATGTAAAGCTGTCCCCTTTGTTTACGCTCATATAAAGGGAATGTCGCTAAGTTATTAAAATACAAATGAAGGATTGTATTAGCTCTTAATTAAGCGTGTTACACGTAACAACATATCCCCTGCAGTATGAAGTTGAAAGGCTCATACTGTTTAATATTTGAAATTCTCGTTTTAAAAAGACATTTAAATATTATGTAAATACAAGCGGATACCCGCGACTTCGTCCACGTGGATATTGATTTTAAAAATCCCGTGGGAATCATTTTGTTTTTCCTAAGCTCCTTTGAGCTCATACCTTGCTAAAAATTGTTAAAAGTTCACTGGCGGATGTTTAGGTATATCAAAATGTAAACATCCGCCAGTGAAAATCCCAGTAGTTTTTGCGTGATGCGCGCAGAAACATAGACAAACAGACAAACAGATAAACAGACAAACAGAAAAAAAATCTAAAAATAGCTTTTTTACGTTCTATTACTTATTCCTACATCCCCCAGTTATTATTTTGTAAAAATCTTTAATGTACAGGTACGGTCTACGATTTTATTATAGGTATGTATAGAAGAAGAAGATAGATAAGTATAATTTATAAGAACATAAGTATGTACGCTAAATGCTAAATCCCTGGCGGCACGATCATGATGATGCCAATAGGATCAGACCAGAGATAGAAAGTAGAATATAAGGAATTATAAATTTCCAAATTGCTCCTGCCGAGAATTGGAACTCGAAACCTCCCACTTACAAGACCACAGCACTTACCACCGCGCCAGGGAGGTCGTGCTTTTACTCTGGTTCTTTTCAATAATACAACTTTTAAAAAAATGTAACAAACATAATAGCAGTGTGACAGAAATTTACGAGTTTCAAAGTTTACAAACGTTTCAATGTAATGCGGATCCTGCTAATCCATCCACAATCCAAACAAAGATTTGCTGTAAGAAGAATTCCATTAATAAGAAGTCCTTACAATACTGTGTTATACAACTATTTTACCAACTGTGTTACGTCACAATATTTGTATAACGAAGTAAACTGTGGTATTAGGTAAGACGCTTCAGGTCAACAAATGGTCTAGGATCCCACCTTAGAAATTTCTACCCTCATCTGTTATTTAAACGAATTATATGTCAAATGAAAGATTATTTTATTCTTAATCGAACCGTATTTGGTTGCCTGGTCAAAAGTGGTGCTAAATCATGGTTGCCTGGATTTTAAGATATAAAATGTTCGGTGCGAGTGTTGAAAGTGACAGAAAAGTGTTGCGCGCGCAATTTCATTTGACAGACAAAGATGCAGTGAGGCAGGCGTGCACTCGGCAGGTGCTTAGTCTATACATAGATTAAAACCATAGACTTTCTGTGCCTGTCCATTAAAGATATTTACAAAAAAATAAGTGAGTGACGTAAGGGATAAGTAATAAAACGTAAAAAAGCTGTTTTTGAAAATTTTGTCTGTTTGTCTGTATGTTTGTGCATGTATTACGCAAAAACTACTGAATGGATTGAAATGAAACTTGGCATGATTTAAGTTCATACTACATAATAGCATATAGGATACTTCTTATCCCGAAATTCAGCACAGTTCCCTTGGAAGAGGGGATGAAAGTCAAAATGTGTATTTTGACTTTCATCCTCTCTCCCAAGGGAACTCTGCTGAATTTCGGGATAAAAGGTATCCTATATGCTATTATGTAGTATGAACTTAAATCATGCCAAGTTTCATTTCAATCCATTCAGTAGTTTTTGCGTAATACATGCACAAACATACAGACAAACAGACAAAATTTTCAAAAACAGCTTTTTTACGTTTTATTACTTATCCCTTACGTCACTCACTTATTTTTTTGTAAATATCTTTAATGGACAGGCACAGAAAGTCTATGGTTTTAATCTATGTATAGACTAAGCACCTGCCGAGTGCACGCCTGCCTCACTGCATCTTTGTCTGTCAAATGAAATTGCGCGCGCAACACTTTTCTGTCACTTTCAACACTCGCACCGAACATTTTATATCTTAAAATCCAGGCAACCATGATTTAGCATCACTTTTGACCAGGCAACCAAATACGGTTCGATTAAGAATAAAATAATCTTTCATTTGACATATAATTCGTTTAAATAACAGATGAGGGTAGAAATTTCTAAGGTGGGATCTCCTACTAAAACACCAATCGTGATAGATAAACATGACTTGTGTTAGACAGGCGCCTTGAAACCCGAAATACAAAATTATATGGAAATGATTTACACAAAGAATGGTCTAAGATCCCGCTATACAACGACCTTCACCGAGATGTTTATTTGATGAAACGTATTTTATATTTAATTTAACAAGTCAATAAATATATTGCATATGGATTGCCTAACAAATTTCAGTCCATGATATGATTAATTAATAAATAATAAATAAAAATATTTTTTTTTAACATTTCACCGGTTTGATTATTAGACAAATTCTATACCAATCGAAAGTATGATGCTCATAGAATATGCAAACGTTAGGTTGCTTATTCTTTTCCGGTCACAACTCTCGGGTAGCCAGGTGTAAACAGGTAAATCGATACTAGCATTTTGCGCCGGTCTGATTATTGAATTAAAATTAAATGAATAATTTTATTTTTTTCATTTATTAATTTAATTAATTAATTAAATTAATAAATGAAAATAAAGATGATTTCATTATGAATTTGTCTAATAAAATCAAACCAGTGAAATGTTTAAAAAAATTTTTTTTTTCAATTATTAATTAATCATATCCTGGACTGGAATTTGTTAGGCAACCATATGCAATATATTTATTGACGTATTAAATTAAATATAAAATACGTTTCATCAAATAAGCATCTCGGTGAAGGTCGTTGTATGGCGGGATCCTATACTATAAAGTTATCTTCACTGTTCTGTCACTTACAAACACGAGATGACATACAGCTAAAAGCCACACTGGTTATGCGTCGTATAATTATACGACGATAACCAGAGTGGCTTTTAGTGTGGCAGTGTGGCTTTTTAACTCACTTATTAGTGACTTTATAAGGTTCGCTTAGATTTTCAAAGCCAAGGTCATCAAGTTAGAATGCTATGTTAATACCAGTGTATCTGGTAAGAAGCCTTAGAAAAATCGAAAGCGGGATAAGTTCACCAGTCAGTCTTTTAACAACCCACTCTTGGGCACAGGACTTGTCTCTTATAGGAGAGAAAGATTAAGAGCTTAGGTCCGCTACGCTGCTCCAATGCAGGTTGGCGGGCTTTAACGACTATTGTCAGTCATGATAGTAATAATAACCCATCTTTGGGCTTGACTCACCGCTGACTACTAAAGAATAAACCGACTAAGAATTTCTTGACTTAAAAACCTAATAAGTACCTAACAATTTTTGGCTCGACCCGGGAATCGAATCTAGAATTTCGTGATTTGCAGTCATGCTATCTGCTAGGCCACGAGCAAGTTGAAATAAGTTTACTTAGGGCCTGTTTCACCACCTTCTGTTAAGTGTCGGAGAGCCTAAACGTATGTTTTGTCACTTTCTTACTTTATGTCAAGTGACAAAGACAAAAGTTTGTAGATCCGATACTTATCAGAAGGTGGTGAAACAGGCCATTAGCTTTGTAATCGGTACTTTTAAAAGACCGATTTACTCAAAATGACCAACTCTAATCATTAATCCCGGTTTCCTTGAGTCCCGTTCACTCGTAACTTGTATCTTTTGGTCATTTGCCACAAATCTCATTTAGCAACAATTAGTGGGCCTCCATCCAGGCACGTGGGTTTGTTTTCGCCGGAGGCGTTGACGCGTGACTCGATAACAAATGAAACCCCTCTGAGCCTGAAGGTTTACAAACGTTTCGATATTACGTAAAACTGTTGAATTAATTGTGCAAGTTGATTTGCCAAATTTTATCACGCCCAAAGAAGAAAATGAGCTTTTATTTACCCAACCCATATTGACTATTTACATGTACTACTTAATATGTATTCTGGCGCTATTGCCTCTTTGAATGGCCAGGCTTAGCTGTTGGGCAAAATAAAAGCCAGCTCTTGGGTCACATGACGCATGGAACGCGTGTTTCACCCCCGTGCCTCGGAGAACACGTTAAGCAGGTGATTCCGGTTATTATCACTGAAATGTGACAATAGTCGTTGAAGCCCGCCAACCAGTGTGACCATTTGTGGCAGATTTCTGCCATTTGGCTCCGAAATAACTCTGGCAGAATAAACTAACGATTTAAGAAAGTGGCAGATTGTGGCAGATTTCAAGGAAATCTGGAGCAGCGTGGCGGGTCCAAGCTCTAAATTCTTCTCTCCTATGAGAGAGGAGGCCTGTTCCCAGAGTGGGACGTTAAAAAGGCTGGAGAGGAGGAGGATTGTTTCATAGGACTGGTTTCCGTTGACCACCATTTTGTTTCATCATAAGACCCTAGTTACTCTCTGTAAGCAAACTAATCGTTAAGAATTAAGACTAAACCAATGAAACCAAACACGTTTCATCTGTATGCTTAGTCTCACTTTGCAGTGCTCCAAAACTTACAGTATACCTACTATTGATCGAATCACAATGACTTCCAGAGTAAAATGGACCTAAAATGGCTTATATTAAGGTTTGAGTTCACCAATTCAGCATTCGAAAACAGCCATTGCCTCAAGCAGAAATGCTGTAAAATAAATATTCGAACTATTGAATTACGACTTTAAAATAAGAGTATTTGGGTTCATTTTGCTCTGAAGTCATTGTGTGTCGATACTCAAATTTCGATCATCGTTGCCACTATGTAAAAAGTGGGACTAAGCATACTGCTCTAATCTGCGTCTCGATTAAAAACGCCTTCAAATAAAAAAAATCCCGCAATAGTTAATTGTGTGTTACGATGCTACAGACAGACTAAAGCGTTGTATTTATAACACCCCTCTTCTTGCGTCGGAGGTTAAAAAATGCTGTCTTTAGTGCTATCAATATCACGTCCTGCACTGTGGATGTCGTCGGCTTTGCTCAAGCGTTTAATAAAATTGACTCTTAGATATCTATAGAAAACTTGATCTATGGAGTATCAGTAGCGAAGAGTAAAACGGATTTACCCTTCTCTCAATAAATTGATTTGATGAATTTCAAGCAACGTAGGATCCTTCAGTATATTATACCTATATACTTCTGTGCGGATGTCGGAAACTCTAACAATGGATGAGAATTACAGTACATAGTTTCTGCAAGGAGTTTAAGTTTGTTAGTCCAAACACGTAGCGCGCTCGATTTGACCCATTTCAATTTAAGCCCCGACCACATCACAATTTTGCTCACCTCGCGACACACGGTTTCTGCAAAATCTAGATATAAGCATCTGAAGGCAAGTATTTTACTCTACGTTTTATGTCTTTATCTTATCCCCATCTCCAACAATATGGTACCTACAATGATGATGATAGCCGATGAGCTAGCTCGGAAGGGTTCAGTGATATTTGTTGGTCCTGAACCCAGTGTGGCGCTAGTAACGGAACGGAACGGAACAGAACGGAACGGAGCGGAACGGAACGGAACGTAGCGGAACGGAACGGAACGGGACGGGACGGGACGGAACGGAACGGAACCGAAAACGTAGCGCTATTATTACTACCTAATACCAGTAACTATTTTTTCTTTACCAGTTGTATTAGTGATTAAATATTTGTCAAACCTACTCTGATATACTCTCATATCGTATTCTTTCCATAGAAGGCGATCCTCATTTTCACTTCACTAAATCGAATTTCCACTTCACTTTACTTTTTGATATAAACAGCTGACAGTCTTTTTCGGGGTATAGAAGTTTAAAGTGCTCAAAATAAAATATTTCTTTATTTGAACGTGATTCAATATACCGTCAGATTCCATTGGGAAATATTGCCACTGCACTGTGACACACGTACAGTAAGCTTTATTTTTCATTTTATTTATTTTATTGAGGTCAGTCGTATCATATAAAATTTATTAACTTGATTTTAGATGAAACACGTCCTAGGTTGGAGATAGCAAAGGATCAGTCTCACAAGAATACGAAAGATATTTTCAATAAATATCTATTTTTAACCCCCGACGCAAAAACGACGGGGTGTTATAAGTTTGACGTGTCTGTGTGTGTGTGTGTGTGTGTGTGTGTGTGTGTGTCTGTCTGTTCCCCTGTGGCGCTCAAACGGGTGGACCGATTTGAATGCGGTTTTTTTTGTTTGAAAGGTGAATTAGTCGAGAGTGTTCTTAGCTATGTTTGATGAAAATCGGTCCAAGATGGCCGCCGCTACAAAATGGCGGATTACATATTTTATCACAACGCCATCAATATGGGTATCAAATGAAAGGGCTTGACTAGTAGAATAGCACTATTACAAATTCAAGATGGCCGTCGCCACAAAATGGCGAATGTCGGGGGTTTTTTAAATTTTCAATTTATACTTGTACTAATAGAACAGGCGAACGGAATGACATTTTCTTCCGTAATTACTTACTTGCAGTTTTTTAAACGTTGTTAAAAACAATTTTTATAAAATATCAGAAGTGTGAAACTTGTTAGTTTCATAGTTCTGATCGTGTAGAGCAAAGTATACTTAGGTTTTTCCGGGATAAACGTAGCCTATGCCTTTCTCCAAAGTGTAGTCTATTTCTGTAGCTAATTTCATCAAAATCGGTTCAGTGGGGAAGATTTGGTTCTGCACAAAAAGGAACAGCTATCATTTGGCACAGCGTTTCCAACTTACCTACTTGTACTAATGAAGGCTAGCAACCATCTCTCAAAAAGTTAAGCAGTCAGTCCGGTTATAATCACTACCATGTGATGATAGTCGTTAAAGCCCGCCAACACGCATTGGAGCAGCGTGGCGGGTCTAAGCTTTAAATCCCTCTCTCGTTATGAGAGAGGAGGCCTGTGCCCAGCAATGGGACGTTAAAAGGCTGTAGTGGTGCCCAGCATTATGGATGTAACTAAGGCCGAGATCTATAAAGCGTACCTACTCTAAGAGTTTAAGCTGGACATAAACATGTCTCTGACATAAATCTGTCTCTTTTAACCTCTGACTGGAGTTTTAGTACAGTCAAAGTATGCTCTTGATCTCAGCTCTTAGTTACATGCACAATTTGGACTGTTAGGAAATCCTTAGACAGAGTTTGTCTGGAAATAAGGCAATTTATATAATTTACGTAACCCATTCACAGTAGTCGCTATTGGTTAATTCCGTCACGTAGCGAACATTCGGTTCAACCGTTTCAATTTGAACACTTCAATAATTTTTGTTTGGGCACCTCTTGTGTTCAATGCGTGTTCCGAATTTTGCAAATAAACGTATAATGGGCTGAATTATACATATTATATTTAATACATATTGCAATAATTTATATTTTATATTTTTATTTTTTATTGGTAATGTGCAGAAATATTGCATTTTTTTCATAAAATAGGTATACTTACAAAATGCAGTAGGACATGTAGGTACCTATATTTAGTACCTATAATTAGTTTGATATACATTGCTGCTTTACTGTAGGAAATATAAAGTGTTTTCATAATTTTACACAGTAAAGCAGCAATGTATATCTAACTAATTAGTTGGCAACTATTTTCAGTTGCTAACTAAGTTACAAAATAACCCCCCTGGTATGATTGTCGTCAAGCGTAAACCTGACATCATACAAT
Source organism: Melanargia galathea (assembly GCA_920104075.1). Classification (NCBI taxonomy): domain Eukaryota; kingdom Metazoa; phylum Arthropoda; class Insecta; order Lepidoptera; family Nymphalidae; genus Melanargia; species Melanargia galathea. Next base: position 18,598,687 of record OV049866.1, on the reverse strand, counting down.
AAAAAATAATAAAAAATCTTACGTGGTTGGCTACAAGTCACGGCAAATAAAGGCAAATAAATCTAGCGTTGACCTTCAATGCGCAGAAGTCGAAAATGAGGCATCTCGGGTGCTGAGGGAGTCGCCGGGAGGTCGCGGGGATCCCTCGTAAGCACTGATTAGCTCTCGCGGATCCCTCGTAAGCGCTGATTGGCTCTCCAATGGTATTGTGTCCCGCTCACTCGTACGACGCTGCGCGCACTTGAAGGTCACCGATCGACTTACGTGCCGGGGTTTATAGTCTCCGTTGAGATTGGTTACCGTGACCGAAATTCGGTCAGAACCTAACGATATTAGTTTAACAAAACGGGATACAAGCGGTCCGATTTTTCAACATGTATCTTAGCGTAACCTTGACTTCCGCTCGACCCTTTTTTCGCACCAAGCCGGTATAATGAAATGGCGAACAAACCAAACCGCCATTTTGAATTGTAAATGTTATTATTTCTGAAGTCTCGCCAAAAACGCTTGACTTTCGGGTCCTATGGTGCTGCTATACCGCAATTGCAAATGTTATAAAATGTTAGTAAACGTTTGTTAGTTAACATTTTGTCACAAATGTTAGCAAAAGTTTTCTAATGTTTTCATGTTTATAGAATAGAATAGAATAGAAAAGTTTTTTATTCAAATAAACTTTTACAAGTACTTTTGAATCGTCGATTGAGTCTACCACAGGTTCGGAATGCAGTTCCAGCCGAGAAGAACCTGTAAGAAACTCGGCGGTTGCTCTTTTTAAAAATAACATTATAACAATTATTATTATTAATGTACATGATTGAAATGCCGTCTCGCGCATTGCTGGAACGAGTTAAATCCAAGCTTTTTTATCGTTTATATAATCTTCAGTTGTATAATAAGCTTTTTTTATGAGCATACTTTTAAGAAAGTTCTTAAACTTGTGTAAAGGCAAGTCTAAGACATATTTTTTATTCGGATAAACTTTTACAAGTGCTTTTGAATCGACAAATGAATCTACCACTGGTTCAGAATGGTGCTTACAATTCTACACGTTAAGAAGGGCAGACAAAAGTAGCCCCATTTCCGACGGCGGCACCCGTTCACGAGCATGACGCATGATCCAGCCATTGCTTCGCTCAACCATATTTGAGGGAACGTAACAACCCGCACCACACGACACCACCACAGAAATGTTTAAAGAGAGCGTGACATACTTAGGCTACCCATGATTAAAGCATCGAATTGAACACCAATAATCGAATACTCCTCAAGTTATAATAGCGTATAAAGCGAATAAATTAAATCCATGCTTTTTTATCATTTATATAATCTTCAATTGTATAATATGCTTTTTTCATGAGCACACTTTTAATAGAATTCTTAAACTTGTGTAAAGGCAAATCTAAGATTTGTTGTGGAATCTTGTTATAGAACATTACGCCCATTCCCACAAACGACCTTTGGACCTTTTTGAGGCGTAATCGAGGAATCACTAGTCCATCTCTATTTCTTAACCGCCTATCGTGTAATTCACACTTTTTATTGTAACTGTGAATGTTTTGCTTAACAAAAATTATGTTGTTATAAATATATTGAGAAGCTACTGTAAGAATACCTATTTCTTTAAATTTCTCTCGAAGGGAATCCCGCGGTTTTAAATTATAAATTGCGCGAATTGCCCTTTTTTGTAAAACGAAAATTTTTCCAATATCAGCTGCTTTACCCCATAGTAAGATTCCATACGACATAATACTATGGAAATATGCAAAATAAACTACTTTTGCAGTTTCTACGTCTGTTAACTGTCGAATCTTCCTAACAGCGTAAGCAGCAGAGCTAAGCTTGCCAGCTATGTTGCTATATGGGTGCCCCATTGAAGCTTTGCATCTAGGGTTATTCCCAAGAACACAGTTGTGTTCTCAGTTTTCAATGGCTGACCACTTATCTTTAAATTGTTGCTAGTAATCCTTGTATTGGGCAATAAAAACTCGACACACTTGGTTTTTTTAGCATTTAAAAGTAGATTATTTATAGTAAACCAGTGTGAAACTTGAGATAAAGTATTATTTACATCGTCAAAATTGTCTTTAGTTCTATCGACTTTAAAAATTAAAGACGTATCATCAGCAAATAGTACAATATCGCAAGCATTTTTGACGAAATGTGGTAAGTCATTAATATAAACCAGAAACATGAATGGACCTAGAATAGAGCCTTGGGGGACACCCATCACTGAGGCTGATCCGGATGACTTAACATCATTGATGCATACCCTTTGTATACGATCACCGAGATAAGACGCAATGAGACTGAGTGCAGATTCTTTAATACCATAGTGGCCTAATTTTCGTAAAAGAGTCTCGTGCTCAACGCAATCAAATGCTTTTGACAAATCACAGAAGATACCAATGGCATTCTGTGACTTTTCCCAAGCATCGAAAATGTGCCGTAACAGCCTTGCGGCCGCATCGGTTGTTGAACGACCCTTAGTAAAACCATACTGCTCAGAGTGAAGTAATTTATTTAAATTAAAGTGCAGGAGCAGTTGGTTGAGCATTATTTTTTCAAATATCTTGCTGAGAGTTGGTAGAATTGAAATCGGCCTATAGTTATTTGGATCAGTTTTACTTCCCGACTTAAACAGAGGTATCAATTTACTACATTTCATGAGGTCGGGAAATGATCCCGAATCTATGGACTTGTTAAAAATTACAGCAAGATATGGCGCAATAACATCAATAATATTGTGAATTATTTTTACTGATATTCCCCATAAATCTCCTGTTTTTTTGTGTTGCAAAGATTTAAATGTTTTGATAATATCATATGGGGTTACGTATTTAAATCGAAATAATACATTGCACTCAGAAACATTGCCCCTCAGGATATTATAGGCTTCTGTTGGCGAGGAATTCAGGGAATTAGTCGTGGTAACTGGAATATTTTGGAAGAAGTTCTCAAAAGTATTTGCTATCTCTATATCAGAGTCAATAATATGATTATTAATTTTTAACTCCAGTTTATTAGTATGTACTTTATGTTTCCCCATTTCATCACTGATGATATCCCAAGTTGCTTTTATTTTATTATCAGAATTCATGATTTTCTGTTTTATATAAAGAGATTTTGCCTGTATGCAAACATTTCGAAACAATTTGGAATAATTTCTTACGTATTCAATAAACGCGGGGGTATAATTATATTGTTTTTCTGCATACAGGTCAAACAACTTGTTTCGACTTTTATAAATGCCAACAGTTGCCCAGTCACTAAATTTAAGATTTTTAAACAATCGTTTTTCTATGATTTTAAAGATGGAGGTAAATTGAGTGTTTATTACATCAAAAAACGTGCTATAAAGTTCATCCGGATCATCCTGCGTAAGGTCAAGCGTCGGTAATATAGTTGAGATAGTATGTTTGAATTGCCTTACTTTTTTAGTGGTAACTGGCCTATATTTTATTACTTTTGCTTTATTCTGTTCACTACTAGGAACAGATATCATTTGTCCGCAGTGATCAGATCTTAGATTACTGATAATTGATTTTTCGATGATTTTACAATCACAGAAAATGTTGTCAATACAAGTAGCTGTGTTCGTAGTTATTCTTGTAGGTTCAACAAAAATATTCTCTAAATTAAAGCTTCTAAAAAGATTTAGCAGTCTACCCGTAAAAGGAGTGTGGAGCAAAATATCAATATTAAAATCTCCACAAATTATTATTTTGTTTGATGACCTACATATCCTCCTTAGAACCTCCTCCATGATATCCTCAAAGAGCACAAAGTCACCTGTGGGAGGACGGTACACGCAAACTATAATATATCGCTCCAGCTCAACACAAGACAGCTCAGTAATGCGTTCAAGAGAAAGGCTAACAATGTCTTTTCGTTCTTTGTAATTGATATTGTTTCGCATCATTATTAAAGATCCCCCGCGTATAGCCGTTTTTCTTGAGAACGCACTTGACAGAGAGTAATTTTGTAGATGTACAATTAATTGATAATTATTGAGCCAATGCTCAGTGAGGCATAAGATGTCAATATCGAATTCTTTAATGAAAAGTTCAACCTCATGTTCTTTGCCAGATAAGCCCTGTATATTTTGATGCACAAGATGAATTTTACATTGCTTATCTGTTGTCTTATTTCCTAGTTTAAATTTGTACAAGTATTTTCAGTACAACAAGAGTTAACTTCTAAGGTCAATCGTTCGTTTCAACCAATGGACGTCCACTGCTGGACATAGGTCTCTTGCAAGGATCGCCACAGCACACGATCTTGTGCCGCCTGATTCCAGCGGCTACCAGCGACTCGCTTGAGATCGTCTGTCCATCGAGTGGGGGGTCTACCTACGCTTCGTTTGCTGGTGCGAGGTCGCCATTCAAGCACCTTGGGACCCCAACGTCCATCGGTTCTTCGTGCAATGTGCCCCGCCCATTGCCACTTCAGCTTCGCGACTCGATGAGCTATGTCGGTGACTCTGGTTCTCCTGCGGATCTCCTCATTTCTGATTTGATCCCGCAGGGATACTCCGAGCATAGCTCTCTCCATCGCCCGCTGAGTGACCCTGAGCCTTCTTATGAGGCCCATTGTTAGTCAATAAACCCTAAAGAGGTCAATAAACCTGGATTACTACTATTATTAATTAAATCTATATTATTTGTACAACATGTACCATTGTCAATCAATGTCAAAATACTGGAATTAGTACTATTACTAATTATGTCAATGTCATTTGTACAACATGTACCATTGGCAGTCAAGCTTAAAGTAGCCGAATCCTGTATATTACAAGCTACTAATGTAGCTATTTGTTTTCTATATCTAGCGGGCAGATACATAGTATCTCTTGTCAATTTAAAATTTTTAATAAATTTATTTGTATTAAAGAAATGGAAAGATTCTCTATGACCAAAAGTTAAATTATACAAGAGCCCATTGAGCTTGTAAACATATTTATTTTGTGCCGGGGTCAAAGTGTCTGAGTAGGGAAAAGCACAAAGTATAAATTTGCAGTCTGACTTTCTTTGAATGTTTAATAAATACTCAAAACTTTTTAGAATTTCTTTTTTGGATAGTCGCAGACTATTCCCTATTAACAGAACAACTGTACTGTGCCTGTCTAAACAACCCTCCTTAATATTTTTAATTATATGCTCATATGGAGCCCCGGGGTTGCATATGTTAAATACCTGTTGTTGTAATTTGTTACTAAGTAGACAGCCAAAGTCTTTTCCGAACTCATCAGACACAACAAAAGTTCTACGTTGTCGTGAATGTGAAACATCATTTTGATTTTTATGGACTTTTTGAATATGTGTGTATTGACCGTCCCCGGGCACATCTAGAGGAACGCTATCTGAACACTGGCATTTATTTACCAGTGAGTCAAACCGATCCATATTATATTTGCTTAGGGCTAACAATTCATCAGCAGCCAGTATTTGCTCACCAATCTGTTTTTGCGACAGCTCATACTCATATGAAACATGTTTCAATGAATTTTCCAATCTCAAAATTTCATTATTAAGGTAATGAACGTCAGTTTCATATTGTTCTCTGACTTCCTGCAGTGATGAACAACATGAATTAAGTTTATTCAACAAATCTGAACGTTCTTTTCTCAACACTTTATTTGATTTGTATGTTTTAATTAATTTTTTGGTTTTATATATTATTTTGCCAATTCTTAAATATTTTTTAATTTTTTTATGACTACTAAAATGAATAAATTCTGATTGTGTCTTTTTGGTAGTACAAGGGCTGTCGCAAGTCAGGTCAATGGTGATCACTGGTGCCGTTGAGGATGAACCGAGCAGTTCGTTATATAAATTATTTGTTTGTTGCATTTCATAACTGTTTATTTGTGACTGAAGGTCGTCAATGGTTTTTTGAGATCTGCTCAGTTCATGTTCCAACACAGAGATCTTTCCCAGTGCCTCTTCATATGTTACAATGCACTGATCGAATGAGCCAACTGCCTCCTGAAGCTGGTCACGTTCCGCTAGCACCAGAGTGTGAGCGCTGTTCAGGTTAGCCAGTTCGGTCTTCAATTGTGAATTCCTGGCAATAATGACTCTAAGTTCATCTTCACTGTCTTCTTGTTCCTTCAATAATTGTTTGTTCAGCTGTTTCAGCGATTCAAGCTCCTGTAGGGCATGTTTGAGTTTTTGCTGTTGTTCTAGAGCTGCTGCCCGTCTAGTTTGCATTGTGGGTGATAATGAGATCTTTTACCACCTGAAACACACCAATTAATATATGTGAGTGAAGGAAAATAGACAAGTATTAAGTCCTACAGAGACACTTATTGAGTCTAGAAAGGAAATATGTTAGACAGAGGGATAGATCAAGATAAATAGGAAAGAAAAGTTAATATTATTTTATAATTTACTATGTTTTAAATTGAATTATACAAGAGCTAAGGCACAAATATTGTAAACAAATTACTTATGTGTTGTGAAAAGCTAGTGGGATAATAACATACATAATATTATGTCAAAAATTTATTTAACTGCATATACTTAGGTACTTGTACTCTGATGGAGTTAAGTGTACCTACTGTGTTAGAGATTAGCTATAATAAGTGTTAGTTATCTAGCTTAACTGTCTGCAACTGTGGTTTTGATGTTGTCTGAGGCAGTACGAGTTTTTTCTTCAACTTTACTTCCACAATATTAGTCTAGTAAAGTGAGAAAGTCTGTGCCAGTGTGTGGACAGACGTATCTCGACAGAGCCGAGATTATATGGCTGATATCTGGGTTGGAGTGATGAATTTGTTAGTTAAACAATTTATATAGTGTTTATGCAACACTAGCATCTGCCCGCGGCTTCGCCCGCGTGAATTTCGGTTTTAAACAAATCCCGAGGGAATCGTGGATTTCCGGTTCCCGTTCCCGCTCCCCTTTTCCAACCTTTATACCTACTAGCAAGGAAGTTCGCTATAGTAATAAAAGCTGTAGCTATAGATTTCGGGTTTTTCAAAATCACGTGGGAACTGTCCTTTTTTGTACAAAATGCAATTCTTGTCTTTGAATCCCAATCTAGCGAAGGTGAGCGAGCGTACTATATGCACCCACTTATTTACAGTTCATCTTCTTTCCTTCTTCGCTTGCCTTTTTAACCCCCGACGCAAAAACGACGGGGTGTTATAAGTTTGACGTATCTGTGTGTGTGTATGTGTCTGTGCGTGTCCTGTAGCGCTCAAACGGGTGGACCGATTTGAATGCGGTTTTTTTTGTTATAAAGGTGAATTAGTCGGGAGTGTTCTTAGCTATGTTTGATGAAAATCGATCCAAGATGACCGCCGCTACAGAATGGCGGATTACATATTTTTTCACAACCCTCAATATGGATATAAAATGAAAGGGCTTGACTATTAGAATAGCATTATGTAAATTCAAGATGGCCGCCACCACAAAATGGCGAATGTCGGGGGTTTTTTAAATTTATCTTGTTTGGTATTTATGCGCCTTATCATGATTTTTTAAGCCTTGTAAGACTAACGGCCTGTTTCACCACCTTCTGATAAGTGTCGGATAGCCTAAACGTAAGTTTTGTCACTTTCTTACTTTATGTCAAATGACAAAGACAAAAGTTATAGATAGCTATCTAATACATATCAGAAGGTGGTGAAACAGGCACTAAGCGTTCCAATGTACGCGTAATCTAGGTATGGTGAATACGCGTTTAGGTAGATACGCTTACAGACACCATAATGCAGGTATACGCGTTGCCACAGGTCATACGGACATAGCGTTCTTGTTTTAAATGCGTCACCGACTACAGGTACATTGGAACGCTTAGTCCGTACAAGCTGTGCTAAAAGGCTTCACTGTATGTATATCGTAAATGGGATCTAAATAACACAAAAAAGATACATAAGTAATTTAATAGAAATGAATTTTATTTGGCTTAGTTAATTATTTATTTCTAATTACAATCATTTTATCTAGTTCCTTAGCAAAAATATTTTAATATAAAGTAATATACTTATAACCCCCGGCACGTAAGTCGAGCGGTGACCTTCAAGTGCGCGCAGCGTCGTGCGTGTGAGCGGGACACCATACGATTGGAGAGCCGATCAGCGTTTACGTGGGATCCGCGAGAGCTAATCAGTGCTTACGAACGATCCCCACGCCCTCCCCGCGACATCCTCACCACCCGAGATACCTCATTTTCGACTTCTGCGCATTGAAGGTCAGCGCTAGACTTGCCGTGACTTCCGTTTTTCGATAAAATTAATTAGGATTTATAATCAAGTAAATGTAATATTGTTTCTATTGCGAGCACCATTTCCAATGTTCAAGTTACCGCGACGCGCGCAGATGGAAAAACAGCTTCCGTCGCCAAAATTGAATGTGTTCTTGTTCCCTTCACCTTTTCCAATATTAGTCTCTCCACTTCCGCTGCACTTACTGTAAGAACAAGTATAAATTAAAAATTTAAAAACTCCCGACATTCGCCATTTTGTGACGGCGGCCATCTTGGATTTGCATAGTGCTGTTCTACTAGTCAAGCCCTTTTATTTGATACCCATTTTAAGGGTGTTGTGGAAAAATATGTAATCCGCCATTTTGTAGCGGCGGCCATCTTGGATCGATTTTCATCAAACATAGCTAACAACACTCTCGACTAATTCACCTTTCAAACAAAAAAACCGCATTCAAATCGGTCCACCCGTTTGAGCGCTACAGGGGAACAGACAGACACACACACACACACACACACACACACAGCCACGTCAAACTTATAACACCCCGTCGTTTTTGCGTCGGGGGTTAAAAATATGAAACTACTAATTTGTTCGATAACATTACATATACAAGTGGATGCCCGCGACTTCGTATGCGTAGATATACATACGTTTTTAAAAATCTTTATTTTTCCTAAGCTCCTTTGATCATACATTGCTAAAAACTGTTAAAAGTGGCGCATTGAAATGGAACTACTAAAATGAGTATTAATTTTCATGGATTTTATTTTTTTTGCGCGGAACCCCTTATCTATATCTTCTATCTTCTATATCTATCTATACATATAATAAAATCGTAGACTTGCCGTATCTGTACATTGAAGATTTTTGCAAAATAATAACTGGGGGATGTTAGGGATAAGTAATAGAATGTAAAAAAGCTATTTTTGAAATTTTTGTCTGTTTGTCTGTTATAAAGATTTCAGAGTTTCGATACAAATACTAATCTACTTAATATGACTTACCAAGGTGCTGGATTCGCTTGAACTGTCGCCAATAGAGTGAAAACGCAAAAAAGGAACACCATAGTTTTCTGCATATTGAATGTTTGACGCTTTCCAATATTTTATTTTATATAAATAGGTATCTATGCTCCCGGTAACGAGTTAACGAACACTGATGCTGTACATTTCAGTAGCTGTCCTTTTTATGTTATAAATTATGGGATTTCCACATAGATAATTTCCACCAAACCAATTCAAAAAGTCCAAAGAGGGCAAGTGTGATAACGTTATTTCTTTCTTGGTTATTCCATATCAATTAAGTTTTCCCTTAAAAGATAATAAAACGGTCACAAAAATATGTTTTCAGTACCTACCTACTTAACTAGGTACTGAAAACATGTTCTGCACCGAAAGTAGGTACTACTTTCGGTGCAGAACATAGTCAGGCAGCCGAGTAACAAATTTTTTAGTGATTAATATCAAGCGGAATTTTCGTGATTATGTTCGTTTCGACGAGACGACCAAGTTTTTATCTATGAAAATTCTCGATGGAGATAGATACTCGAGTGCGCAGGTGTTAAACATTTCGATTCACTCGGATGGGAAATCGTTCCACTAAAGTAGGACTATGTAGTCATTTAATTATGCATGTATTTACTAAGCTGCATATAAAAATGACCTAGTTGTTTAGCTACTTGTGTAGCTAATTTTGAATGGAGATAGATCCCTCTTCCGTTTCACTCTTGTTCGATGAGAAAAAAATCCTATTTCTGTATCTATGTACCAAGCTTCAGTTCAATTAAACAAACAATACACAAATGCGTATAAAATACACCGTTCCCGAGGAAACTCTTTTCTGGGATGAAAGTATCCTATCTTCTTAACTGAAAGCCGAAATATCCATTTTCATGGATATAAGTTGTTAATGACGAGAAAAATAACGAAATTTAAATCAAAATTTCATCCACTATCTAACCCCCTTGGGGATGAAAATGAAAATCCTGAAACATTGAAAATTGTTCATTTTTAAACAAAATTCAAATACGAATTTTCATGGATATACCTTAAAAAATGACTGACTTGCATACAATCTTTCATTCCTTCTTGGGGACGAAATTTTCGAAAGTCATGAAATACGAAATCCTTTCTTTAGATTTCCTAACACTTCATCTAGATTTTCTTTCCCGTATATTAATGTTTTCTCCAGTATAATCTAGTCTATATAAATATATGTATATATATTGGTGGTAGTTTTGGTGGTTTAACAATAAAACTGAGCATTTGGACAGTTTCATGGTCTGACAATCCAAGATTTACGGCAAGCGTTTGGTATATCTATACTAATAAATAAAATTGAAGTGTCTGTCTGTAATTTCGAAATAACTACCACATATTAAGCTCATATGGTTATTTGGACGATACCATAACCGAATCACACGTTTTTAAAATTTTTGTCTGTCTGTCTGTCTGTTTGAACGGGCTAATCTTCGAAACGCCTGAACCGATTTTGACGGGACTTTCACAGACAAGTAGAGGATTAACCAAGGAGTAACATAGGCTACTTTTTTAACCGACTTTCAAAAAAGGAGTTGTGTTGAAATCGGTAAAAAACGCCCTGATAGGTATTTTCGCTGCGCGCGACGGCCGCGCCGACGCACGCTCGCGCTGCATGGAACTCCCGGCGCCGCGCGCCGCGCGCCCCTGTGCCCTGCTCCCGTCGTACGCGGTACCGCGGTACGCCGACGCGCGGCGGGGGGCGGGTGGACCAGAAATCTACTTATCCCTCAGGATTTGTGAAAAACCGAAATTCACGCGGGCGAAGCCGCGGGCAAAAGCTAGTCACTAATAATGTTAGATACACTTTTGATTTGTGGTAAGTTCATTAGTGTGCATAAAGAAGTTATAATTTTTACGTAAGGTAAGGCAGGTTCACTTTTTTGGTCCTTTGTAATGTGCTTAATTCCCAATTTGTACAGAATAATTTATTGGAAAGTGCAGTGAAATTAATTTTTTACAGGGAAAGAACTCGCAAATTGAGTTGAAATGAAACACAAATTAGAAACTTAAATTAAACATCTAATTTTGCGACTACGAAAATTGACATTAATAAAAAAAATTGAAAAATGACTTTTTTAATTTTTTCAACGGAAATCTATTTTGAAGCCTTTTTAAAAATAGTTTCAAGAAAGGAAAAAAAACTAAAATTTATAGTTTAGCAATTATCACACTTGCAATTTTGCAAATTAACTATTACATAACTAATTGAAAAATTGTGATAATTTTATTTTTCTGGCGGATTATTATTCATGTATCTATCCAGTAAGCCCCTAAATTTTTGCATTTGTTAAATTTTATATTAAATACCTTTAAAAAAAATTGATAAATTGTTGGCGTGAAACCCCCTATTTTTCGGTCTAAGACCGGGCTATAAGCAGGGTGACATTAATAGGACTCCGTTTTTACCCTTTGGGTACGGAACCCTAAAAATATACTCTAACTGTAATCTTATCTGACGGTAAGTTATGATTTAAGTCAAAGATAGAATCCGGCTTACCTGGAAGAGTTATTCAGTTATTATTAAACTCATACGCCTGATCGGCTTCTATGTGGCTACGTTACGGGATGCTAAATCGCTTGGTGGCACAGCTTCGCCGGTAGGGTAGTGGTAGGGTGGTGGGTGGCACGTAAGTCGAGCGGTGACCTTCAAGTGCACGCAGCGTCGTGCGAGTCAGCGGGACACAATACGATTGGAGAGCCAATCAGCGCTTACGAGGGATCCGCGACAGCTAATCAGTGCTTACGAACAATCCCCACGCCCTCCCCGCGACCCTCTCACACCCCGAGATACCTCATTTTCGACTTCTGCGCATTAAAGGTCAGCGCTAGACTTATTTGCTGTGACTTGTAGCAAGGCAAAAGAGCGTGTCATCGTTGGCCTTCGCTGGCCTGTCTGTACATAAGTAGTGCTCATAGCGAAGCACAGCCAGCGGGAGGTTTGTTTGTTTACAGTTGTACATCCACATCTACCCGTTTTCTAGGTACCGTCACAGGTACCGTTTGTCGGTGTTCACTTACCGTTGTTGCTTGTTTGTATGCGCCATAATCTCTTACTATCGTAATCAAAATAAACATGACAGGCAGGTAATTTCCGGAGTCTCACCGAAAATGCTTGTCTTTTCTGTCTTATAGAGGTTGAGGACTACTAAATAATTCCTCATTTTCTTTATCCTACTGACTATTATTTTTAAATATACCTCGTTTTTCAGACGAGAATAAAATGCAATTCTAATCAAATCAAATAAACTGTATTCAAAATTGGTACACTGTACACTTTTTGAACGTCAATTTAGGAACAGGCGATGGAGATAATTACTTACGGAAACTTAAAACTAAAACTACGAGGGTTCCAAATGGGCCCTGATCTGGGAAGAGCCCACAACAAACTCAGCCGGGTTTATTTTATTTTTTACTAGCGACCCGCCCCGGCTTCGCACGGGTAGTAGAGCATATTATGCGTACTGTACTACCCGCTCAGGGATTAGGCAGCGTTTTCGATGAAAGCTCCCAGGCAGCTTGACTTTTTACGATATTTTCCACAATGAACTTAATATATCTCACCTTATACCCGAATTACTAATTCCGTGGAATTCTGACGTTTCATAATGTTACCAGAGATAAAACAATTCCCACAAAAAAGATAAAAAATTCAAAACTTATGCAAATACAAATCAACTGCTGCATGTAGATAATATGACAAATGCCTGACAGACACTTCATGGTGATAATGTCATTCGACTTCCATTTTTCAATATTTTTTTTTCAATGTGCTTCTTTTGTTTTCTATTGCTGTTAGTGTGCACTTTCTAGTTTCCACTCTTAGCAATTTCTATTTTAGGACGAAACTATTAATATTATTAAGCGGCTTAGAGCTTTATATGTTGACAGGGAATTAAAGTAGTTTGGGGTAAAATCGTACTTCGTAGATGTGGTTAACCCTGCTCTCCATATAATTAACTCATCTGTAAATGACAATGACAGCTGTCAGAATTAAGTCGATATTAAGTCAAAAATAAGGAGAAAAACTAAATATTTCAAATCAAATAAATTACAGTGTATTTGGGACATAAAAAGGTAAGTTTTCACCAGATTCCGTGAAAAAAAATATTTATTTTAAAAGTTAAAAATAAAAAACCAAAAACTTGGTTTTTTGAACTTTTCACATAAATTTTGAGGTTATGTGAAAAAGTGTATATATAAAAGTTGTAGATCTTTTTATTACCTACAACTTTGCCATTCAATTTTTTTCCGTAGGACTTCTAGTTTTGCCGGAAATCGAGATAAATCGTTTTTTACCCTTAAAACTCCCCCCCTTTTTTCCCGAGCTCAGATCGCCCGTAAATTTTAAATCCCGCCGCCGCAATTTTTAAATCTGTAATATCTTCGAAAGTATTCATTTAAATCATATGCTGTAAAGGGCCATATGGATTTATATTAAATCAACAATGTATTTAAGGTATTTAATTAGATAAGGATTAATGCTGTATTGGTTGAAATCGCTTCGAAAATTGGCCATTATTTGTCGTAAAAAGTAAATGACAAAAAAATGTTATTGTGGGATATCCATAAGAGATAGACATATACCATCGCGGAGTTTTCTGTAGACCTTTTCAATGTGTATATGGGCGCAAGCGCCATGTATCGGCAATAAGTGGAAAATATTGATAAACTATATTTTAGTTTATCGTTTAAATAATTATAAAAATGTGTGAAATAGATGAGATTGATAAATATGATGATGAGAAATAATTATTGGTAAATATTAAACCGTTATTTATCAAGGTCTAATATTAAATAGACACCGTTTTGACTCTTTGAATGTTTGATGTCTAATTTATTGTTCAATATCACCATTTACTATTGAAATAATAGTTTGCTGTTTAAATATTTATAATAAAATCTATTAGAGTTATTAACATTAACTTTAATCAAATTTAATCATTGCAAAATTTATAATAACGTTTTGTGTAATCTATGGTAGAATCTCCTTGTAGCGCCATCTGCAGGAATTATGACTGTTGGTTGTTTGGTTGGTATTATTTAAATAAACATAGTTTGTTTAAAATAAACCATTTAGAGTTACGTAAAATTCATTTAAATATTTATTTTGATTATTAAGCTATGGTTCAAGAATTATTTTACAGTAATTTTATTTGTTCGTTATACAAAAGAAGTTGTATTGCTATATTTCCGTTATAACCTTGAGAGACAAATATAAAAGCAATCGAATCGTGAAAATGGCATGCATTCCTTTGTTAGATATTGCACTGAAATAAAATAAGTGATATTTGGTGTGTAATTTCACCGTGATTAGACCCTTAATGTGAAAGATCTGGCTTGGTCGCCGACATGTACAATACTTAGTACATTATTTTGATAAATCTCGTAGGGTTCAGCCTGCGTTTGCAATGTAAGCGGAAAAAATGTAATTATTTACGACATCACATTAGAAACCTCAAAAATAACAGTATTTCTCCACTATTTAATGGATGTTATCTATCTATACCTAATAAATAAAATTAAAGTGTCTGTCTGTAATTTCGAAATAACTACCACATATTAAGCTCATATGGTTATTTGAACGATACCATAACCGAATCACACGTTTTTAAAATTTTTGTCTGTCTGTCTGTTTGAACGGGCTAATCTTCGGAACGGCTGAACCGATTTTGACGGGACTTTCAGAAACAAGTAGAGGATTAACCAAGGAGTAACATAGGCTACTTTTTAACCGACTTTCAAATAAATTACGTAATTAAAAAAACTAAAAACCCGACTGCGTAAAACAAACTAGTTCTGGTAACTGAAAAGCAAAAAACAAGCTTTGTACTTTATAAACTAGAATTTGATAAGATCATAAACATAATTAATGTTAGAAAATGTATGGCATGCGGGGGCGAACTAATAGTCCTGAGTAGTTGGCTAAGTAATACCCCCGCCTGCCATACATTTTCTAACATTAATTATGTTTATGATCTTATAAAATTCTAGTTTATAAAGTACAAAGCTTGTTTTTTGCTTTTCAGTTACCAGAACTAGTTTGTTTTACGCAGTCGGGTTTTTAGTTTTTTTAATTACGTAATTTATTTCTTGGTTTTTAGTGCAAAACTATGAAAAATTTTTAGATGCATATTTTTACAAGAGACAGGCCTGTGTCACTCCGCGTGTAGGTATTAAAAAACATACCTACAGGCGGCGGCCATTACGCAAGGGCCAATCTAGTAGGCTGCTGCAAGCGAAGAAAGACACGCGCGCGCGCTATTTGTTCGACCACGTTCAACTTTCTCGATAGTTGCAAGATGGACACAAAACGAAAGAGGCACTAGGTACTAGGCAGTTCTGCCGACTTTTGCCACCGAAACGATTTAATGTAAGAAATGTAGAAATATAATATTATAATAAGTAATAATTACAATTAGTAATTAATAATTAATCACTACATAGTATAAAACAAAGTCGCTTTCTCTGTCCCTATATCCCTATGTACATATGCTTAAATCTTTAAAACTACGCAACGGATTTTGATGCGGTTTTTTTTAATAGATAGAGTGATTCAAGAGGAAGGTTTATAAGTAAAAAAATTGGACCCGGTAGGTGGCGCTAATAGCGGGCAGGACGACGTCTGCCGGGTCCTCTAGTAGCTAATAAACCTTTTACTAGTAACCCGAACTACGAAAGATATCGACAGAACGATTTAATCAATCAATTTCTCAATACAGCGCGAGCCCATAAGAATTGATGTTGATGTATTAAAGTATAGCGCGACCACTATTAGCGCCATCTGTTGAACACTGGAAACTTTAATAAGGTTTTTCATAATATTATTGTATTATTTTAGTGTTAGGCGATTTAAGGTTAAATTATTAGTGTTACAATAATTGATGGGAAGGGGGGAGGTGTAGGGGGGATTATGTGGAATGTAGTAGAGTGGAGTGGGAAGGGATCTTAAATAAATTACCACCAATTTACTCACAGAGTAGTTGTTATTTATTTTGTTTTCTATGATTTGTCACTCCAAACTGATTACAAACATATAGATTGTATATATTTTCGTATTTGCCTTTTAAAGCCCTTTATTTTGATACCCCACTCGAGGGTCTTGAGGAAAAAAATTTTTTTCAGCTCGCACATTAAAGTGCATAAAATCCGCCATTTTGAATTTTTATTAATTTTATGTACCCAGTAACATTTGCGCTGTTAAGACAAATCTAATGACGTATCATTTATCAAAATAAGTTGAGTCGTTGAGTAGTTACGAACTGACATAGGAAACGGTCATTTTCTGTGATTTATCACTCCAACTTATGTTCAAATATATAATTGTATACATTTTTGTATTTGCCTTTTAAATCCCTTCATTTTGATACCCCACTCGAGGGTCTTAAAGAAAAAATTTTTTTTCAGCTCGCACATTAAAGCGCATAAAGTCCGCCATATTAATTTTTTTTTTAATTTAGGTACCCTATAACACTCGCGTCATGAAGACAAATCTAATGACGTATCATTTATCAAAATCCGTTGAGCCGTTGATTAGTTACACGCGGACATAGGAATGGACATACATACACACAGGTGAAACACATAACCCAGTCGGGTAAAAAGGAGTTGTGTTGAAATCGGTAAGTAGCTATGTTAAAAAACGCCCTGATAGGTATTTTCGCGCTCGCTCGCTGACGCTCGCGCTGCACGGGACTCTCCCCGCCGCGCGCCGCGCCGCGCGCCCCTGCGCAATGCGCCCGCCGTACGCGGTACCGCGGTACGCCGCCGCGCGGCGGGGGGCGGGTGGACCAGAAATCTACTTATCCCTCAGGATTTGTGAAAAACCGAAATTCACGCGGGCGAAGCCGCGGGCAAAAGCTAGTTATACATATAAACCTTCCTCTTGAATCATTCTATCTATTAAAAAAAACCGCATCAAAATCCGTTGCGTAGTTTTAAAGATTTAAGCATACATAGGGACATAGGGATATAGGGACGGAGAAAGCGACTTTGTTTTATAAGGTAAAGTCTCCTTATTCCGTGGTATTCTAAAATTGGCACCCAATTCCGAGGTATATAGAAAAACAGCGTTTTCTACCGATCACCAAGCTATTTTTTACTGCAACATATCTTAATCAATTGATAGTTTATCATTCCATAGATAAATGACGAAATTGTTGGTTTTATATGTATATGTTTTAAAATAACCGGCAAGTTTTACACTAGCAGCCAGCCCGAACGCATGTTTCATACATTTTGGACCTCGTGCAAGAAATACCTACATTTTTTTAAATAGTGTTTATCCGTTAATTTTGAGCTTTATTTGTTTTTATTTAGATTTGAATATTTGAAGGACTATATTTTCAATCGAAAACAATCAACTTTTGTGAATATTTGTAAAGAAATTAAGGTGAAAATAGGTTTTGAAAATACCTCGGCGTTAGGTGCCAAATATTTTAGCCGGTTCCTAACGCCGTGGTATACCGCGGAATTGCGATTTCATTGACTTCATAACTTTTTCAATTTTTAGAGGCGTTTTATGTTTAATACTTCTTGTTTCGGTTTTGAATATTTAAATAGGCAATAAGGTTACAGAGTCCTAATTACGAGGTACACTTTGGCGTCTCAATCACTAACTATACCGTGTCAAAGTTTACCTATTTAGGTAATTTATAGGTAAATTATGGGAAAGCTAAAGAAAATTAATTTAAAAGAAAATTAAATTTATACATATTTCAATGCAATTTTGTGAGAGTTTTGTACATATTTACGAAGATAATCTAATTAAGCTTTAAATTATTTGTTTATTATGGAAAAATCTTTTCTTTTTTAACACTCGGAATTAGGAAACGTGTTTTTTGTTACAAAACTCAATTCCGTGGTATTACCTCGGAATAAGGTTCTATGAGCCCCTAATTATGTGGTATGGATAGAAATACTACCTCGGAATAAGGTTCTATGAGCCTCTAATTATGTGGTATGTATAAAAATAAAATACAGGATGCTCACAATATTCCAGTATGGTTTCAGTTACACCAAGTATCATTCGCGTTCAGTCACGCAAACATTCATATTCTAAAACGTTTATCTTATTATTGCTCGTGCTGATTCATTCACTGACTCACTCATTGATCACCCCTCCTGTAAAATTTTGTATAAAAATTTTTTTTTCACTAATGATTCCGTATAGAAGACAAAAATTCATTCGGAACAAAAATATGGAGAGAGCTGATGATTGAGGATTTCGGAGACGGGTGAAGAGCACGCTTAAGGTATTGAAGATAGGAGGGGGGTGCTTGAGCAAATGTCATTCAAAACGTCATCCAATTGGCAGTGAGCTGAAAAAAATTCAAAATGGCGAAAAAAAGATGGCCGCCATACAAAGGAGAATGCCCAAAAATCTATGGGCATGTAACCCAGTCGTTTACAAGCGTGTTGTATGCAGCATTTATTGCAGGTTTATTCCTGATAACCAAACACACCATTTTAATACCTCTAGGACTTGTAGTTTTAAATAAATCTAAGTTTTAGTTTGAAAATGATTCTAGGTTATGTGTAGTTTATAATTGTTAAAGTAGTAAGGAAAGCCGTGTATCTTTCCTGCCGATTTGAACTATTTGTTTGGCGCGCACTATACTTAACATACCTGTCCAACGATATCCAATACAAAAACAATTTAAAACCAAATTAATATTGGTCTCCGCTGTGCTACAATAAACATTCAAAATGTAAACAGAGTAGACGTCACTAGCGTCACACATAACTAAAACAATGACATGTCACATTGACATCTTGAAATAAGTTTCGTTACACAAAATCAAAAAGGTTGTAGTTATATTATATTCCATTGCACAAAACGCAACGAAGTTAAAACAATATTATAAAAAAAATATATTAATTATTACTTATTTACTTAAAGCATATTATATTGTACGATTTACAACAAATAACAAATAAAATAATGTATTTAAATAATTAATATCCGTTCTATTTTAAATGAATTTTTTTTTTTAAAAAATAACAAACCTCTTTTTATTTGGGCATGTACCTATGCGTAGAATGTAATGCAAATGGCCGTCAGACTTAAACGGGAAGTTGAAAAGACGGTTTAATTCCTTTTTTATTACATTTTTTTATCGTGAAGTGTAGCATTAATAATTATTAATTTTCAAATTGTCATATATTCGTAAGATAATTTTTAATAAATTACATTTTGTGTAAATGTTTGGGTCAGGGGTGATCATTCTCCTTTCGTCGGTGTCTACCTCGGAGGGTAAAAAAAATGGAAGAGTGGTTTCCTAGCAACAGATGATCAGGATCCAAAGGTCTATTCGAATAGAAAAAAAAAACCAAAATGGTGGAATTTATTTTTCCATAGAAAATGTATAGCGAATATTGAAGAGACTACAAGTTGTAAACTATGCAAGGCTTTGATGTGGTTTTTTGGAGAAATCTCAAAAAAAATATGGGAAGATATGATGATTGAGGAGCCCGGGCAGGGTATTGTAGATAGGTGGGAGGTGCTCAAGCAAAAATTACTCGAAACCTCATCCAGTTGGCACTGAACTGAAAAAAAACCCAAAATGGCAGATTCAAAATGGCGGCTATACTAATTTCGTCGATGTCTCGTACTAAGTATAAAAGATGGAAGAGTATTTTCTGGGCAAAATATGATCAAGACCTTTTAGGTTTTGATTTATTAAGATTTATTAAGATTTATTAAGATGTCAGGATTTATTTTTCCGTACAAATTGTTTTTTTCATTGATGGTTTCGTATAGAAGACAAAAAATCATGCGAAGGAAAAATATTGAGACAGCTGATGATTGAGGATTTAGGAGACGGATGAGGAGCACGGCCAGTGCACCTATTGAAGATTGGTGGGTGGTGCTCAAACAAATATCACTCGAAACACCAAAAAAATAATTTTCATACAAAATTTTACAGGAGAGGTGATCAATGAGTGAGTCAGTGAATGAATTAGCACGAGCAATAATAAGATAAACGTTTTAGAATATGAATGTTTGCGTGACTGAACGCGAATGATACTTGGTGTAACTGAAACCATACTGAAATATTGTGAGCATCCTGTATAATAATATACATATATTAATATTTTACACACAAACATAATTAAACAATTACATACGTATCGAATTGATTTTGAAATCTATTAATAAATACAGTTCATTTTTGAACACCATGTAGAATTCATTCTACTCGTTTCCCTTTGTATTCTGTACCCTCGGAATTAGGAGCCATTTGCCTCGGAATTAGGATTTTTACCTCGGAATTGGAGCATTCGGACTTTCTTCATATTTAATTTAATTTTACATTTAAATCAAGTTGTAATTGTTGTCCTTTTAGGATATTTCAAGAGTTAAATAAATAACGCTTCTGATAAAAATAGCCAGTTCTTCAGAAAGGTGTAGTAAATGCTTAATTTTTGACGTTCTTTCGAGTTTTTATGAAAATACCACGGAATAAGGGGACTTTACCTTACTATGTAGTGATTATCACCAACTTACAATATGGTATAGCCAAAAAAATTATTTGAACAGTGTGCTTAGTCTAAATCGGAGCACTCTAAAACGAACTCGAAAACTATTGATCGATTTCAGAGTAAAATAGACCTAAAATGGCTTGTATTAAGGTTTGAGTTCGCCAATACATTCAGCATTCGAACAATGCTGAATGTATTGGCGAACTCAAACCTTAATACAAGCCATTTTAGGTCTATTTTACTCTGAAATCGATCAATAGTTTTCGAGTTCGTTTTCGAGTGCTCCGATTTAGACTAAGCACACTGTTGGCTTTTTGAGCAACCTATGTCCATGGATTTTTGTCATTAAAATAATCTTTTAAGCTAAAGATTTTTTAATTAATTTTCGTTTTCTTATGCCTTTGAATCCCTATCTCGCAAAGGCGAGCGAGGATGATATGGGATACACTCACTTGTTTAAGGTACCGTACCCAAACCGTAAAAAACCGGCCAATTGTGAGTCGAGGCTCGCTCTTTTACGGTTCTGTACATAATTATGAACAACATAATATTTTGGGTGTAAAAATATTCTATTTCCGAGCTAGAAATCGTAACAAACCGTGAAAAAAAAACCAAGTTTTTTTTTCACGGGTTCAACCGTGAAAAAAAAAACTGTTTTAGACCATTTTTGTGACGGGGACTATCTCAAAAACTAAACCAGTTAGGAATATGAAATTTCGGTATATTATGTACCATACTATATTGTATTTAAACAACAAATACTGAAAACAACGATTCATAATGTAGTTTGTAAGCTGGGACCAAAACAAACTAAGTAACATTATTCTTGGGTTTTTCTTTCACGGTTTGTTGTACTGTCTAGATCGAAAATGAAATATTTCTTAAGCTCAAAATATTATATTGTTCATAATTATGTACGGAACCCTAAAAGAGCGAGGCCCGACTTGCGCTTGGCCAGTTCTTTTTTTTACCGTTCTTCGCTTGCCTTTTCTGCTTGGTATGTTTGCGCCATAACATGATTTCTTAAGCCTTACTACGGGCGAAGCGTTCCAATGTACGCGTAATCTAGGTATGTTGAATACGCGTTCAGGCACAGAATATATAATAAGTACTGCTTCAGGTAGATACGCGCACAGCCACCTTTACAGCCACCATAATGTATACGCGTTGCTGCAGGTACGGACATAGCGTTCTTGTTTATGCGTAACCAACTACAGGTACTTACATTGGAACGCTTAGTCCGTACAAGGCTTCACTAATGTATCGTAAATGGGATCAAAATAACACAAAAAGATAGGTAATTTAAATGCATGTATTTGGCTTAGCTAATTTTTATTGTAATAATCATTTTTATCTAGTTCCTTGGCAAAAGAATTTATAGTAAATATAGTAATACCTTTTCGACAATTTATTATTATTAATCATATGTAACATAGTTTTCATTGTCGCGACCATTTCCAATGTTTCTGTCACCGCGACGTCCGCAGTCAGAACAGCCTCCGCCGCCATAAGTTACTTCGTTGTAGTTCCCCTGACCATTTCCAATATTAGTCTCGGGTCCCCGTCTACCTCCACCGCACCCGCCTCTACCACTGTAAGAAAAATAATATAAAACTTGTAATATGTTCGATAATATTAATTACTAGCGGTCCGCCCCGGCTTCGCCCGTGGTACATAATATATAGCCTATAGCACTCAGGAATCACGTACATATCCAACGGTGAAATAATTTTTGAAATCGGTCCAGTAGTTCCTGAGATTAGCGCGTTCAAACAAACAAACTCTTCCGCTTTATTATATTAACTAGATGATGCCCACGGCTTCGCCCGTGTGGATTTTGGTTTTTAAAAATCCCGTGGGAACTTTTGATTTTCCAGAACAAAAAGTAGCTTATCTCTAGAAACCCGTCCCCAAAACGGAAAAATCCCGTGGGATCCCCACGATTTCGGAATACAATTCCTTACAGCATCAGGGTCGAGGAGTTGGATATGTACCTACCTACTCGAGTTCATTCAACGATAAAGTCTTTAATTGGTACCCCCAATATCAATTTAAATAAACGAAAGTTTCTAAAACCCATTAGTTTTGGGGATTAGGTCCCCTACAGCATCAGGATTGAGGAGTTGGAATCCAAATTTTTTATAGTACAGGGTCGCAATGATTCTCTATCGATTAAAAAAAAATTACGCAAATCGGTTCAGAAATCTCGGAGATATCGGTGTACATAGGTAGAAAAACACAACTCCTCCTTTTTTGAAAGTCGGTTAAAAAGTAGCCTATGTTACTCCCTGGTTAATTCTCTACTTGTATGTGAAGGTCCCGTCAAAATTGGTTCAGCCGTTCCGAAGATTAGCCCGTTCAAACAGACAGACAGACAGACAGACAGACAGACAGACAAAAATTTTAAAAACATGTGATTCGGTTATGGTAGCGTTCAAATAACCATATGAGCTTAATATGAGGTAGTTATTTCGATATTACAGACAGACACTTCAATTTTATTTATTAGTATAGATAGTATAGATTATACAAGCGGATGCGAAGCGGACTTCGTTTGCATGGATACGTTTTTAAAAATCCCGCGGGAACTCTTTATTTTTAACCCCCGCCTCAAAAATGACGGGGTGTTATAAGTTTGACCGGTATGTCTCTCTGTGTGTGTGTGTGTGTGAGTGTGAGTATGTGTGTGCGTGTCTGTCTGTTCCCCCGTAGCGCTCAAACGGGTGAACCGATTTGATTGCGGTTTTTTTTTTGTTTGAAAGGTGAATCAGTCGAGAGTTTTCTTTAGCTGTGTTTGATGAAAATCGATCCAAGATGGCCGCCGCCACGAAATGGCGGATTATATATTATTTCATGACTTCCTCAATATGGGTATCAAATGAAAGGGCTTGATTAGTAGAATAGCACTATGCAAATCTAATATGGCCGCCACCACAAACTGGCGAATGTCAGGGGTTTTTAAATTTTTAATTTATACTTTGTTCCTAAGCTCCTTTGCTAAAAACCATTAAAAGTGGCGCATTGAAAATTCAAAATCATTTATTTCATGTAGGCCAACTTGTGGCTCTTATGACGTGTCAAGAATCTACCACCGGTTCGGAATGCTGATTCTGCTGAGAAGACCCGGCAAGAAAATCAGCAGTTGCTCATTTCAAAACAAAATTGTTACAAGTAGCTTAACTATATTGTGGACAGCTGAAGCAAAGCCGAATAGAATAGACATATTTTTTATTCAGATAAACTTTTACAAATGCCTTCGAATCGACAAATGAATCTACCACTGGTTCGGAATGGTACTTACAATTCTACATACATATAATGTTAAGATGGGCAGACAAAAGTAGCCCCATTTCCGTCCCCATTGAAATGGAACTACTATAATGAGTATTAGGCCCAATTTGGAATGGAAGCGTCAATTTCACCTCATGACGCGAGAAGGCGTGCGAATTCGCTGGAATGCTCAAGTATTCTCGCGCATTCCAGCTAATTCGCGCGACTGCTTAGTAAATGCTTGGCACGGCACTGCTGTGACCGACCCAACCGACTTCCCGACTTCTTCTTCCGTTCGCGCCACTTCCCGCGGATTCCACAGACGGCGCCGACAGTAGCTACGGGAATTCTCGAGAATGCGCGAGGATTCCGCGGAAGACGCGCGACCTTTTTTTGGCTCCTATTTAATTTGTATGTCATACAATTGACATAAAGTTCATTATGCTATGTACAATTTCGTTGCAAAAAGTCGCTTCCATATATAGTCGCGGTATAATAAATTGGGCCTTAATTTTTAATAGTCTTTATGCATCATTAAGGTTTTCATCGTGGATTTTTTTGCGAGGATCCCCTAATTCTTTTTTCTAAAATAAAAATAGCCTAGACGGTACTCATTATAACATCAGCTATCTGCCAGTGAAAGTCCTGTCAAAATCGGTCTAGCATTTTAGAAAACATAAAAGAATCAATGAAATTGTTAATGAATTACAATTAAGTACACATTTCGACTTTCGTGCCCTCTCCCCAAGGGAACCGTGCTGAATTTCCAGATAAAAAGTGTCCTAGTATGTCCTTCCTCGCAATATGAACTCAAATCGTGCCAAGTTTTATTTCTATCAGTTTTGTAGTTTCGGCGTGATGCGCTGCCAATATACAAACAGACAGATAGAAAAATTGAAAAAAAAAATACAGGTAAAAAAATTTGGCTTCAGTATCGATTATAGAGTGCCTTCCAAAAAAATATATCTTCAATGTACAGAATTAGACCTGTTATAATTTTATTAAAGTTTATTAAGTACTTTTTTATGTTTTAAATGGAGGAAATGCTGTTTTTTCTCTTCCGTGAGGAAATAGCTCGGCAATATCAAGTTATTTTTGCTGCGGCGTCACGTTAATAGTGTAGGACACTTCCTTATTGAAGAATTAGGCTATAAAGATTTCAGAATTTCGATACAAATATTATTTTAATATGACTTACCAACGTCTTGGATTTGCTTGAACTGTCACCAACAGAGCGAAAACGCAAAAAAGGAACACCATAGTATACTTCTGCATATTGAATGTTTAACTATCACGCTTTCCAATATTTTATTTTATATAAATAGGTATGCTCCCAGTAACGAGTTAACGAACACTGATGCTGTACATTTCAGTAGCTGTCCTTTTTATATTATAAATTATGGGATTTCCACCAAACCAATTCAAAAAGTCCAAAGAGGTCAAGTGTGATAACGTTATTTTTTTCTTGGTTATTCCATATCAATTAAGTTTTCCCTTAACCCTAGAATACTAAACCATCGTAAAAATTACGACGGCAAAATGACGATTCCTGGAAAAAACAATGTTCGCGTTTTTCCTGCGCCCCCCGCTTCACAGTACCTTCCTAATTTGTTTCGTCCGTGTGCTTCGTGCTGTGATTGTGGTCAGGTGTCATTTGTGTGGTGACTTATAGAAAGAGTGTCGTAAAATTTACGAAAGTTTAGTGTTAACGTTACTTTTGAGCAAAGGTGAGTGCACTTGTTTTTATCACTTATTTATAAAGATTTTATGTTGATTACAGTTCATTTTGTGTTTTATGTATATTATATTTACCAGTATTTCTCACTTATATTTGATTCTTTTGTTTTAAGTAGTTTGTTGTTGTTGGACGGGGATATTCATGAAGATGATGACGAAAGCGTATAACAGCAAGAGATATAGAGAGAGCTCATAAAGAAACAGTTAAAAAAGCAAATCCAGATGCGAATTTGTTTTGGAAATGGCTGATGATCTTATGGAGCTTCACCTGTAAGAGAGAATAAATATTCCAACTTTTCGGCATGAAATAAAAGAGCTAATAAAAATTATCTTTACTCTTTGAATCTGTTTCTGAAGCAGTAACAATTCAAGAACTTAATTCAAGAAAAATATGTGACTTTTATCCATCCAAGTCAAAAAAAATGACAACAAACTTTTATATGAAATGTAAAGGAGCCGTGCAATAGGGCCCATAATATAAACATGTGTCCCAACTGTGTAAAACATTTTTTCATTTTTTTTTCATTATTACGTGATCTCTTAAACCCAAAGAATGTTATTATTAATTCTAAAATAATAAAAGTTTTTGATTATCTTATTTATTCCCGTTTCATTTCTGTCGTAATTTTAACGAATGTTTAGTAACAACGTCACTCGTAGGATAGTTTAGTAATCTAGGGTTAAAAGATAATAAAACGGTCAGAAAATGTTTTCAGTACCTAACAAGGTACTTTCGGCACACAACGCTAACTTTTTAACGAATCTTATGCAATCTCCACAACTATTATTAAATACTAGAGGATGCCCGCCTGGATTTATAGCCCAGTCAATGTACGAAAAATAAAAATAAAAACTTATAGTTTTGGAAATTGGCTTAAAGTGTTCTTTGGGACTTCCTCTATAACATATCCAAAACCCCTATGTAGGGGGGGGGGGGGTGCGTAACCAGCACGTAAAAGTAATAATCTTATAGTAAAAATGAATGGGACCAAATTTGTAGCAAATTTTATTTTAAAACTTTTGTCAGAAGTAATCATAATGCTAGTCGTAGAGATTTCCGATATGAGCAAAAAACCGAAAAAAGGGACCTAAAATTCAAAATGGCGGCTGGTTCCGCACCTCCTCCCCCCATATGGGGGTTTTGGATATGTCATAGAGGAAGTCCCAAAGAACACTTTAGGCCAATTTCCAAAATTTTTATTTAAAAAAAGAGTTTTTATTTTTATTTGTCCATTTTGGTAGTAGATTGACTGGGCTATTAGGTTTTTAACAATCTCGCGGGAACTCTTTGTTTTTCCTAAGCTCCTTTGAGCTCATACTGTTGAAAGTCGCACATTAAAATGGAACTGCGAGTACAGTAATGAGTATTAATTTTTAATAGATCTTTCCCATCACTAAAGTTTTCCCAATGAAAGTCCCGTCAAAATCGGTCCACCATTTCGGAGACAGACAAACACAAATTTTAACGTAAATTATAATCCGGATGTTCAAAAGTTCCTGTACAATCCGGGTTCCAAGTTATATGGAATACTGAGGGTTGTGATGGCTGCAATTTCTGAACTACAAAACCGATGAACTTGAAATATTTACGGAACAGTCTTTATATTTCCTTTCTAATCATATATGTTACTCCGTAGTATGAACTTAAATCATGCTAAGTTACATTTCAATCCATTCAGTAGTTTTTGCGTGATATCATCTGACGGTAAGTTATGATTTAAGATGTAATCCAGTTTACCTGGTAGAGGTATTGCAGTTGTTATTAAACCCAACCCCTGATCGATTTCTACACCGCTAAGCAATGGAATACAAGTCACGGCAAATAAGTCTAGCGTTGACCTTCAATGCGCAGAAGTCGAAAATGAGGTATCTCGGGTGGTGAGGGGGTCGCGGGGAGGGCGTGGGGATCGTTAGCTCTCGCGAATCCCTTGTAAGCGCTGATTGGCTCTCTAAATATATTGTGTCCCGCTCACTCGTACGACGCTGCGCGCATTTGAACGTCAGCGCTCGACTTACGTGCCGGGGGTTATACTAAGGGCCGATTCGCACATATCAGTGAAGCATCAGTGCTCCGGCCGGCGCAGTTCCGGCACAGTGAAAAATATATCCTTCTCTATGAACTGACACTGAAACACTGCGTCGTCACTGTTACGGACAGGTTTGAATGCGTTCATAGATAGAGAATGTATGAAAGAATATTTTTTGACTGCTGGAACTGTGCCGGCACTGATGCTTCACTGATATGTGCGAATTTTAAATCGCTTGTCGGCACAGCTTCGCCGGTAGGGTGGTAACTAGCCACGGTTGAAGCCTCCCACCAGACCAGCTGGGTTATTCTGTAACTTAGTTACCAACTGAAAATAGTTGCCAACGAATAAGTTTGATATACATTGCTGCTTTACTGTGGGAAATTATAAAGTGTTTTCATAATTTCACACAGTAAAGTAGCAATGTATATCGAACTAATTCGTTGGCAACTATTTTCAGTTGCTAACTAAGTTACAGAATAACCCCCTAGATCAGAGAACATTTAGAAATTATAAATTCCCAAACTACAGACTACGGCCCTCACCAATGCGTATTGAGTATGCATAATATTATGCATGCAAAAAATCTTATTTAAAAGATTATTAACGACCAAAAACTATGGACATAGATTGCTCTAAAAGCCAATAGTTCTAATCGCTTAATTTAAATCATATTGTGAGATGGTCATAATAAAAAAAAACCGGCTGAGTTTGTTGTAATCTTAAGTTTCAGTAATCTCGGAGAAATTGGTAAAACAAGTAAATTTACATGGAAAAAATACATCAGCAGGGCTATTCTGTAAAGCCATTTTCGAATTATAGAGAGTGAATTCGAGATGAGTTTGCTAATTTGTACTCTGTAAAACTCGATAGTACTGTGTGCTTAGTCTAAAGCGGAGCACTCGAAAACGAACTCGAAAACTATTGATCGATTTCAGAGTAAAATAGACCTAAAATGTCTTGTATTAAGGTTTGAGTTCGCCAATACATTCAGCATTGTTCGAATGCTGAATGTATTGGCGAACTCAAACTGAACTGAAATCGATTAGTAGTTTTCGAGTTCGTTTTCGAGTGCTCCGCTTTAGACTAAGCACACCGTCTTCTCACTCAAACTCACTTCACTTCGCAAGTGCGTAGCAGATGTTTACAGAATATCAAACCAAGGTGAAGTGAGTTTGCTTTCGAAGCGAGGTATCTCACTTGAGTGAGCTTCGATATCGAGATGGTATTTTAGAGAATAACCCTACTACTGAGCGGGTTGGATGACGTTATACGCTAGAGCGCCGCGTGAAATGAAATTAGCAAATTTAAAGTCCAATAACTTTTTCAGTTTTTGATATAATTCAATGATTCTTTCAGATTTTTGTTTCAATTTACTTAAATTTTATAATAAATTTAAAAAAAATATATTGGAAACTTTTCCATTGTTGCTTACTTGATATTTATTTTAAAAAAATCCTTTTGTAAGCCTAAATTACTGTATCGATCTTGACGAATGAGGTGTCTATTGATTCGTTGTTATGGTCCGGGTACTTATAGGACATAGGCTACATTTTATTTACGAAAACATCGAGAAGTGACCTTCGCGCGGCTTTATAGATTATTAAATTAGTTTCGGATAGACATAACAGATGGCGCCAATAGCTGCTTGCCCCGCACTTTCTGCACACGAACTTTATACTTGTTCCTTGATATGTAAGTGCCATAATATGATTTCTTAAGCCTTGTACGGGCGAAGCGTTCCAATGTACGTGTAATCTAGGTATGGTGAAAACGCGTTCAGGTATAGCAACCTTTACAGCCACTATAATGTATACGCGTTGCCGAAAGTATGGACATAGCGTTCTTGTTTATGCGTCACGACTACAGGTACATTGGAACGCTTAGTCCGTACAAGGCTTCACTAATGTATCGTAAATGGGATCAAAATAACACAAAAAGATAGGTAATTTAAATGCATTTATTTAGCTTAGCTAATTTTTATTGTAATAATCATTTTTATCTAGTTCCTTGGCAAAAGAATTTATAATATAGTAATACCTTTTCGACAATTTATTATTATTAATCATATGTAACATAGTTTTCATTGTCGCGACCATTTCCAATGTTTCTGTCACCGCGACGTCCGCAGTCAGAACAGCCTCCGCCGCCATAAGTTACTTCGTTGTAGTTCCCCTGACCATTTCCAATATTAGTCTCGGGTCCCCGTCTACCTCCACCGCACCCGCCTCTACCACTGTAAGAAAAATAATATGAAACTTGTAATATGTTCGATAATATTAATTATACAAGCGGATGCGAAGCGGACTTCGTTTGCATGGATACGTTTTTAAAAATCCCGCGGGAACTCTTTATTTTTAACCCCCGACGCAAAAACGACGGGGTATTATAAGTTTGACCGGTCTGTCTGTGTGTGTGTGTGTGTGTGTATGAGTGAGTGTGAGTGTGTGTGTGCGTGTCTGTCTGTTCCCCCGTAGCGCTCAAACGGATGAACCGATTTGATTGCGTTTTTTTTTGTTTGAAAGGTGAATTTGTCGAGAGTTTTCTTAGCTGTTTGATGTTTGATGAAAATGGCCGCAGCCACGAAATGGCAAATGTCGGGGGTTTTTTAAATTTTTAATTTATACTTTGTTCCTAAGCTCCTTTGATCATTCATTGCTAAAAACTGTTAAAAGTGGCGCATTGAAATGGAACTACTATAATGAGTATTTATTTTTAATAGCCTTTTCCATCTTTAAAGTTTTCATCATGGATGTAATTTTTTTGCGCGGAATCCCTAATTTTTTTTCTAAAATAAAAATAACCTAGAAGTTACTCCTTTTAACATTAGCTATCTGCCAGTGATAATCCTGTCAAAATAATAATAGACCGAATAAATAGACGGACACATAAACACAAATTTTAACGCATGCCAACTTAGGAAGATATGTAATAATCTGTACTTTCAAAGGTTTCAGTAAAATCCAGGTTCCAAGTTACTTGGAATACTGAGGATTGTGACGTATATAATTTCCGAACTACAAAACCAATGACCTTGAAATACTTACGGGACAATCTTTAAAGTACCTATTGTTAATGAATTACAGCTAAGTACACATTTCGACTTTCATGCCGTCTCCCGAGAAAATCGTGCTGAATTTAGGGATAAAAAGTATCCTATTTCCTGCGTCGCAGTACGAACTCAAATCGTGCCAAGTTTCATTTTAATCCATTTAGTAGTTTCGGCGTGATGCGTGACCAAAATACAAACAGGCAGACAGAAAAAAAAAACAGTTTTGGTTTCAGTATCGATTCTTCCAAAAAATAAATAATTAAAAATATCTTCAATGTTCAGAGTGCTTAGTCTAAGATCGGAGCACTCGAAAACGAACTCGAAAACTATTGATCGAATCACAAGTGAATTCAGAGCAAAATGAACTCAAATACTCGTATTTTAAAGTCGTAATTCCATAGTTCGAATATGTATTTTACAACATTTCTGCTTGGGGCGCTCGTTGTGTTCGAATGCTGAATGTATTGGCGAACTCAAACCTTAATACAAGCCATTTTAGGTCTATTTTACTCTGAAATCAATCAATAGTTTTCGAGTTCGTTTTCGATTGCTCCGATCTTAGACTAAGCACTCAGAATTAGACCTGCTAAAATTTTACTATATTAAAGAAGATAGATTTTTTTTTTTCGACTAAACATAAAAGTTTTTTTATATGTTAAATGGCGGAAATAGCTCGGCAATGTGGCCAATTCTGTTGTACACAATCTCTAAACCTAAACTAAAATGACAGGTCTAAATTTATTTCTATCTCTTTCACAGTGTTTACTGCAGAAAAGGATAGCAATAGATTTAGGCCTGTCATTTTAGTTTAGGTTTAGAGATTGTGTACAACATAATTAGCCACAATATCAAGTTATTTTTGCTGCGGCACCACTTTAATAGTGTAGGAGGCACGATATGTTTTTGGACCACAAATGAAACCGTGACCCTCGGATTCACAATTCGAGTTGGATTATTTTTCATTGACACTTACTTATTGAAGAATAAGGCTATAAAGTTTTCTGAATTTCGATACAAATATTATTTTAATATGACTTACCAACGTCTTGGATTTGCTTGAACTGTCACCAACAGAGCGAAAACGCAAAAAAGGAACACCATAGTAAATTTCTGCATATTGAATCTATCACGCCTTCCAATATTTTATTTTATATAAATAGGTATGTTCCCAGTAACGAGTTAACGAATACTGATGCTGTACATTTGAGTGGCTGCCCTTTTTATATTATAAATTGTGGGATTTCCACTAAACGAAATCAAAAAGTTCAAAGAGGTCAGGTGTGATAACATTATATCATTCTTGGTCATTCCATATCAATTAAGTATTCCCTTAAAAGATAATAAAACGGTCACAATAGTAGATTGTATCATAAGGGAGCAAAATAATATTTTTACGGCGAGGGCGCTTTTTTGAATCCAGAGCGAAGTGAGGGATTGTATAGTAGAATCCCGAGCGTAGCGAGGGATTCTTTAGTACAATCCTGAACGTAGCGAGGGATTCAAAGTACGTCGCCCGAGCCAATAAAAGGCGCCTCATATTATTAACCCCCGACGCAAAAACGACGGGGTGTTATAAGTTTGACGTGTCTCTCTGTGTGTGTGTGTGTGTATGTCTGTCTGTTCCCCCATAGCTCTCAAACGGATGGACCGATTTGAATGCGATTTTTTGTTTGAATTAGTCGGGAGTGTTTTTAGCTTTGTTTGTTTGATGAAAATCGGTCCAAGATGGCCGCCGCCACAAAATGGCGGATTAATAATACAAGTGTAAATTAAAAATTAAGAAAGCCCCGACATTCGCCATTTTATGATGGCGGCCATCTTGGATTTGCATAGTGTTATTGTACTAGTCAAGACCTTTAATTTGATACCCATATTGAGGGAGTTGTGAAAAAATATGTAATCCGCCATTTTGTGGCGGCGGCCATCTTGGACCAATTTTCATCGAACATAGCTAAGAACATTCCCGACTAATTCACCTTCCAAACAAAAAAAACCGCATTCAAATCGGTTCAACCGTTTGAGCGCTATGGGGGAACAGACAGACACACACACATACACACACGAACATCAAAATGAAAGGTCTTGATGACAAGACCTTTTATTTGATACCCATATTGAGGGAGTTGTGAAAAAATATGTAATCCGCCATTTTGTGACGGCGGCCATCTTGGACCAATTTTCATTAAACATGAAGAAGAACACTCCCGAGTCCCGACTAATTCAATTTTCAAACAAAAAAAAACCGCATTCAAATCGGTTCAACCGTTTGAGCGCTATGGGGGAACAGACAGACACACACACACACATACACACACAGACGTCAAAATGAAAGGTCTTGACAACAAGACCTTTAATTTGATACTCATGTTGAGGGAGCTGTGAAAAAATATGTAATCCGCCATTTTGTGGCGGCGGCCATCTTGGACCAATTTTCATAAAACATAGCTAAGAACACTCCCGACTAATTCACCTTTCAAACAAAAAAAACCGCATTCAAATCGGTTCAACCGTTTGAGCGCTACGGGGGAACAGACAGACACAGACGCACATACATACACAGACGTCAAACTTGTAACAACAATAACAACAATCGATACTATCGTTCGCGCCTAGTCCGGTGGGACCACGAGCCCTTCATCTTCAATAAGTGCGCCGCAATTATCTTTTAGGCGCACTTATAAATAAGTGCGATTAAAAGATCTTTTACGCGCACTTATAAAACTGCGCCGAAAACACCACCTTTGGGTGCACATAAAGGCGAACCAAGTCGTCCTTTTCGAATAGATGGGATGAAAAATGTTTTCAGTACCTAACAAGGTACTTTCGGCACACAACGCTAACTTTTTAACGAAACTTATGCAATCTCCACAACTATTATTAATTATTTTATCTACTCTCATATCTTAAAATCCCGAATATGAAATCAAAATGTATCATATATTGGACTACTTTATTCACATACATCTATAATATTTAAAAAAAAAATTAAAAAAGTTCATTATAACACTACTTTGTTAGGAAATTATTGCAAAGTAATGTTATAAAATAATTTTTTCTACATTATAGTACAGGCGAACTGGGTTCTGGTATTTTTGAGCCATGGCGGGAAATTCGTGCGACCTCCTTACAGTAGATGTGTGTAACTGTACAAACGCGTTAAACATTGTGAATTGTGTTAAATTGCAGAAGAGTAACTACTAAAAATTAAGTTTACTTAAAATTAAGTAACTACTAAAAATAACTACTAAAAATTAATAACTATTAAAAATTAAATTTTTGATAAGCTTGAGCTATTTTCCGATCCACTAATTTCTATAGGACATTAGGACTCCTCTACTACTATTAATTTCTCTATGGTAACCCAGGCTGTATGGTCAACGATCTTGGCCTGTCCCGAAAGGGACAAACCGAAAAAGAAGAAGAATCTCTATGGTAACAACTGAATTTTGGCGCCATACGCTAGTTATAATATTTAAATTTTTTATTTGTTACTCAAAACTTTACAAGACATGGTTTTCATTGTGCGGAAAAATGTCTAGCAGTGATACTGAAGAGAATTTAACTCCACCTGACCACCGACCAACAATCTTTTGCCAGCAAAATCAAAGAAAACTCACGACAAATATTACCAAGATTTTATGGTTTGGATTTTAAGATATGAGTTTAGATAAAGTAGTGTATGAAACTCTACATAATTAGTTATTAAAACACTCGTGTAATACTATTAAAAAACTCGCCTGCGGCTCGTTTTTTAAACGAACACTCGTGTTTTAATAACCTCTATTATGCAACCGTTTCATAAACTACTATTGTAAATGATGGAAGCTCAATATTCTATAGTGAGACTGGGTCATTGAAGTTTGGTTGTTACTTGATTATAAACAGTATAGGGAGGTAGGCATGAGGGATTTAATTTTTTTTTTAATTCGTGACGCTTTTGTATTTAAGCCACTATTTATTTAAAAGCACAACCTGCGCATGCAGTGTTTTTGAAACGCATAATCGTATTTTTTTACTTCTTTTTTACACAAGAGGATAATAAAATAGTACTTAGTGTAGATTGATAGCTAGTATTTAGATGCTGTTTAACCGACTTCAGAAAAGGAGGTTGTCGACAGTTTGACATTATGTATGTAATATTATTGGAATTTCAAAATATAAAGGCTTTCAAATAAATGTATGTACGTTTTTCCGTAGATTTCTCCGAAACTATTGATCGGATTGTGACCATTCTTTTTTTATTGGCTTACATTTACTTCAACTTAGGGAACAGTGCAATTTTCATAAAAATTGAGTTGGTTTTATTTTCAAACTTTTAGATTATCACTTGTATTTATTTTAACTGAGTGTCGACTGCTTTGTCAATTCGATAGGTATAAGTCATTGAATTTATTAGCGATGGCACTAGATTCATCGACGATTTTCCCATTTGAGATTATCTTTTCTATAGATTTAATAGCGTTTTTAAGGTTTTGTTCCCACAAAACGGACGGTCGGCCGCCGACAGCTCGATGCCGGAACGCATAGGACGCTTTGCGGCTTCAGAGAGACGGCTGAAGTGTGTTCGCTAGCCAGGCGGATTCGGGGCAGAATCCTACCACAAAGCGGTGATACCATCTAGATTAAGTTGTGTGGTATCAGGCACAACGACCCGTAGAGGGGAGTGAGAGCGACAGCTGGCCTCGTTAGCATATTGGCAGGGTGCACCGCGCGCGGGTGAGGTTGACTTTATAGGCCACATAGATGGAACTTGGATCACTTACAATACAAATATGCCTAAATATAGTAGATAGTGACTACTCACATTTGAAGCTTCCCACCAGACCAAATCTGAGACAATTTAGAAATTATAAATTTCCAAACTGCCCTTAGATAGTACAAACCCAGATCTCTCAAGATTACGGCCCTCACTACTAGGTACGTTTTGACTATGCATAATGCATATTGAAGACATATTTTATTATCTATCACGTCTCACGTCCGTCTTTCAATGAATCTATACATATATAATAAAATAGACGTAGACTTGCCGTATCTGTACATTAAAGATTTTTGCAAAATAATAATTGGGGGTTGTTAGTGATCAGCAATAGAACGTAAAAAAGATATTTTTGAAATTTTTTTCTGTTTGATTGTTAATTTGTCTGTTTATCTGTTTGTCTGTATGTTTGTGCGCGCATCACGCAAAAACTACTGAATGGATTGAAATGAAACTTGGTATGATTTAAGTTCATATTACGGCGTAACATATAGGATAGGTACTTTTTATCCCGAAATTCAGCAGGTTCCCTAGGGAGAGGGGATGAAATTCAAAACGTGTATTTAGCTGTAATTCAATAACGCGTGGTCCGATTTCATTCATTATTTTTTTGTTAGAAAGTAGATAATTTAAAGATTACCGATTAATCTCTAAAAGGCTGGATCGATTTTGATGGGACTTTCACTACCTAAACATCCGCCAGTGAACTTTTAACAATTTGGTACAAAGTGAGATTACAGCCTGAGGTCAGCTAGTCTACTTTTTATCCCGGAAAGTTAAAGAGTTCCCAAGGGATTCTTGAAGGTTCATTCGTTTACCCGATTTATACGAAATTTGGTACAGCTTTCGTTCCTGAAATTGACATAGGCCTTTTATCCTGGAAAAGCAAATAGTTTCCTCAGGATTTTAACCTAAAACCTAAATCCACGCGGACGAAATCGCGGGCATCATCTAGTAACATATAAATAAGGTGAGGCAGGTAATTAGAATACATTTATTTTTCTGTTGTTTTATTGTTGTAATAATCAGTTCTATCTAGTTCCTTGATAAATACCTATTATAATATTTACCTTTTCAGATAATATTATTAAGTTATGAAAACTCTTAATTTAAAGAATTTTTATCTATTTCACCAAGTTGTCACAAAAAAACGCACAGTGAAATAATGGCACAGCGAAAAAAGCGCAGGTTAGGTTATGTTAGGTTAGGTTATGTTAGACTCCCGTGTGGGGTTGCTGGTCCCCCATCGGGCGCGTCCCCCCGGTGGCGGATGGGGGAACGCCTCCCATATATGGGAGGTACCGGGGAAACCCGGCGTGGACCAAAACCAGCAGGGGGTTGCCGCTTGGAGGATCCTGGTACTTCTCTGTTCATCAGAGTGGACTGTGGAGACTCCGGGCGGCGACAATTGGGGGGGAGGCTTTCGGGCCGTGAGGAAGGAAACCTCGTTAAAAAATTACAGGAGGGGGTGGAAACGCCCTGCGCGGCGGGTCCGCTGGTCTTTTTGGCCGGTGGGCGCTGGCTTCGGCCACCGTCGGGCAACCCGTAATCCGCACTGAGCGGAACCGGGGGCCCCACGCACTGAGCGAGGGGCCGCGAGGAAGAAAACCTCTATAAAAAATTACACGAGGGGTGAACCTCTTGAGGGTCGCCTGCGGGTGTGGCCCTCTTGAGGGTTGCCTCTAGCGAGGAACTCCGGGTGATGGAATGGTGTATCCGTCGCCCGTTGAGACGCCTCGGGTCGGGAGGCGCACCATTGTTCCTGGTGCGCCTCAGACGGTGTTAGGGGGCCTTTAGGTCCCCCGGTGGAGGGTCTGCCTCGGCGGACGGCGCCGGCTGGGTCGCGGATGATTGCGCAAGTGTACCCGTAACCCAGCCACCAGGCGACACGGAGGAACATCGCTGGGTTTTAGTGGGTATTCTGGCCATCGGCCTGCTTGAGTCCCACACTATCTTCCGGAAGCATTGCAGTCCGCTGTAGGGCTTCCGGAGGGTGTGCGTAAATGCATTTCCCAGCGTCAAAAAAAAAAAAAAAAGGTTATGTTAGACTGGGGTGCTAGCCAGGTAATCTCCTAGTGTGCCTGGATGCTTCTGGTCCCCTTGGATACGACCGAGGGGAAAAGCAGTATTCGGGCCGGTGCACCCCGGTAACATGGCTAATAATGTTCCTACGGGGATATTGTTAGTTATGGCCAATGACCTGGCAGTGGGGATGGTTTCTCCACGTCCCTCTCTGAGCAGCAGAGGGCACTGTAGATGAAACAGGGTGGGGGGTGGTGTTGCCCATTTGTACAGTGGGTGGCAGTGCTCCGTGCGGCGGGTCCGCTGGGCCACATGGCCGCTCAATATGTGGGGTGATCGATTGCGGCGGGATTGTGTAACTGCTGCGGCCGACCGGATCGTGGGCCCGTGGCTGTCGCAGGGTGGGATGCAGGCGGGGTGCTAGCCAGGTAACTTCCAAGTATGCCTGGGTGCTGCTGGTCCTCTTGGATACGTCCGAGGGGAAGAGCAGTATTCGGGCCGGTGCGCCCCGGTAACATGGTTAATAATTTTCCTACGGGGATATTGTTAGCCATGGCCAATGACCTAGCGGAGGGAGGTTTCTCCGCGTGTTCCTCTGATTAGCAGAGGGCACTGCGGATGAAACTAGGGGTGAGACACCCCGGGGTGGGGGGCAGCGATGCCCATCGCGGGAGGAAGAAAACCTCGTTAAAAAATTACGGCGCGGCTTTATATTTAAATTTAATTTAAATTAAAGGAGGGCGCGAGCCTCTGGAGGGACAGCCCAGAGGCGAGCGGGAGCCCCAGCTGGGGCGGCTGCCGGACACCTGGGATGCATACTTTGGGTTCCCCAGGCGTCCAGCACAGACAGCATGAGGGTCATGCCGTGGTGGTTTTAGTGGGTATACCTGGTTGGAGTCCCACATAACCTTCGTTCTGCCGCATTCGGCCGCAGAACGGGGGTACCTATAAAAGGTTTCCACCACGTCAAAAAAAAAAAAAAAGGGTGGGATGCAGGCGGCAGCGTGGTAGACACCTGTCGCCTGCTATCGTAGTGAGGAGATCCGGGCGGTGGATTAAGGCGTATCCGGTGCCCGTTGAGACGCCTCGGGTCGGTAGGTGCATCATCATGTTCCTGGTGTGCCTCAGATGAAGTTAGGGGACCTTTAGGTCCCCCTGAAGAGGGTCTGCCTCGGCGGACATCGCCGGCTTGCGAATTACGAAAGTGTTTCCGGGAGAATAAAAATAAAAATGTTCAAAACGCTAAGTAAACGCTAACTACATATAACTCTAACACTAGTAAGTTTCTTCTTCTTCTTATGGTGCCATCTCTTAGCGGAGGTTGGCTATCATTCTGGCAATTTTGATTTTAGAGACAGCCGCACGAAACAAGGATCTGGTACTCAATTTGAACCACGTCCTGAGATTTTTAAGCCATGAGGTTCGTCTTCTTCCAGGGGGTCTTCTTCCTTGTATCTTCCCCTGCATTATAAGCTGGAGCAGTTGGTACTTATTGCTGCGCATTATATGGCCCAGATATTCTAATTTGCGTTTCTTTATGATGTTTAATATTTCCACTTTTTTATTGATCATCTGCAAAATCCTTTCGTTAGAGACTCTATCCGTCCATGATATTTTCAAAATTCTTCTGTACACCCACATTTCAAAAGCCTCTAAGCGATTGCTCGTATTTTGGGTTAAGGTCCATGACTCAACGCCATACAGAAGAACCGAAAACACGTAGCACCGTGCCAGACGCACCCTAGTAAGTTTAAAACACTAAA
Organism: Melanargia galathea; assembly: GCA_920104075.1. Lineage (NCBI taxonomy): Eukaryota > Metazoa > Arthropoda > Insecta > Lepidoptera > Nymphalidae > Melanargia > Melanargia galathea. The sequence goes on along the minus strand of OV049866.1, from coordinate 18,559,324 downwards.
ACAAATGATTGCTGCTTTCGAAGTGTCTTGAAGGATCACCAGAACCGTAGGTAGGTTACCTATATAGACTTGTGCGCTTTTTTGTATGATGGGAATCAGAAACTATAATAATAATTATTATTATACTTAGTTTCTAGAATTATTAATTAATTATAATTAATTCAACTTTTATTTTCTGAGTGCTTAGTCTAAGATCGGAGCACTCGAAAACGAACTCGAAAACTATTGATCGATTTCAGAGTAAAATAGACCTAAAATGGCTTGTATTAAGGTTTGAGTTCGCCAATACATTCAGCATTCGAACACAACGAGCGCCCCAAGCAGAAATGTTGTAAAATACATATTCGAACTATGGAATTACGACTTTAAAATACGAGTATTTGAGTTCATTTTGCTCTGAATTCACTTGTGATTCGATCAATAGTTTTCGAGTTCGTTTTCGAGTGTTGTTGCACACTGTGTTGTAACATTGTACGTTATTTTAGCTAATTATTTGTAACTAGCTGACCCCCGCGACTTCGTTCGCGTGTTTATATGTTTTAAATAGAATTGGATCGGATCCCATTATTCTTTTATAAATTACTAAATAAACTAAATGTAGCATAAGTTGCTCCTTACAACATAGAAAGTTCCATTAAAATCGATCCAGCCGTTTTGGAGATTAACTGGAACAAATAGACAGACCGATAAACATAAATTTAAACGCACACCAATTTAAAATAAATAGAAAGATTATTTTATTCCCAATCGAACCGTATTTGGTTGCCTGGTCAAAAGTGGTGCTAAATCATGGTTGCCTGGATTTTAAGATATAAAATTTTCTGTGCGAGTGTTGAAAGTGACGGAAAAGTGTTGCGCGCGCAATTCCATTTGACAGACAAAGATGCAGTGAGGCAGGCGTGCACTCGGCAGGTGCTTAGTCTATACAAAGATTAAAACCATAGACTAGCTGTGCCTGTCCATTAAAGATATTTGCAAAAAAAATAAGTGAGCGACGTAAGGAATAAGTAATAAAACGTAAAAAAGCTGTTTTTGAAAATTTTGTCTGTTTGTCTGTATGTTTGTGCATGTATTACGCAAAAACTACTGAATGGATTGAAATTAAACTAGGCATGATCTAAGTTCATACTACATAATAGCATATAGGATACTTTTTATCCCGAAATTCAGCACAGTTCCCTTGGGAGAGGGGATGAAAGTCAAAATGTGTACTTAGCTGTAATTCACTATCGCGTAGTCCAATTTCATTAATTTTTAGGGTTCCGTACCCAAAGGGTTAAAACGGAGCCCTGTTAATGTCACTCGGCTGTCTGTCTGTCTGTCAGCCGGTCACAGGTCTGTAGCTCGCAGACGAAATGAGATTTACTCCAAACAATTTTCAACTTGTCAAGTCATCTTTGTCTATTACACAAAATAAGGACGCCTTTTTTCGAATTTCTCCACTAAATTTAAATTTTTTGTTACTTCAACAAAAAAGAATTTGTTGATTATTTATTAAAACGTTGAATGACATTAATAAGGCTCCGTTTTTACCCTTTGGGTACGGAACCCTAAAAATGAATGAAATCGGACTACGCGATAATGAATTACAGCTAAGTACACATTTTGACTTTCATCCCCTCTCCCAAGGGAACTGTGCTGAATTTCGGGATAAAAAGTATCCTATATGCTATTATGTAGTATGAACTTAGATCATGCCTAGTTTAATTTCAATCCATTCAGTAGTTTTTGCGTAATACATGCACAAACATACAGACAAACAGACAAAATTTTCAAAAACAGCTTTTTTACGTTTTATTACTTATTCCTTACGTCGCTCACTTATTTTTTTTGCAAATATCTTTAATGGACAGGCACAGCTAGTCTATGGTTTTAATCTTTGTATAGACTAAGCACCTGCCGAGTGCACGCCTGCCTCACTGCATCTTTGTCTGTCAAATGGAATTGCGCGCGCAACACTTTTCCGTCACTTTCAACACTCGCACAGAAAATTTTATATCTTAAAATCCAGGCAACCATGATTTAGCACCACTTTTGACCAGGCAACCAAATACGGTTCGATTGGGAATAAAATAATCTTTCATTTGACATATAATTCGTCTAAATAACAGATGAGGGAAGCAGATCGAAAAAAATTGATTACATTTTATTGTGTTTAACATCATAGGCACCAAATTTATCCAGGCAACCAAAGTGCAATGTATCAATCTATGAATTATCTAGCATATTATCTCTATCAGCATTAAATAACAGATGAGGGTAGTAATCTCTATGATGGTATCTTAGACCATCAGAATTTACACCCAAATACCTAGGTAGGTATTTGTGTCTAAATTCTGAAATCATTCTATATATTCATATATTCATCATCTAATCTAATATGCCTTACCAACGACTTGGATTTGCTTGAACTGTCGCCAACAGAGCGAAAACACAAAAAAGGAACACCATAGTAAATTTCTGCATATTGAATGTTTAACTATCACGCTTTCCAATATTTTATTTTATATTAAAAGGTATGTTCCCAGTAAAGAGTTAACGAGTACTGATGCTGTACATTTGAGTGGCTGCTCTTTTTATATTATAAATTTTGGGATTTTTTCCACTAAACGAATTCAAAAAGTCCAAAGAGGTCAAGTGTGCTAACATTATTTCATTCTTGGTTATTCCATATCAATTAAGTTTTTTTTAATTGTTTATAGGCAACCGCTTGATCACAATCACACCTAATACAAAGTTATGATGTGGCCTAAGATGGTACGCGTTTGCCTATAAGATGCCTATTTACTCTTTTTTTAAAGATGCCCAAGTTGTAAGTGGCGGGAAACACAGATCTTGGAAGGGTATTCCAAACCCTAGCCGTGCGTGTGAGGAAAGAAGATTTAAATCGCTTCGTACGTGTAGGTGGGACAGCAACGACATAGGCACAGAGTAGATAAGTACAGAGGGGAAGCTTCTACAAGCGGCCCGCTGTAGGTACACTCAAACATATGCGCACGTTTGTCACCAACTGTACCGGTTAGTGGAACGAGCGGGCGTCCGTGAACCGTTGGTGAGTGTGTTTGTGTGAGTGTACCTACAGCGGGCCATTTGTATGAAGCTTCCTCTCTGTACTTATCTACTCGTGTGACATAGGGATGAAAACCCATCCGGTATATTGCGGTGTGGTGGTAAAAGGGTGAAGGGGGAATAAGATCGTAGAGCTCCTGAGCACACTCACTGAAATATATCCTATAAAACACCGACAGCATATCAAATACAACAAATCAATAACCATGAAAATCGCTCCAGCCGTTCTCGAGTTATAAGTGTTCGAACTAACACGACTTTGTTTTATATACATAGATATATTAAGACTAGCATCTGCTCGCGGCTTCGCGCGCGTGGATTTCGGTTTTAAACAAATCCCGAAGGTATCGTGGATTTCCGGTTCCCGTTACCGCTCCCTTTTCCAACCTTTATACCTACTATCAAGGAAGTTCGCTATAGTAATCTACCTATAGCTGTAGCTATAGATTTCGGGTTTTTCAAAATCCCGTGGGAACTGTGCATTTTTCCAGGATAAAAAGTAGCCTATGTGTTGCCAATGCATGCAACACAGCAAACTATTGCAATAATGTGTTATGTTAGCGTGATTTACCAAAGAACGGTCAGCGCCTTCTATGGCGTTTTTGGAAGTTAATATCTATTTTAGTCCCACAGGAATACTATTACTAGTACACACACACAAACTTTCGCCTTTATAATATTAGTGTGATTGTAATCATTTACGAATATAAATAAAAAAATAAAAAAGTAAAGATAATTTTAATAAAAAATATACCTACTAAATATACGAAGTAAAATGCCAAACCCCTTGTGGGCTATACCACAGAATATATAATAGTACTAGCTGATGCTCGCGACTTCGCCCGCGTGGATTCATACAAATCTCATCCCTTATTTTACCCACTTGGGGGTAGAATTTCCAAAATTCCTGAAACACGTAAGTCTTTATTTTTAACCGACAGTACAAATACCGATTTTCATTGATATAACTTTAAAAATGACGGACTTTCATACAAACTTTGATCCCCCATTGAACCCAATTGGGGGTACTTTTTCCAAAATTCTTTAATTACGTATTCTTTATTTTTAACCGAAAACCTAGATACCAATTTACATGGATATAACTTGAAAAATGACGGACTTTCATACAAACTTTTGTCCCCTATTTAACCCCTTTAGGGATGGAATTCACAAAAATCCTTTCTTAGTGTGCGCCTACGTTTTAAAAGGAAGATACTGTGAAAATTTCAAGTTTCTAGCTTCAGTAGTTTTGGCTGTGCGTTGATTGTCAGTCAGGACAAGCTACTTTATATTATTAATATAGATATAGATATAGATATAGATATAGATAGATAGATGGCTATACACTGTACCCCACGCGGCAAGTTTTGAAGTCACGGGCGGTGCCTCTGAAGTTGCCGTACGCGGAAGGTTGTGCGACACAAAGGCGACCGTAAATAAGCGAACAGACTTTATAATAACCGAAAGTCGAAACTAACGTAGCACCAACTTGGAATGGCTGTCGTAGTCCCGCGATAATGCATTTGGAATTGCATCTCAAGTTCTCCGCAAACATTAACCCCGAAGTAAAAGCACTTCAACTTTATAATTTACCTCCTGGAGACACTTTAAAGTGGTAACGACGCCATCATTTTGAGTGCGTCCGTTGCTAACTTGCAGTAGTATCAAAGTTTATTATCACTATCACTACATAGTATAAAACAAAGTCGCTTTCTCTGTCCCTATATCCCTATGTCCCTATGTCCCTATGTATGCTTAAATCTTTAAAACTACGCAACGGATTTTGTTGCGGTTTTTTTTAATACATAGAGTGATTCAAGAGGAAAGTTTGTAAGTAGAAAAATTGGACCCGGTAGGTGGCGCTAATAGCGGGCAGGACGACGTCTGCCGGGTCCGCTAGTTATAAATAAGATAAGATAAGTAAATTAGCAAAAATCTTATTTTGCAACAAGCGGACACCCGCGGCTTCGTTCGCGTGGATATATATATTGGTTTTTAAAATCCCGTAGGAATTATTTTGTTTTTCCTAAGCTCCTTTGAGCTCGTATCATGCTAAAAACTGTTAAAAGTTTACTGGAGGATGTTTAATTAGATCAAAATGTAAACATCCGCCAGTCCCTGTTTATCTGTTTGTCTGTTTATCTGTTGGTCTGTTTGTCTGTATGTTTGTGCGCGCATCACGCAAAAACTACTGAATGGATTGAAACGAAACTTGGTACGATTTAAGTTCATACTACGGAGTAACATATAGGATACTTTTTATCCCGAAATTCAGCACGGTTTCCTTAGGAGAGGGGATGAAAGTCAAAACGTGTATTTAGCTGTAATTCAATAACGCGTGGTCCGATTTCATTCATTCTTTTTTTGTTAGAAAGTAGATAGATACTTTAAAGATTACCAACTAATCTCTAAAAGGCTGGATTGATTTTGATGGGACTTTCACTGGCGGATATTTACATTTTGATCTACCTAAACATCCGCCAGTGAACTTTTAACAGTTTTTAGCATAATATGAGCTCAAAGGAGCTTAGGAAAAACGATTCCTACGGGATTTTTAAAAAACAATATATATCCACGCGAACGAAGTCGCGGGTGTCCGCTTGTTGTAGATAAAATTCGTATCACTTTTTGTAAATAAATTTTATTGGTTGGTTTTCCCTGATTTCATTTTGTAAATCCGTAAATGTATAAATCTACAGTTCCAAAGCTCTGAAATCCCTGCGGAATACGAAAAGATGGTGTAATCCTCCTTCAATAGCAAGCTTTCAATGCGTAAATCCTAAAATACCGTAAATTGATGCCGAATCTGCCTATTTTTTTAAGTTTTTAGAAAAATAAAAATAAATGTGTTATC